>CM031613.1:30012204-30098148 GCA_018398815.1 Conus ventricosus
GATCTTTGATGTATGGTTGGGTTCATGGGCATTTAGAGCGTTAACTAGAATCATATTATCGGTGGAAGTGCTTTGAATGTTACGCAGAAAATTACATATGGGAACTGCATGGTACCGAAAGTAGGAAATTCAATGTTCTCAGTAATTTCTCGTTCATATCAAATGTCCCTAACTTTGTCAAGTTTTTCAAGAGCTCTACTATTCTGTTGTACAAATTATCATATAATCAGACCCCCCCCCCCCCTCCCCCCCCACCACACACACACACACACACACACACACATAACTCAGAAAGTACATATTAAAAGCGAAACTGTTCAGCTGATTAAATAGACAATATCAAATATAACAACAGCAAAAAGTAAGATATGTGAACTTACACTTCCAAATACTTGTCCAGCAGTTCTACATAACGATGGATGATCTCTAGCGTCAGAAGCTCGTTGTCCTCTGCTCAATTGCACAACAGAAATACAGACTAGCATACCTGTTGGAGAAGAAAAAAGAAAGGTAGATGATAAGACATCATCAACCTGGGGATCGGTGCTACAGTATGAATATGTGAGTTAACTACAGGCAACATAGAGCCACATTCCTTTCTCATAGAAATGATTTCATCAGCACCATAAACATTTCTTCACGCTAGGGCTTCCACAAATGGTGTGTGTCTGGGTAGAAAAACAAAATTTACATTTTACTTAGCAATCAGTCACAAATAACTGTCACCAAAGACTTCCCTGTGTACAAAGTTGTCACAAAATAACTGTCACCAAAGACTTCCCTGTGTACAAAGTTGTCACAAAATAACGTCACCAAAGACTTCCCTGTGTACAAAGTTGTCACAAAATAACTGTCACCAAAGACTTCCCTGTGTACAAAGTTGTCACAAAATAACTGTCACCAAAGACCTTCCCTGTGTACAAAGTTGTCACAAAGTAACTGTCACCAAAGACTTCCCTGTGTACAAAGTTGTCAGCAAAAATAACTGTCACCAAAGACTTCCCTGTGTACAAAGTTGTCACAAAATAACCGTCACCAAAGACTTCCTGTGTACAAAGTTTCACAAAGTAACTGTCACCAAGACTTCCTGTGTACAAAGTTGTCACAAAGTAACTGTCACCAAAGACTTCCCTGTGTACAAAGTTGTTTCTGCACATCAACACCAGGAAATGAAATCTTAAGCATACTACTGATTAACCCATTCCCTGCCACAGTAACGAGCTTTTCTGTATTGCCGAGTGCCAGGGCCAAACTGCAGTACGTTCACTCATGTGTTCACTACCATTCATTTATTGTGATATCTCTTAGATTTTTTGCATGTTTTTTTTTTTCTTATACTTGGTGCTATGATGTGGTATCATAATAATTTGATTTGCTGGTCATTGTATGATAATAATCAAATGTTTTTTGTAATAAGTACCCCATAATAGACATGGTTACGGGCGTACAAGATCGTGAAAACGACCCTGTAATAGACACAGGGCAAGCAGGAAGAGGTTAACATACACTATCCTCTTTTTTTTTTTTTCTTCTTTTTTAGCACTTGCTCTTTACCACTGTTCCTGCCCTACATATTACTGACAGATTTAGAGAGAGACGACTGACAGACACAGACAGACAGACACAGACCGAGACATACAGAGAGAGACAAGACACACAGAGAAACAGAGAGGGAGTGAGAGAGACAGAGATCAGAGAGGGAGAGAGTGGGTGAGGGAGGGAGAGAGGGGAAATGTGGGGAGAGATTGAAGAAAAAAAGGAGTGATGTGGAGAAGTGGGAGGGGGGCAGACAGTCAGACAGACAGTTTCACCTGAAAAAGAAAGGAAAAAAAGAAAAGGAAGAAAAAGAACAAGAGAACCCAGACAAGGCCCTTTTAGGATTGCAGACAGAAAACTGAGACAGTCTTAGAACAAATTCAATTGTGAAGACGCATTTTAATGGTCATTTTGTGAGCTATACATATTGAAATAACAAAACAAACAAACAAATAAAAAAACCAAACAAATAACACCAAAAAAAGACAACAGCCAAACAAACAACAACAACAAAAATCCAAACAAATAACCAAAAAATCTAAACAAAAACCGAACAAAAAAGGAACAAACAAAAAAAAATATGAAATTTAACTTAGCTACCTACACATCAAGGTATTAAAGCCAGGTTGTTTCATACTTTATACTCTAAAATTCTTCATCTTAGGCTGGGCACTTCATGCACAGTGACTTCTCTGCTGTAAGCGTCCATGTTACCTTTTGTAGACAATCTTCAGCTCCTTCCACTCCAGAAGCGGGCACATCTTTGGCTTGCGGGACAGCACCAGGGTGACTAGTTCAGGGAGAACGATCTTTTCTTCGTCTTGGTCGCGGGTGGGGCGACGTACCACTTCTGTAGCCGCGCTTGCCCTGCCGGCTGAACAGCAGCATGAACTGCATCTGGTCCAACAACACACAGGCCATCTTGTCGTCAGTTTTGAGCTATATGTGAAAAAATTTAAGTTATCAGAAAGAGTGTCTGTAGGCTTCAAGGTCTGTTGCAGACTTTTTTTCCCAAATCTATGATTAAAAATTTCTCCCACATTCTGTTACTACAACCACAGGTGCTGTGTTATGAACCTGAAATATTACACACACACACACACACATACCGCGCATGTGCGTGTGCACACACACACACACACATACACGCACATGCATGCATACTCCCATGCACACATGCACGCAACACACACACACACATACATGCATGAATGTATGCACACACACTGACTGACTGACTGAAACCATTTTCTGTCAGATTACATAGTGTTGTACTGACAATGCACCACACAAAAACACACACACAAAACACACACAGTCTTGTTTTACATAATTATATTACCAAGACTTAAAATGATACTTAAAGGTGGAATTTCATTAAAAACAAAACAAAAAACCCCCCAAAAAAAAAAACATGATCTAATTCCAACAGTATGTTGAGAACAATGTCAAAATCTTGAAATAATCAATTTTTTCCCTTCAAAATCCTATATAACCACTGTCACCAGAATGAAAAATGTGAGCTCTCACTCCACAGCACCCCTTTCCTGCAGTACCCTTCTAGGAGTTGAGGCCTTGTGAAGAGTTTCATGTTTATCAGAGATAAGTCTACGATGGGAATGTTTATTCACAAACGCACACAAGTGTGTGCAATGAACATCCCATGATTCAGCCTACAGGGACACATACACAATACAGTATACGTACACAATTAACTGCTTTAATAGTCAGCCTTTAGCCACTAACCGGTTACAATTTCAATACAACAAACGAATGTGGTTTGGGTGGCACAGCTGTGCATATGAAGCCCAGTTCACATAATTCAATTATACCTACCTGGAACTACTGGCATATGAAGCTCAGTTTGCAAGCAAAAAGATTTGACTTTTAAAACAGCCCAATTCAAAACACAGGACAGCAACAAGCAGACAGCACTCAGGATGCTGTAATACCACATGTTGCACTGATACATCTGTTCGAACTATGAAGCAACCAGAATACATCAGTGACTCAGTGATGCTTTCCCTGACCCCTTACTGTTGACTTCCCTGCACAGTGCATGCTGGGAACTGCAACACAAGTGATTAACAAAGCACCTCATGACAAGAAAAGCGCAAGACCATATTCCTGTTGGCCACCACACCCTGAACATTCACTGATGCATGAACGTTCACTGCATGCGATCACCAGTGATACTGTGACAAACCATCCCCTCTTTCTGCTCGTATCTTCATCACCCTCTTCCTTGCTGATCTTGTTTAATTATACAATTGCTCCCTCTTCCCCTTTCAGCCTTTCTCCCCTTCACTTTCCGTCTTCCTTCTAAGGTGGGTTACACCGAATGTGCGTGTGGGGTGTGTGTGTTGTGTGTGTGTGTGGGGTGTGTGTGAGTGTGTGCGCGCGCTTCTATGTAGATCCAGTCACAGGCACCACACATCAGCACATGCACCACAATTTCATAACATATTGTCAAAGGCACTACACATCAGGAATGCACACACAGCCAACATATAAAAAAAAACTGGATGTTACCTGTGCATAATGTGGATATTTATTGGAAAAACATTGCGCTCACAACCTCTAGATGTGGTTTGTGTATTTGTTCATTGTGAACAATATAGCTATCATTATGCCCCCAACATCTGTTACAATTGATATCATTTTTCCTGACCCCCTTGACTCTTTCTGACATGATAGAATCTGCCAGCACACCCTACATTCCCTTTCCCCTGGTGATCTTTGGTAACATGCAGCACACCCTAAAATTCCTTCCACTGGTGATCTAGGTACCAGGCTATTGTTCTTTGTTCTAACTTCAATATTGTGCATATTGTCTACCACGACAATACGCAACCTGGCAGCAGGTAGAGTCAGATCACATGCAGACATTGATGGACACCCACCAAATGCGTATATAGGCCTAAAGCAATCGCACCTAGATGAAAATGCAGCATGCAAGGTTTTGAATTGTGATCATTAATGGGTAAAGCATCTACAGCTATATATTTCAATTCATTTCAAATCTTTGCTATTCTCACAAAGTAAAAATTTTCCTTCGCAACCAACATGAAATTTCATTTATTATTTGTTATAAAAGATTAATCTACTAAATGTTTCGGACCAAAATTATCATTCCGTTTATCATTCATCATTAGCAAAACCATGAATTACCCCCTTTTTTTTAAACTCGAGGAAAGTCTTTTGTCCTTTGGACGTTTTCATCATCTCAGGTTTTTGTAGTTTGCTCTTTGAGTATTAATTACTTCTTTTCTCATAGCCAGTCTTTAATTCTGACAACGAATTCAACATGTACATGTAAGAGATGCTGTGCAGTTCTCGCAATCTAGGATGAGGCTGCATGACGCACGAACTTGGAAACTTGATACGACAGTTTTGATATCTGCATATTGACGATTTTCTATTTTTACTTCAGTTCATTTCAGTTCAGTTCACTTGGGATTTTGATACCCTCACAGCTTTTTGTGTCCAATCATCTTATTTCATAAACATTTGGTTGCTTAATGCATGCATATGCTCAGGATATATTTTAATCTTTTCCCTATTACTTTATTTCTATCAATCAAATTGAGATTTTAACATATTTAATCAGGCGTTAGTATCCAAAAGGGTTTTTTAAAAGTATTCAAATCTTTTGCTTTTTTAATGGCGCAGGTAGTTTGTTCCAATACGGTGCCACTCGTTACTAAATGAAAATTTTCTAATATTAGTGCGACAAATTTAAATTTTGGGATTTTGTTATCAGAATTTCTTGTAATTTGATTAGGGGGTTAGTTGAAAAAATGTGTTAAAATTTGTACTGTTAAGTCCCTTAAATAGCTTGTAAGTCTAAATTCAAGTCTCCCCTTATTCGTCTGAACTTTAACGATGGTAAATTTAATCTTCGCAATCTATCTGCATAGCTAACATATTTGAATTCCTTAAATTTAAACAAGGTGGCTCTTTTTTGTACTTTCTCAAAAATTGCTGATTGCCTTTTTAAATAAGGGCTCCATATCACATTTCCATACTCCAGGTGGGGGTTAACTAATGCCTTATATAGTATGTAAAAACTTCAGTATCCAAATATGAAAAAGACCGTCTGATTATGCCGAGCATTTTATTTGCTTTCATCATTACACTGTTTATGTGCTTGTCAAATTTCAGACTGCTATCAAACATTACACCAAGATTTTTTTCTTCTGACACGGAATCAACATCTGAGACAGCATCATTATATTTCATAGTATATGTATACTCCGGATTTATTTTTCCATAATGTTATACCTTGCATTTAACTGGATTAAAATAAAATTTCCCATGTTTCACTCCACTTAATTAGATTATCAATATCATCTTGTAATTTAAGATGGTTACTTACAGGATCATATATTTTCGTATCATCTGCAAATATTTTACATGAACTAATTACACATTCTGGCAGGTCATTTATAAAAACTGTGAACAGAAATAGGTCCAAGATACTTCCTGCGGAATAACCGCTTACAAACATCTATATTTTTAAGAATATTTTTCCAACTTTCAAACCCCTTTTTACTCGATTAGAAAGAAAACTCTTAATCCAGTTGTATATATTCCCATTTTAAACCCTAACCTTCTAATTTTTTTAACAATCGGTAAATGGGGCACAGAGTCAAAAGCTTTCCTAAAATCCAAGTAAATTAAAGTCAAAAGCAAGCCATCATCGATCATATTTGTAAAAAATCTTCCATTACTTCTAAAAGTTGTGTCATACAAGATTACCCTGTCTAAATCCATGTTGGCAATCTGAATATAAGGAAAAATCATTCATATGGTTTACTATTGCATCCTCACAAATGACTCAAGCACTTTGCAAAGGATACAAGTCAGACTTACAGGGCGATAATTTCCCGGGTCAGACCTGGTGCCTTTTTAAATATAGCAGTTTACAGTTGCAAACCCTTCCAATCCTGGGTAAACCCCTCCTTCACTTATTATTTATTGAACAGCACACACAAAGGCACTGCTAGTTCTACACATAACTCCTTTAGTACTCTAGCTGGTAAACCACTGGACCCGAAGCTTTAGCAACATCCAATTTACTTAATTTTTCTTTTATCGCTAATGGTGTAATGACTATATCACACAGAGTTTTTCCATCAGATAAAGAGGCGCTGTCGATTTCAGGAACATTTTCAATATTTTCATGTATGAATACACTAGAAAAGAATTATTTAGCACCTCGGCCTTATCATTATCACTAACTGCAATATTACCATCTTCTTTTCTCAGGGGACTAATTGAAGAGTTGACATTCAAATTTTTAGCGGACATATTTCCAGAAGCATTTAGGATTCTTCTTACTTATTTTTTTGCAATTTTATGCTCTTTGTCCTTTTTTGCTTTTCTCAACCCCTCTAGAACATTCATTTCTTAACTTAATATAATTTTGTAATCTAACCCTCTTGTGTGATCAAAAATCTTTTATATTAAATTGTACTTTTTTTTTATTTCTTTAATACAGATTTCCCTCATCCACTTTGGTCTTAAATTCTTGTTGCCTTTACTTCCATTTTTTGGGGATATATAAATCCACTGCTTCTTGAATTTTATTTCTTATATTTGCCAACATGTTTCCACGTCTAAACTATCTAACTCAGTCCAGTCAACCTTTCTAAGATCCTCTCTCAGATATTTTACTGTTACCTGGGCCTGAATTGGCCATTGTTTTAATTCTTTATATCGAGTGCGACCCCTTGTTTCCAAATTTGCTCCAGGGCCAACAGTCTGAGTCGCACTATTTTATGTTATTTTATTTTACTTTTTAACATGCGCGCTGGTGACCTACTCGTTTTTGAGTGAACCAGTATTTTAGGAAGAAGAAACGCATCCTGGATTCTCTTCAATTTCAATCTTCAGTTTGGAAGGTCAGCCGTCATTTTTGACTATCATGACTGTGTGCGCAGAGGGTATATTGAAAAGAAAAACAGGTTATTAGGGGCAACAAAAGATAGCAGAGGATCTAAAATAGCCTCAGTACCCCCAAATGCATACCCCTGAGTAATAATAATAATAATAATGGGGATTTATATAGCACCTTCACGGCACAAGGCGCTTTACAAAGGCAGAAAAAATGCAATTGCTAAAAGTAAAGAAAAAGCATTGAAAAAAAAAGGCTCAGAAATGAAAAACAAAGGCTCTCTCTCATTTCTCCCCACGCGCACACACACTCTCAGCACGACACAACAAACACAACAGCCGCAACAAGCACAAACTACTAACAATCCACAAAATAACAAAAGTCAATCAACTAACTGGTAATGACTGTCTTCTTAGTATTGTTTGAAAAGGTAGGTTTCAGGGAGGTTTTGAAGGAAGAAAAGGTTTGAGAATGTCTTAAGTCATAGGGGAGTTTATTCCAGAGTTTGGGAGCTGGTATGAGAAAGCTCGTTCGCCATGCTGTTTACGATGGGGGCGGTAACTGGGAAAGCGGAAGGTCCTAGTGTCGGTGGAGGAGCGGAGCGTACGTGATGGGACATATACTTGAAGGAGATCGGATAGATAGGTAGGGGCATCGCCAGTGAAAATCTTGAAGCAGAGACAACAACATTTGTATTTAATTCTTTCTTCAACGGGGAGCCAGTGCAACTTTTTCAGGAGAGGGCTGCAGGGTTGGGTCCTAGGAGATTTGCAAATGAGACGGGCTGCAGAGTTCTGTACACATTGGAGGGGTTGGATGACAGTTGAGGGACAGCCAAGGAGAACACAGTTGCAGTAATCTAGCCTTGAAAGGATGTATGATGAAACGAGAGTTTTTGTGGCGTCTTCAGTGAGATAGGGTCGAATAGCAGCAATTCGTTTAAGTTCCATGTAGGCTAACTGACAAATTTTTGTGACATGCTGTTTCATCGAGAGGTCACTATCAAGGAGAACACCAAGGTCACGAACAGTGTTTGAAAATTCAATAGTGCTGGAACCTAATGTCAAGAAGAAGGGAGCGGATCAGGGCCATGATGTGACCGCTTTAAAAAACGGATGGCTTCAGTCTTCTCACAGTTTAATTTAAGCTTATTTGCTGACATCCAGGTCTCAATATCAGAAGTACAAGATTGAAGAGTAGAAACAAGGGGTGAGTAGTCATCGATGACAGAGGAATGGAGCAGCTGAGTATCGTCCGCAAACATTTCGTGTGAAACGGAATGGCCGTGGATGACATTAGACAATGGAGTGGTGTACAAAATAAAGAGGACAGGTCCCAGCACGGATCCCTGAGGCACTCCAAATTGGAGGTTAGATTCATCAGAACGGTGGTCACCTACTTGAATGAACTGTTTCCTATCTAGAAGATAAGAACGAAACCAATTTAAAGCTGTTTCCCTGATGCCACATGTGTATTTCAAACGAGAGAGAAGGATTTCATGGTCTATGGTGTCAAAGGCTGCCGAAAGATCTAGCAAAAGAAGGACAGAAATTTTGTTTTCGTCTAAGGAATTTAGAATATCATTGAGAATGCGAAGGATGGTGGTCTCCGTGCTGTGCCCAGGGCGATAGGCTGACTGATGTGGTGTGAGGAGGTTGTTTGAGGCCAGATGGTCAGAGAGCTGTTGAAGAATGACTTTCTCAAGAATTTTGGATAGGAAAGGAAGATTTGAGATGGGTCTGTAATTTTAAGAACGTTGGGATCAGGACTGCTTTTCTTGAGTAGAGGTTTAACAAGGGCGGTCTTAAAGTCAGTGGGAACTGTGCCAGAAGACAGGGACTCGTTAAGAATTTTGGTGATGGTAGGAAGGAGAGAGTCAAGGTGTTCAAAGAGGAGTGGGGTGGGGAAAGGGGTCAAGGTCACAGGATGTTTTCGCAGACTGTGTGATGATTTTACGAACAGTCTGCTCCGACACTGGCAGGAACTCACAGAGTGTGGTACCGTTAAAAACAACAGACTGATCTGAAATATCTGAGGATGGGAGAAAGCGTTTCGAATTGTCTGAATTTTATGGGCGAAAACTGAGAAAACAGACCAGGAAGCTGTGACGGCTCATGAGTGGACGGCATTACAACACTTGCAGCCTTACCAACATGCTAGTGACAGTTCTAAACAGTTCTTTACACGAGGATGCTGCTGCAACTTTAGAAGAATAAAATGCGGTTTTGGCTTGATGGACAAACTGTACGACTTTCTGTTTGGCAGCATCGTAAATTTGCTTGTGTAATTGTCAGTCTGATGATACCCAGCGCCGCTCGGCTCGATGTCGCTCACGTTTCAATATTCCAGCTCGGTGCAATTGAGTTGTACCACGGAGCCGGGCGTAAGAGAAAAAGCTCCGGGGAAAAGGTGTTGTTGCAGGGGAAAACAAAATAGGATCGGGGGGGGGGGGGGGGAAGGGGGGAGGAGGGGGCGACCCAACTAGCCTAACCTGGTATCTGGAGAATAGATAGATAGATAATTTGCTTATAGCCCAGCCGACCGCAAAGGGCCATATCAGGGCTGTCACCACGTTAAAATCAACTCACTAGTCAAAAAAAAACAAAAAAACCCTTTCATACATCTCGTTAAATGACATCGTCTAGAAACGCACCAGAAACTTTGTTAAAAATCTTTCTTCCGTAAAATCTTAAATCAGAGAAAAATGTTAATCTCTCTCAAAACTCGAGGATCACATCAGGCGGGACATCCCTGAACAGGATCTTCATGGACCCGTTGTAAAATGTTTGTGTCTCACATCGTGCAAGTCCCAACACTCTAAAAGAACATGTTTCATTGTGAGTGGCCCCATGACATGGAATGCCCCACGGAGCTTCTTCACTCTTTAAAAGGTAAGAATGGGTAAAATACGAATGGCCGGTGTGCAGCCGGCACAGAACCGTTTCCTCTTTACGACCACCCGACGTAGATGGGAGGAATTTCCTTTTAAGGTTGGACGGATCTGAAAGAGTTTGTTATTCGTCTGTGTGTTCCAATCCTCCTGCCAGAGGTCTCTCACATAATCGTTAATTTTGGGTTTCACATCTGAGCAGGGGATCCCACTGTTGGACAGTTCTCTCTTGTGGCGTTCTTGGCAAAACGATCAACCATTTGTTCCGCCGTTGCCAACATGACCAGGAACCCAAGCAAGAGTAATGTTGTAACCGTCCGCCTTCAACTTACTAAAAAGTTCAAAAAAAAGTAAAAGTTCTGGATGCTGAAGGTTGCGGCCAGTTTATGGCCTCCAAAAGCTGACAGCGAATCCGACAGAACCAGAAAGTCCCTCTTTGAAGAATGTGAGATTATCTTCAAAGCCAAAACCAGAGCAGTAAGTTCAGCGAATTAGACAGAAGCATCTGAAGTTTTATGTTCCAACAGTATCTGAGAAGGAGCCCCAGGCAGTAGGCTGCACAGGCCACTCCATCTTCAGACTTGGAACCGTCAGTGAAAACTTTTTGATAGGAGGGAATTTGGAACAGAGCCGCATACAAAGCCTTGTACGCCAGAGAGCTGGTAGACTCTTGCGAAAAGCTGCAAGATCAAAACGAATCTCTGGTGTGAAAAAGGGGCCCACGGTGGTTGACCCGGAAACTTGGAAAATCAGATACTACACCTAGGTCTAGACCTGCATTCCGCACGTGAGGCTGATACGAAGGCCAACGGGGGAATACAGTTAGGTTGGTTTTGAATTTTTTTGAAACTGAGGGTAAAAGGGACACAGTCATAGGCAGATTCTGCGGTTCTGAGAACAGTCGGATATAATAATTTAGAGACATTTTCACCCTGCGGTTGGACAGTGAGGGTTCACCTGCCTCTGCGTACAGGCTGTACACAGGGGTGGTGCGGAATGCTCCAAGACAAGACAAAAGCCCTTGATGGTGGATAGGGTCCAAGAGTTTGAGGTAAGAGGGTCTTGCAGAGCCGTACACAGCACAACCATAATCCAATTTGGGAACGGACCAAGGCTCTGTAGAGGTGCAGAAAAGTTTTTTTATCAGCGCCCCAGCCCGGTGTGTGCTACGACCCGCAGAATATTCAGGCTTTCTGGCAAAAGTTTGAGGTTTTTGATGTGGCTGAGAAAGTTGAGTTTTGGTCAAAAATAACTCCCAGGAATTTGGCTTCTTTTACAACTGGAATGGTGGACTTGTCCAGATGAATTCAGGATCAGCAAAGAATCGACAAAAATTGTGGAAATGAATTGACTGAGTTTTGGTACGGGAGAAGGTAAACCCTTTTTCCCCTCCCCCCCCACTTTTGGATTCTGTTGACACAAAGTTGGAGTCGACGCTGTACACTGGCATAAGAAGCTCCAACTGCATACAGCGCAAAGTCATCAACAACAGAGAGGACTCGGTGCCCGGGCCCTTACCGATTGGACAATGTCATTAATTTTAATGCTGGAAAAGGGCGGGAGAAAGGATGCCCCCCTGAGGAACCCCCAACTCCTGCCATGGATGTCAGAGAGTGTGGTGCCAACACGCACCTGGAACTGCCGATCAGCTAAAAAGTTCTGAATGAACAGAGGCAGGGGGACCCCGAAAACCAAGTCTGTGCGGTCCTTGAGGACTCCTGCTTTCCAAGTGGTGTCGTACGCCTTTTCCAGGTCGAAAAAGATAGCGACCCATGCTGTTTGTTAACAAAAGCATTGCGATGGTGGTTTCCAGACGGATTAGATGGTCAACCGTCGAGTGGTACTTCCGAAACCGCACTGTTCACTGGCCAAAAGACCATGGGTTTCCAGCTTCCACATCAGAACGGGAGTTGACCATCTTTTCCATCAGTTTTACAGAGGCAGCTGGTCGAGCGATTGGGCGATAGTTGGAAGGGTTGGAAAAGGTCCTTTCCAGGTTTTGGGAATGGGAATGACCAGGGCCCTTTCCGCCAGGAAGGCGGAAAGGACCCTGTGGTCCAGATATGGTTATAGACTTGGAGAAGAGTCTGGAGACAGCTTTCTGGAAAATGTTTCACAACCTGATAATGAATGTCATCCAGACCAGGGGCAGAATCAGTGCAGGTTTGTAAAGCTAATTTGAGTTCAGCGATTGAAAAAGGAAGATTATAGGTTTCAGAGTTGTCCGATGTGAAATTGTATGATGATTTCTCTCTAATCTCTTTGTTTCTTAAAAAGACTGCAGATTTATTTGAAGATGAGGAGTTCTGTTGGGATGGTGGAGGCCAACAGATTGGAAAACAGCTTGTTTGTCAGTGATCAGAGCATCAGAAAGTTTCAAGTGATGAATAGGGGGGTTGGTGTTCTTCCCCTTGATTTTTCTAATGATTTTCCAAACTTTTTCTTGGAAGTTTTAGATGTTCAGCCTGGAGCAGAATTTTCTCCAGGACCGACGTTTACTGATTTTGAAAGTGTGTCTTGATTTTCACGGAGTTTCTGAGGGGCTCGAGCTTTGGGACCCGAAGGTCGTTGGTATAACCCGACGCGAGCCGTTGCGAACTTTTGAAATTTGTTGGCAGTCTGAATTGAACCAGGGTGTTTTTGGCATTTGGAGCTTGTCGGAAGACACTGGAATACAGGTTTTAGCACATTTTTATCACAGTGTTAGTCAGAGATTCGACTGGGTCTGGACTCTGAAAAAAAATCAGTGTCCTGGAATTGTTTTGAAATAGTGGTTGAAAATAGATCCCAGTTTGCTTTCTTATAAATGAGATGTTGAGAGACAGAGGCGGTTTCAGTTAATATGGGCTGTAAAAAAAACAGGGAAATGGTCACTTCCGTGCAGATCGTCATGGACAGACCACTCATAGTCCAGGACCAGCGGGGGGTCGCAAACCGACAAATCTAACACGAAAGTGAACCTGTGGAAGAGTGGAGGTAAGTTGGAGCCCATCGTTCAGACAACACAAATCAAAGTCAGAAAGGACATCCTCAAGAAGCAGACCTCTGGGTGACGAACTGACACTACCCCAAAGAAAATTGTGACCGTATAAAGTCACCCAACAGCAAAAAAGGTCGAGGAAGTTCTCCTATCAGACTGACAAGGTCCTGACGACAAACCGGAACAGAAGGAGGTAGATAAAGAGAACGATTGTGACAGTCTTGTGGAGAGTGACTCTCGCAGCTAAGCCTGAAGGGGGGTAGACAGAGCGACAGGACTATATAACAGAGTTTTGTGTAGGAGAAGGGCAACACCGCCCGACAGTCCCAACGTGGATGGTTGTGCAGGTTTCGAAAGAATATTAAAACCAGAAAGAGTAAAGGTCTTCTGGCTTTGAATTTGAGTTTCTTGAAGAGCCACGACGGAAGGTTTTAGAGCTGACACAAGAAGCTGCAGCTCCTCAAAGTTGGAATTTAGACCCCCGGATATTCCAATGGATTTTTGTATTATCCATGGTGCAGAGGGCGAAAAGGAGAGAGATCAGGTCATCTCCTCCTCAACATCTGCCGCTAAAGCTGTAAATTTGTTTTCTTAATTTCACTGGACTATCTGCAGACCCGCTGGCAGACTTGCCAAAGGTGAAGTAGGTCTGGGTTTGGGAGACGGTGGAGGTTTTCTTCCTTATCTCCACCACTCCACACTGGGTTGAACTCCCTTGCCCGCCATGGGGACTGGACAAGGAGTTCGAGGTCGGGGTGCTGGTTTTTTAATCTGCCCCGCAAACAGATGTTGTAGACTGCTGGGCATCTGAGGGGTGGCGGATTTTTTGGCCTCCAACCCGGGGGACTCACTTTGGGTTGAGAGGTGGTGGACCTGCTTCCACCAGAGCTGACAGTTTTTCCTTGCAATGTCTTCGAAAAAGAAAGTTATCAGTCTGACAGCAGACTGACCGAGTTGGAACTGTTGGAACTTTTTTTACAGCCCAAGCATATGAAGAAGCGTCGGCGACGGACTGCCCACAAACCCGCTTGCGGGCTTCAAAAAAGGAGAAACTTCTTTTCTGTCTTAACCCTTTGTATTGCAGATTCCTGAATCCACAGAGGACAATTCCGTGAAGAGGAGGGATGGTCGCCACCGCAGTTTTGCACAAAGTGCCGGATCTGTACACGGCCCATCATGGGTTGCCTTGCAGCAAATACCACACACCTCCTGCCAGAACAACGGTCTCCCGACATGGCCAAACTTCTGGCATCGGGAAACACCTCAACGGGGACGGAAACGACAACTGAACCCGACCAATCAGGTAGCCGACTTTGATGACCGGAGGCGCACAGGGTTGCAGAAGGTCAGAAAGAGGGTGTTGGTGGCCACTCTCTCTGCCCCCTTTCTTGACTGTCACCCTGCGCACCTTCGTCACAACCCTGGGACCCAGTTCCGTTTTTATTTTTGCCTCTGAGAAAACCGCTAGATCTCTGCAAACGAATCACACCTTTGGATGAATTTAACTGGTTTTTTTGGGGAGTCACCCTGATCTCCCTATCCACTAGTTTTTATGCTTTCAACAGCTGTTCAGATTGTTTCTGTGATCGACATTGAACAAGAAACGAACCATTCCTCAACCTTTTTATGGACCTAGGTTCACCTGCTATACCATGAAAGCCCTTTTGGACAGCAAAAGGGCTCAGAGCTGAAAGGGGTCTTTCCTGCTCTGTCCCTTCCACCACGAGCCAGGGGAAACCCGAAACCTGTCCTCTGTCTTACCTCACTGTCAGAATCACTGGGCTGTTTCAAATTCCCTGAAATAGGGAGACTGCCTTCCTCTTCCTTTTGGGGGGGGGGGGGGGTAGTTTTTTGAAGAAGTCATATTTAATTTATTGTAATTCATCCCCCCCCTTACCCACCCACCTTGGAGTCCCAAATAAGGGGCCAGGCCAAGAAACCAAAGTCTTGACCCCCTTTCCCGCTTCGGGAGAGACATACGACAAGCGAAGCAACCAACCCCATCCCCCCTGATCATGCTCAACTCCCGGGAACAGAGAGCTGAGCACTGCAGGGGGTTTACTTGGCCAGCTGGAACTGCCCGTCTTGACCCAACCCCAAGAAGGGGAGCCGATTAGACACCCGGGCCAAAGTGTACTCCCTGTCCCAGGAGAGGTCCGAGCCAAAGTGATGTGTTGAGAGCGCTGGCCCTCTCAATCACAGGATCCTTCCCCTCGACCAGGGGGCCACCGCGGAAGGGCGGATCTTAAGGAGACCCAGAGAGGAAAGGGTGTGGAAAAGAAGATTGAAGGAGAGAGTGAAGGGCCCAATAGGGAGGCAGAAAACAGAAGAGGAGGAAGGGGGTTCCTAGTAGGATCCTACCTTAGCTATTGACATGGGAAGCCTTTCAGGGGGGTTCGGAGAAGCTTACGGTAATCGTAGGACCCCGGTCAACCCTATCCTTCATTTACCATTGTTGGGGTCCTTTGAATGACTCCAAGGAGGGGCCTCTGTTGCGTTGCAGGAGGGGGTTCCAGGGTGGGAATGGTTGACAGGAAGAAAATGAACTTGATGGCGAGGAGAGGTGCCGATGGGAGCAAATTTGTGTGGTGAGTGACTTGTTTGGTGGATCCTTTCTGAGGAATTGTTGAAGGTGGGCCACAGTGCCATGAACGTCTTTTACTGAAGATTAACTCGCCTGTTTGCTGTGAAATCAAGGGGGTTCCTCCCATCTAGTTCTGCAGCATGGATGTTACGCTGCTGGTTTCAAACCCTAGTCGTTGTATACATAACCTCGCTCTTCTTTGCACAATCTCAATCTTTTTCTTTGCCTGCTTTGTACGGGGTCCAGCTGATAAGCAATACTCCCGGTTGTGGCGTACAAAGGGGAAGGTAAGGATTGGATTTGGGGGTTTTTCTCTGAAGTGTCAGCTTTCTGACAAATTGAGCTTGTCTGCATTCAGTTTCGGGCTTCGGACAGATCGGCAATTGAGAGAATGCATGGTGGATTAAATGCTTGTTTAATTTATGCCTTGGGGACACATCAGTTCCGAGCTCTGCATATTTCTGTATTTTGTTTGGGCTTCATCTTTCCCTTTAGTTATCCCTGTTTTCTCTCTTCCTTAAAAATAATTTAAAAATTTAAAAACAAACAACAAAAAAACAAACGTTTGCAACGTGTTATGACAGACTTTTCTCGTGAGGGAATTTTGTTTGGTCTGTCCGAGATATTCCGGTTATTACTTCAGACTTGCACAAAGACTTCAAAGGATTTTGCCTCCGTCTTTGTCCAACTTCACTCCTATCAAGCTTGTGTACATTAGTTTTTCACATTTTATCTTTCCTGTGTGTCTGTCCGTCTCTCTCAATTCCCTTGTCTGAGAAGGTGCTGAAGATCTGAGGACTATTTCGCAATTGACGTTTTAGGAAGAGGATCAAAGCGCTTTGAGATCACGCATTTCGGATTCAGATTCCAGTCCTGTATCACCTTTGACATACTGCCACAGGAAACATGGGCCAGTGCAGGGACCTGAGAATTCTAAGCCTTGAGGACCAGTGACATGACTGAGACACTGGAATGCTTTTTTTAGCATGGCTGGTAACACTGACAAAGAAGAAAGATTCAGACAGCCTATCACCACAGGTCTGTACAGTGAATCAGCAGGAGAGGTACACATGATACCTGACTGCTTGACAGGAAATCTGAGCAACACTTTTAACTCATAAAAGTATTGTTGCGTAAATGACTGACACATGGTGAGTGGTAGCTGCAGGAATTTTTCTCTGGGCGGACAGACTTTTTGTGTGAGGCCGCAGTGCCTAGACCTACTGCACTCTCTGTAGCTGCCAGTGTGCATGTTAAGTTGAAATCTCATTTCTATTTACTTAGACTTTATCCTCTTATTTCTTTATTCTTCCTAATTAATTTGTTTACTCATTTTCACTATGTTATGTGTAACTGCAACAATAAATTTCAAAACGAGGCGACTGAGGCAGAAAATGAAGCAAATTGTAAACAAACGTGGTATTAGTTCCACCAGACGATACCAACACAAGATAACAGGAAACAAAGAACGAGCAAACATATCGGGTCTCAATGGCCTCGTTTTCATCCAACACCCATTTTGCACCGAATATGCGAAGATAAGTGGTTGTTCATTCTTCGTTTTCATTGTCCTAAATGTTGTTTTTGTTTTTGCCTGAAGAAGACCCAAGAGGTTGAATTGCATTATTGTGTTTTGTCCTGTATCCTGGGTGTCCGTATCGTCTGGTGCACTAATATAATGTCTTTTTAAAATTTGCCAACAATATGTCACGTTTTCTTATCAATTAAGTTTTTATGTTTTATTTCTTTTTTTCCCCCCATCTCACCTTCCATGCCACTGAAGCGGAACTGCAGCCACACTACTCGCTCCATCCCTCCTCTCCCTTCATCGCCCCCATCCAGAGCCACAGCTGGTCTATCCTACCACACGCCATGGCATTGTCAATTCACAGGCAGCGGTTAATGTCAAGCTGTCATGAGGCAACCCACCAGAGGAGACACTGCACTGCTGCCGAGTCACTTTTGTAGTTTTCAGTGGTACCGTTCAGATCCTACTAAGCCCCCTACTGATAACAACTGTTTAGTCGCAGAGCCAGTGTGAGTGAGTTCTCCCCCTGGACATCACCTCCATATTCATCAAATGAGAGTTCCATGAATTTGCTGATACCAGTGAGCCCAACACATCATAGGCCTGGACAGGCAACCAAAACAGGGCATGAAGATCCACAGCATTCAGGACATTTTTGTTTATGCTGTTCAGTGAGAATGAGGAAGATGAACATGATCACTGATGATGGTATCATTTTCCATTCTGGTCTGAGATTGCGCCCCAGCGCTGTATCCCACCAGCATCAACCAGGCCCAAGAACTACAGAGTACAGATACCTGCAATGTTGTTCAGAAAATTTGAGCAAGTCCCACAGATGCATCCATTAAGTGGAAGAAATTTGACTGTGTATTTCCATCCGAGTCCATAGCAAACTCAACCATCGGTAAGACCAAGAGCTTGTCCGGGGCAGAAAAATCTCAAGAAAAAAATCATTAAAAACAAACAAGCAAGCTAACCTGATGGAAGAACCTCCCAGCTGGAGATCCATGATGTTAACCACTTCATCAAGGTGGCTGGATATTACTTCAGTTTTCTTTAGCTTATTTTTCCCAAGTATAATCCTTTATCTGCGTGTGTGTGTCCGTAGAGGATGCATACATGTCAGAGTTCTTGATTCTTTCACTGTTTTATCATTTCTCATGTTCATGTGATCAGCTGAGCTTCACTAGGTATGATACAATACATGTATAGTGTTATTGGTCCAGTTTAAAGATAATGGGTAGTTTAGCTGCAATATCAGTACAATTACAAATGTCAAAAGACTGAAACTACTCAGTCTCACATGCACCAAAGCAAACTATAACCCTTGACTAGCAGTTTTATTCAGCAGTCACTCATAACTGCAACACAACATGAAGCACAATCAGAACATATATATAAATCATGAAGTGCAGATTCTAACACACTGATTTGAGTTATAAAGCATTTTACAGTTTAACATTTGACAAATTCAGTTATAAAGCATTTTACAATTTAAAATTTAACAAACAAATGAACAAACAAAAAATCCTTAGAATGTGTTTACTTGACACCTCCAGATTCAGATCAGATACTTTAGGACAGTGGGTCATTTGATATTCCCTTTTAAATTCTACAATGAACATTTGGCAATGAAGTTGTGTATAATAGATGCATATCTGTGCACAACATTTAACAATCATTATTGGTTAGCTTCTGTAAAATGATAGGCAAGGCGGTAGCGAAAGGGTTGGGAAAGGAAATGGCAGATGATTGAAGAGAGACCATTGACTTTGCAGTTCAAGTACAGTGAGTGTGTATGAGTGCATGTGTGTTGTGTGTGTGTGTGTGTGTGTTGGTGTGTGGGTGTGTGTGTGTGTGTGTGAAACATTAGAAGTTTATCTTATCATTCTCTCTATTACTTCATCATTTTTCATGTATGAGTGACACTGAAAGATATTTATGAATTCATCATTACTGAGGACAATTTAGCCATGCTGGTTCTAAAAGAATCAATTAGAATGGCTCAGAAGGCTATACAGAATGTCAGGTACATCTCCACTTGCTTGAAATTTCAATGGCAGGGTTTGAGACAACCAACATGTGGAGTGTTGGTGCCAAAGTTACAGACTTTGGATTCCAGATTTTATGAATGAAGATGAGTGACCCTACTGGTCACAGCAAAAAACACAAATTGACAAGCATATATATATATAGATATATCACACATTTTTTCTTGCGTTATTCCGTTGAAAATCATTTTTGTTTGGTTTGTAATTCTTGAGTTTTACTACTCAATGTAATTTGTTACTTCTTCTTCTGTTGAGGTCCCACCATTGATTATGCTGATCATCTGGAAACCGAGGCAAAGATGGAGATTGCTGAAACATGCAAGGTTTGGTGCTTTTTAAAAAAAAAAAGGGGGGGTGGGGTGGGGGGGGGGGGGGCATTTGCCCCAAATGTTAGTTGTGAAACTTTGGTTCTTAAGGAGTGAAAACTATACGATAAAAATGTTAAAGAGTTGGGTTTTTTTTTTTTTTTGGGGGGGGGGGGGGGGGGGGGGGGGGGGGGGGGGCTGATCTAAGTTCTAATCCTAATTTGAGTAATATCACGTTCGAATACTTCGACGCTGGATTTCTATCCATTTAAAACTAATTCTTGTTCAAAGTTTTACGGGAACTCAACGGGAGTTTAATGATACTGCAAACGCCACATATCATCAGCACGTCAAGAGACGTCTTGTCATCAATTCCGAGATACCAGTATGTAACCGTAGGTCTGGTATTATTGCTGTTAAGTGACCGACGGTCACGTTGGCGAGAGAACACGTCAGTCAGGCTTTGCGGAGGCAAAACAGCTTCAATATCAATGAAAACATGGTGGTCAAACTTGACAAATTATTGTTTTTCTGCATATACTACGCACCATTTTGATGCCTTTGATGTAGACCAAAAGCACGATAAAACACAAAATTCAGCCGTCTTGATTTGTCACGGCTGCTGCTGTCGTCCGCCTCATGAGCATTTTCCTGTGCGTACTACGTCACCGGTTTGGTTTTCAAGGGAATAAATCCAATGTTCAGGATCAGAGTTGGGGCGTTGTAATGTATCCAAACAGCCAGATGAATATGCCAGGGAATTGGCTTGGTTTAACCAGGCTTTCCAGCATCCTCCATTGGACAGGGATGTCTGGCTTCGCATGACAACACTAGCACGGTCTTTCCAGGATCTGATCTCCTACTCTGAGGCAAATGTCATGCTACCTCAGTGTGGTAAGTGTGGTAGCAAGTGTGGGACTGTACATGGTGACAATCAGCTTAGTCTGGACTACTGGTGTGTGTGTGCGTGCGTGTGTGTGTGTGTGTATGTGTGTGTCTTTGTGACTGTGTGTACACATGTCTACAGTGAGTATTATTTGTGCTGTGATCACGCAAAAGTCAGTTCTGCTCAACAGTCCCACATAATTTTCGATGTTTAGGAGTATTGATAGTAAAAACATAAGATTTAGAATACTTCTCCCTCATTGAGGCAATATACGCATCACATGATTCATTTATTGATATGGTTATGATTAAACATGAATTGAAAAATGAATTTCTTGCTCAAGTTCTTCTTCTTAAGGCTCTGCGATGTGTCGTTGTCGCTTTGCTTGTCTCAGGCTTAGTTGGCTTGATGAACTGATTTAAAACTATATACATGGGTTGATGGGAGGTTCAGGGAGAGACTGGGGGTGGCTGCAGGTAGTGGGGACTGCAGCTCAGGCGGCTCCTGAACGCCTCCATTGTAGGTGCTGATGTGGTGGTGGTTGGTAACTGGTTCACTCCTGATGGTGCGGGGAAAAAGGGTGGTATAGAACTGGATGGGTTACCCGCTCCTGGTGGATCTTCTGTGTGCCTCTAGTCGTTGTCTGAAGGGCGGTAGAATGTGGTGGGGTTGAGGTCTACCAGCCCGTTGGGATACGGTACGGTAAGGCATCAAAAGCCTGTTATGGTGCCGACGCTCTTCGAGGCTGTCCCACTTGAGGTGTTTAAGCAGCCATGTAACTGCACCTGATGTCCTGTCGTGGAAATTGTTACAGGCGTATCTTGCTGCTCTCCTCTGAAACCTTCTCCAGGAGTTGGGTATCTTGCTGTAAATTTGGATCCCATACGGTGGGAGCTGTATTCCAGTGTAGGTCTGACCATGGTGTATATGTGGCAGCTTTGATCTCTTGGTGCGTCCTGAAGTTTCTTCTGAGAAAGCCCACCGTTCTGTTCCCTTGGCTGCCACTGTTTCCACGTGTCGGGTCCAGGAAAGATCATCCGTCATGGTCACGCCTAGGTACTTACTGGAGCTCACCGTATCCAGTGTTTGCCGTGAAGGGTATAATCTGTCTGTATAATTCTCTTGTGTCTACTTGGAGAGACTCGGATGGTGTTGCACTTGCTTGCATTAAAGCTCATTTGCCAAGTGTTTTCCCAGTCTTCCAAGTGAGTGAGGTCGGCTTGTAGCAAGGCTTGATCCTGGCGACTGCAGATCTTCCTGTGGAGGAGACTGTCGTCTCCAAACAACCTGGTGTGTGAGGCCTTGACTACATCCGGCAGGTCGTTGATATATATATGCTAAGAATAGCAGCAGGCCTAGTACGGTGCCTTGAGGGACTCCAGATAGTACTGCAGCAGGGGACGAGTGTGTGCCTTCGAGGGCAACTTGCTGGCTTCCGCCGGTGAGGAACGCCTGGATCCAGTCGAGTGTGTCATTCCTCACTCTGTAGTAATGCAGTTTGCTCAGTAGACAACGATGCGGTACCTTATTGAAGGCCTTCGAGAAATTGAGCAACACTACATCCACCTGATTCCCCCTGGCTCAGTTTCTGGCAATGTCGTGGATAGTTGAAATTAGCTGTGTCTCGCATGACCTTTGTTTTCTGAAATCATTGCTGCGCATCGTTTGATATCTGATGTTGGTCAAAGTGGGTCATGACGCTGCTGTGCAGGACATGTTCCAGGACCTTGCACGTGATAGAAGTGAGGGAAACTGATCTGTAATTTTCTGGTAGCTGGCAGTCACCCTTCTTGAAGATGGGTACTATGTAGGCCTGCTTCCAGTCCGTCGGTACCTGGTTGGTATCCAAGGACAACTGAAACATAGTCATCAGAGCTAGCGCAATTGTAGAGAGAGAGACTTCAAGTTAATTACATTACCACTCTGAAGCTTCCAGTCTCGAGCACTGAAGAAACGTGGTGACATGATGACACATTATACGTTCATGGTGTCTACAAGTACAAGACGGATCAGCCACAGTTCACACTTGCAGTAAG
Source organism: Conus ventricosus (assembly GCA_018398815.1). Lineage (NCBI taxonomy): Eukaryota > Metazoa > Mollusca > Gastropoda > Neogastropoda > Conidae > Conus > Conus ventricosus. Next base: position 30,034,900 of record CM031613.1, read on the forward strand.
CAGAGAGAGAAGAGGAAACAGTCTTAAGTTGAATAAATCACACTGCAGGCTCAATATACACAGCTCCTACTTCTCAGAGCGAGTCATCAACACCTGGAACAGCTTGCTGGACAGTGTTGTCACTGCACCTGCCATGTCAGTTTTCAAATGCAGGTTGGACGCCCACTGGACAAACCTGCCTACAATCTATGATCCAGATTGCTACCACTAGCCACGCATGCCAATTTAACTAAGCATTCTGGATTACCTCCTGGAAAGACGAACTGGCCTACCCAGGCCTCGAGCGTCTTAACGATCAAGTATCAAGTACATTTAAAACTGATTCATCCATACTTTGGAATAATCAATATTAAGGAAAAGAAGCACAAAAGGTTATTGGAATATATATTTATTATTATGTGTACTGAGTGGGGCAAGATAAGACAGGATATTGTGAAGTAGTTTATTGTCACTCAGCATGTATAGTATGTTGAATGGAAGATTGCATTATCTGAGTCATGAATCTGAAAGTAAGTGGAATCTCCTGGTAGTGTTTTGAATTTTAACATTTTGGATGTAAATCTAAAAGACCATAGTTTAATGAATTTCCAATTAAGAGGAAATTCATTCGGTTAAAAATTGCAAAAGTAATTTGATCTCGAACTGTTTTTCATTTTATCTAAATTTACCATCTTATTTATTAACTTTGTTTTATATCATTATTTCTCTTTATTTTAAGTAAGCTTTGAGTGAAATAGGCACAACACTACACTTAAAAAATGAGAACGATACTAGGTGAGTTACTTTAATAACACCTTCAGGAGTCTGTATGTTTTTGTGACACAGACTGCACAATGTCTAGACAGGCCTTTCTCGCAAAGCAGTATTTTTAGACCAAAGTCCTAGTCTGACCTTGTGGTCAAAGAATGATGGATCTTCACTGTTAGTGATATCTGAATTATTAGGCAATCCTTAGGATGGGACAGCGATGTCTGAATCCCTGACGTGACGCTTTATACCCGGAGAGATAAGATAAGATAATGTTGCTTATAGCCCAGCCGACCGCAAAGGGCCACATCAGGGCTGTCACCACGTTTATAATCAAGTTATCAACTCACCAGTCATTAAAAAAAAAAAAAATAAAAAAAATAAACAAAAAAAAAAACCCAACCTTTCACACATCTCTTTAAATGACATCTTCTAGGAACGCACCAGAAACTTCGTTAAAAATCTTTCTTCCGTAAAATCTTAAATCAGATGAAAAATGTTAGTCTCTTTCGTAAACTCAAGGATCACATCAGGCGGGACATCCCTGAACAGGATCTTCATGGACTCCGCTGTAAAATGTTTGTGTCTCACATCGTGCAAGTCCCAACACTCTAAAAGAACATGTTTCATTGTGAGTGGCACATGACATGAATGCACCACGGAGCTTCTTCACTCTTTAAAAGGTAGGAATGGGTAAAAATACGAATTGGCCGGTGTGCAGCCGGCACAGAACCGTTTCCTCTTTACGACCACCAGACGTAGATGGGAGGAACTCCTTAAGGTTTGGCCGGATCTGAAAGAGTTTGTTATCCGTCTGCGTATTCCAATCCTCCTGCCAGAGGTCTCTCACATAATCATTAATTTTGGGTTTCAGATCTGAGCAGGGGATATAAATGTTGGACAGTTTCTCTCTTGTGGCATTCTTGGCTAAACGATCAACCATTTCGTTCCCGCCGATGCCAACATGACCAGGAACCCAAGCTAGGAGAAATGTTGTAACCATCCACTTTTAACTTGCTAAAAAGTTCAAAGAAATGTAAAAGTTCTGGATGCTGAAGGTTGCGGCAACTATGGCCTCCAAAGCTGACAGCGAATCCGACAGAACAGAAAGTCCCTCTTCGTAGATTGTGAAATTATCTTCAATGCCAGAACCAGAGCAGTAAGTTCAGCAGAATAGACAGAAGCATCTGGAGGTATATGTTTTAACAGTATCTGAGAAGGAGCACCGGGGCAATAGGCTGCACAGGCTACTCCATCTTCAGACTTGGAACCGTCAGTGAAAATTTTCTGGTAGATGGGAATTTTGAACAGAGGTCAGCATACAAGGCCTTGTATGCCAGAGAGCTGGTAGACTCTTTACGAAAGGCTGCAAGATCAAAACGAATCTCTGGTGTGAAAAAGGTCCACGGAGGCTGATCCGGAAACTTGGAAAAATCTGACACAAATCCTAGGTCTAAACCTGCATTCCGCACGTGAGGCTGCATACGAAGACCAAACGGCAGAATACAGTTAGGGTTGGTTTCGAATTTGTTTTGAAACTGAGGGTCAAAGACACAGTCATAGGCAGGATTCTGCGGTTCTGAGAACAGTCTGATATAATAATTTAGAGACATTTTCAGCCTGCGGTTGGACAGTGAGGGTTCACCTGCTCTGCGTACAGGCTTTACACAGGGGTGGTGCGGAATGCTCCAAGACAGAGACGAAGCCCTTGATGGTGGATAGGGTCAAGAGTTTGAGGTAAGAGGGTCTTGCAGAGCCGTACACAGCACAACCGTAGTCCAGTTTGGAACGGACCAAGGCTCTGTAGAGGTTCAGCAGAGTTTTCTTATCAGCGCCCCAGTCAGTGTGCGCTACGACCCGCAGAATATTCAGAGCTTTCTGGCAAGAAGTTTTGAGGTTTTTGATGTGGCTGAGAAAGTTGAGTTTTTGGTCAAAAATAACTCCCAGGAATTTGGCTTCTTTTACAGCTGGAATGGTGGACTTGTCTAGACGTATTTCAGGATCAGCAAAGAATCGACGAAAGTTGTAGAAATGAATTGACTGAGTTTTGGTACGGGAGAAGGTAAACCCGTTTTCCTCGGCCCACTGTTGAATCTTGTTGACACAAAGTTGGAGTCGACGCTGTACACTGGCGTAAGAAGCTCCAACTGCGTACAGCGCAAAGTCGTCAACAAACAGGGAGGACTTGGAGCCCTGGCTTACCGATTGGACAATGTCATTAATTTTAATGCTGAAAAGGGCTGCAGAATGGATGCTCCCCTGAGGGACCCCAGCTCCTGCCCATGGATGTCAGAGAGTGTGGTGCCAGGACTCCTGGGTAAGGGATCTGTGATGGTTACACCATGTTCGGTATATCCACAGTTAGGTGCTCCAGGGGGGCAGTATAACATATGTCCCATACTATGAATATGCAGTATATCCGATAAGTATTTACTCATATCAAAGAAGGCCCTCAGTCATGAAATCTTTGGACTATGTGGTATAATCAATGTCCAGTACAACTGGTGGCTGCATGGGTATAGGCGGAGGGTACACGGCTGTTCAGAGCAAGCCACTTAGTTCTGAGAGGCAGGGGAGTTTACAGCTCTCCCACAGCTGCAGAGGCCAAGCCGTGAATGCAGGTCAAGGAAAGGGGTTGTTTTCTGCAGGCTGCTCCCCACCAGCCAGCTAACCGTGCTGTACTCGACCAACTGAATGTCATCTGTGTACAGCCGGTCTGGCAGCAATGTGTTCGGCATTGATGAGCGGCATTACAAATGGGGCTCTTAGTTTGATATTCAGTGGTTGTCATGAAAAATGTAATATATCTGTGCTCTTGAGATGACTGAATAGGCGAATTCCCGACAATTCTTTTAATACCAAACTCGACTAGGTTTATTTTTTTCTGTAGATAATGTAGATACGGCATGAAAGCTTGTACACAAGAGGTCAGGCGATATTCAAACAATGACAACACACACACACAATTGTGAAAGAATGACGTCATCACTTTCTGGGAACTTAATTTTCCCTAGTTAACTAGTACACAAGTTTGATACATGCCTCTGCTTGGACTACAACAACAAAAATGTTGGGTCAGAAATGTGTAAGGCTTGTTTGTTCGGCCCTATAACTAAGTGTCTCGAATGGGACAGAAAAATAAAGCTGTGGGTACTGTATGACAAAGCAGGGTCTGACTCTCGGCGACATACCCTGATTCACAATACATGGACACACAGCATGTTCTTTGAATTAGTGTTTCACTTCAATTGTTGTGGCTAGATGCCTAACAATTAAATACTTTTTGACTTTGACTTTCTCAGAATCTCTCTTGCTTTCTTGTATGTGTTTGTTTTGTTGTTGTTTTTTTTCTCAAGATATCATTGCTGAAAAGTGTACATGTATCATGTATGCTACCTTTTTATATATTTCAGATGTGACGCCAGATGAACTGGCTATGCTGGTTGGAGACAACTGGCTGCTTTCTAGCCACATTGTGTGGATCCTAGACCAGCTGAACCATCAGTCGCAGTCCACAATCGGCCTCAGCCACTCTCAGTGACCTCAAGGGACTCAGTCGTAAAAGGTCCCTGGTGCCTGTTCAGAACATGGCGTTTGTTGTCAATGTTGGGCACAACAGTGATGGAACTGAATTTATTGCAGACACCACAAGGTCTGGGTGTCATTGGGCTCTGGTCTACGTTGACATTTCAGACTGGTGTCATGCAACAGTTTTGTACTGTGACACACTGGGGTGGGATTGCCCACAAGGGTTGCTGCATGTTACAGAACCTTTTTCACAGTTTCTGGGTTGCAACGCATTGAGTCCTTTGTTTTTTTTAGTTCAGCACGCACTCCCACAGAACATGGACATAAACATAAATGTTCTGCTTTGTGTCTGGACTACCCGCTGCAGACATGCTCCAACATCTGCGGGGTAATTGCAGTTCTGGGTGCTGTGACAGCTGGAATGGCTCCACAGTTCTTTAGGGGATGATAGGTCCGTGTTCTACCTGCAAAAGCTACATACATGACCCTTCAAAATTCTCCTGCTATTTTCGAAGGGTTCTTATGTCATGGTTTGCTGCAGGAAGCATCAACATTAAGTTGCTAATGCCAGCAATGGCATCACCACAGTTTTCAAACCAAAGGCAGTCTGCTAATACTTGGAGCTCTGGATACAAATTTCAGTTTTTCTCACACAATAAATCCACACCCAACCCAGAAACCAACACAACATTTAGTCTGGACACCATGGATCAACCACCTTGAAAACGGCCGCCACACACAACCCTGGAACCAAGAACGCAGGCAACAGCAAAACCACCAGAAACACCCAGCGCAGAAACCAGCAGCACCCCAGTGCAGAAACACCAGCACACCAGTGCAGAACCAGCAGCACACCCAGCGCAGAAACCAGCAGCACACCCAGTGCAGAAACCACCAGCACACCAGTGCAGAAACCCAGCAGCACACCCAGCGCAGAAACCAGCAGCACATCCAAACTCCCAAACAACAGCACAAACAACAGAAACAAAACACCCAACCACCACACAAAAGCCACCTAACCCTCACACCAAAAGCACACCCAACCCTCACACCAAAAGCACACCCAGCCAAAACAGCACACCAACTGTAACACCAACAGCACACCCACCCAAAAAACAGCACACCCAAGCCTAACACCACCAGCACACCCAATCAAAACAGCACACCAAGCCTAACCCCAACAGCACCCCCAACACAACAGCACAACAAAGCATAGCACCAACAAAATCCCCAGTCCTAAAACCAACAGCACACCAAACTCTAACACCCCAAAACACCCAACCCAAGCACCAACAAACACCCCTCTCAAACACCATCAGAAGACCCAACCCTTTCACTAACAGTACACCAAACAGCAACAGCACTTCCAAAACTGACACGAACAGCACATCCCCCCTGAACATGAACAGTAGTGGGTCCAAGGAAAGATCAAGTCAAACATGTCCATATTGCTCGACAGTATTTCTCTCGAAGGATGGTCTTGTCAGGCATGTAAAACGACAACATCCAGCAAAAACCAGTGCCTGTGACTTTTCTTGGAACATTGCCTTGCTCCCTCTGTTCACAAACATTAGAAACCCAAGAGAGAACTTGTACAACATTACATGCAGCACACAAAAAAAGATATGAACATTTGTCATATGTCATTCAGTGACAGAGAAGCTTTTGAAGCATGGAAGAATAACATTGCAAAGGAAAGTTTATCATATTTTGTAAGCGAAGTAAAGACAAAGAAAGAAAAGATCACACCACAGAATACTGTTATTGCAGTCGGTCTGCAAAACATTCAGCTACATCAGCACAGCATAATCGGAAAGAAAACACAAAAACTCAGGGTTCCTCCAAATTAATGGTATGTGTACATTTTACATAACAGCTACTCACTGTAAAGACACTGGCAAAATCGATGCTGAGTTTTGTTTTGATCATATTGGGCTTGATATAAGACTGTTCCATCTTAAATTATCCAAAGATCTGCGAAACTTAATTGCTGCTAAACTTGCCCGTGGTGTTGAGACAAACTTTTATTCTCGATGATATTAGGGACAAAATAGTAACAGAGACGCCCTGGAAACAAGGAAAGACATCCCGAATATCAAAACACAGTATAATATTTCTTGTTTTCAAAAGAGCTCTAACGATGCTTTAAGTTGTAGAAACATGGGTTGAAGAACTGAAACAGGAAACTGAAAACCCAATAATTTTCTATAAACCCCAAGGAAAGCTTGAAGATAATATTATTCTGCAGCAGAATGACTTCCTGATGTGCATTCAAACTGCATTTCAAAGGAAATGATGAAACACTTCTTGCATAAGATGATCTGTGGTGATTCCACTCATTCAACAACACTATGAATTTCTGTTCATTTCTGTCCTTGTTATTGATGACTTTGGAGAAGCTATTCAGTAGCATGGGCAGTTTCCAATTTGGGAGGACACAGAAGCTTTACAAGTATTTTTAGTGCATTGAAAGAGGTTAATGATGGACAAGATTATCCAACTCGTGTATTTATGAGCGATTTGGCGAATGATTTTACAATGCATGGTGTCGTGTGTTTTCTTTGCCGCAAAAAAGGCTTTATTGTTCCTGGCATGTTGACAGAGCATGGAAGAAGAAAGTGAATGAATTAGTCCCATCTAAAGAACAGCAAGTTTATTTTTTATGCCCACTTATCCATGCTGTGGAAAGAAGTAGATGAAGGAAAATTCAGAAAAATGTTGACAGAGATTGAAGAGATTCTGCAAGCTTATCCAGTTTTTCATTGCTATTTTTTCAAACCTTATGTACAGGATAACAGATATGAATTATGGGAGCTTGCTTTCAAAAGGGGTGTTTATAAACACAAACATGCACGCTGAAGCGTTTCACCGTGTTTGAAAGACATATTTTCACAAAAAAAAAACGACGAGTAGATAGTTTGCTGTTTGTGTTACTTAAGATTTCAAGAGATAAGGCATGTGACCAGTTAATTAAATACCAAAAGGGGAAAGTCACTCACAAAAATACGTGAAATTTGAAATAGTCATAAAGCTGCGCAAGATATAAACATCTTGTGGTCGTGCTCATAATGAGGACGAGTGGATCGTGCCATCAAGTGCAGGCTGCAAAATCATTTACCTGTCAATAAAATTCCCTGAATGTCACGTGCTCATGCAGACAAGTTTGTGAAGAATGTAAAATTGTGAACAAAGTGTTCATGTACTTGTTTTTGAATTATTAACTAGAGAGTTTCATGTAAACATTACATGCATTTGCAAATCTTTTCTTACACCCATCTTGTGGAATCTAAGTGAAATAAAAACTGAAGAACCAAGGGTCTTGAGGGAATGACCTCAGGCTGCACGCATGAAGAATGAGCAATAGACAGCAAGAGTATTTTAAGATTTTCATTTGAAAACCAAACAGACTATTCTAAATAAACTACAAAACTCGGGGATGCTGCACTCAAAGAAGTAAATGAACTGATCTCTATTTTTGATAATCTAATAGCATTGAATCTAAAGAGTGTAATTTAAAATGTTAAATCGCCCGAAAAAGGTTTGGAAAAATTTGAGATCAGTCAGCTAAAAAAAATTTGAAAATACATGAAAAATTTCCCCTGGAAAAAAAAATTTGAGACCAAAACGGATGATGTTTTTTTTTTTTTTAAAAAAAAATTAAAAAAAAAAAACCAGTTGAAACGAAAGATAAGAATGTGAACTGTTACCAAAATTTAATCAGAAAACCCATCTAAATGTGCCTTTGGGAAAGGGTTAATGGTAGCAGGGGGAATAGTATGGCAGCAGTGTTTGTTTTCAAAGTTGGGTCTGTTATCTTGATGACATGTCCAGTCCCAACGAAACAAATATTTATCATGCTCCCCTTGCCGAGACAAGATGAAACCGAATGTTTTTGGGTTTGTTGTTTTTTTATGTAGTAGCGCATTTTTGATCTGATGAAACCTGGACTTTTATTGAAAAGTAAAGTCAACTAGTCCCCCAACCTTGTGCTATATTTTAAAAACAGTTAAGTGAAGTCAGACTTTCTTCCACCCCTTGTAGCTGTATGCTGAAACATTTAAAAGTAAAGAAAAACTAGTTTCCCTCCCCTTTCTATTTTAAAAACTTTAAAAATGGGTCGATTTCCCTTCCCACCCCCTGTAGCTGTATGCTGAAACTTAAAGTAAGTCAGACTATTTTCCCACCCCCTTTGCATATGTTGAAACATTAAAAGTGGAGTAGACTTCTCTCCCATCCCCTTAGCTGTATGCTGAAACAGTTAAAGGAAGTCGATAGTTTTCCATCTCTTGAGCTTATTTTGAACAGTTCAGTGGAGAGCTGAAAAAAATTAAAAATAAGAGATTTATTTGTCTTCAAAAAGGAAAATGGTGTGTAGTGGCAAAAATTATCATCGTAAAAAAAACCAGATTGCACAAGACACGCACATAAGTAGCCAAGCTCTGTAATCAAGTACATATCACCCCCCAAAAGAAATACACTTAAAAGTATTTCCATTTTTCCATTTTAATACGTAAAATAAAATATTTACATGTGGTATTTTTAAAAACACACTTTCGCACACCACACGCACACCCCCACACAAGGCAAGTAGTATGTCAACTGCCCCAATTTTGATCACAATTCCAAAAAGTCTTCTGCTAGGATGTTCTTCAACCCATATTCCCAAACGGAAAAGTCGCAATACTGTCGGGTATGTCACTTTTTTGTTAAGCAAAATTATTTAAAAGGTTTACCTTTGAATGCCAATTAAAGGTGTAAACTGCAAAACAGTCTCCCCCAAATTTTAACCAAGGATTTGATTACAAGATCACCATAAATTGCGATGATTTTTTGTCCCCATTTTAATTGTTATTGTTTGTGAATGCTCTTTTCTTCTAAATTTATACTGAATGCAAACTTCACCTTTGCACCCACAGTTTAAAAGATGGTTGGGGGTCATTCTGGTTAGCAGATTTATATTCTCAATAATTGACCATGACTTTTTCTGATATTTTAAGCTTGTTGGTGTGGATTTCCTTGTAATCCCTTCCTTCCCTTCCTCTGGGTCACCCCTTTATAGCCCTAGCAGGGGTGGGGCTAAAAGCCACTGATTGATTACTTAATTAAAATCAAGGATGGGGGTGCATATTTTTTGGTTTGGGGTTTTGTTTGTTCAGTGACCTTTTAATTTTTCCTCTCTTTTTTTTTTTGGGTTTTGATTATATTGTTGAATCCTTTGTGACCTAAAAGGGGATGTTGAAAATATTCTGTGTTGTAAATGAAGAGTAAAGAATTAATAGAAAACATCTGTGGGCCATTCCCCCCGTCTTCTTAAACTCATAGTCAAGTCAAATTTTTACTAGCAGTTTATCAAAAATCGTTTTTTGTTGCTCCCTTTGCAATCCCCGGTAGTGTTCAGGGTGGACACTAGCTGCCCATCCTGCAGCGTCTCCCCTATTTTTGTTTTTCCGGGGAGGATTGGGTTAGCCTTTCGATATCCCAATTAGCATTAAATTTGCTAACTGATGTGTGTATATGATGTGTGTATGTGTGTGCAGGATTGAGTGTGTGTTTGAGGATGGTGTATTGTCTTGTGTGTTTGTTTTGACTTGGACGTTTGAAATGTTTGGTAGCCTGAAAAGACCATGTGTACTTGGGGGGGCGCACTGATTACATTGAAAAGACTCTGGCCCCCCCCCATCATTTTTTTTTTCTTTTTATCAAAATGGCAAGGGCGTGTGTATCCCCTCTGGCTGTAGCTTTTTGGGGGTTTTCTGGCTCGTAAGTTTTTAATTTTGGAACAAATTTTAAAACACCACTATGCCCCTTTTTGAACTTTGGGGGTTTTAGGCCTCGAGGAGGCCTGTTTCCCCTTTGAGCCTTAACAGTCTACACCCAAAAACTTGCATGCGTGGGGTACCTAAGGTCTGGTATACCCCCACCTATTCATAGCATCTGGTTAAATTTTAAGGGGAGGTTTTCGTGGGCATCCGTCTGGACTTAAAGGGTTCATTGATGGGGTGGGACTATCGTTTGGGAGGCTAATCCAGGAGTTGACTTCTTGGAGAAAAAATTTTCCCGTACTTCAGCCTCTGTGACTTTGACTGTTTAGGCTGTTGCCCCCTTTATCTTTCTAAACAAACAGGAACCTGGGGTTCTTCACCCCGTACTTTCCCCTGCACTTTGTACAAGTCAATTACGTCACCTCAAGCCCGCGATGTTTTTAGCTGGGGATAGGTTTTGGCCTGCTTCTGGGTAGGATTTGTCTTTTAAGGGTGAAAAGGGGCTTTTTTGCTGGCGCTGAACTCTCCACCTCAGCACGTTCTTGTGGGGAGGTTGCCAAGCCCAGTGTCCATACTCCAGGGCTGGTCTTAAAGTGACTTGTAAGTGGATAAGGTTCATTGCAAGTGGTCCCAAGGGGTGTCTTATTATCCTGACAATTTATTTTGTATTCTTTATTTCTTTATTCTGTTTTTTAAAAATTACATTACAAACGAACAGAGTAATAAAAAGGTCAACAAAGCAAGGTGTTTTACAGTCTTTTCGGTGGTGCTGTGTGGTGTGTGGTGTGTGTGGTCGCTTTGGTGTGTGTGAGTGGGGGTGTTTGGGGGTGGAGGGGGTGGGTACTATGTTGTTTTTAACATTATTGACATAAAATTTCTTTTCTTTTTAAAAGAATTTTTTTCAGTAACAAAAAACAAAAAAAGAAGGAAAACCAATTCAGGTCTTGCATTGATCATACTCTAGGGTAAGCCTTATAGGGGCCGAATAATCAAAAATGATTGTGGGCCTCAACACTTAAGAAAAAGAAAATTCCATGTAATTACAACAAACAAAAACAAATTAATGCAGGGTGCTTTGGAAAAGGTAAAGGGGGGGGGGGTTGGTGTGAAAAAAATACCTATCAATAGTATCATCTTGTGATTTCAATCGAAAAATTTATGGCCCCCACCGCTTTCTCCCAAAGATCGCCCTTTCGCCCCATGTGAAGTGCTGCACATCGCTAAGCACGAACAAACGGCCATTGATATCAAAGCAAAATGAAAACAAAGGGCGACTTGAACAGCGAAGCACCAATTTTTTGAATTTCGCTCAAAAATTCAGCTGCAAAGCAATTGCAACACTTTGTTGGGGGGATGGAGTCCACGTGGGTTTTTAAAAAAAAATAGATAAAATAAGTAATGTTGCTTATAGCCCAGCCGAACAAGACGAAACCCAAAGACACATTTTGGAAAAGCCAACCAGAATTGGGTGTATGGGCTCTGTTTAGCTGCATGTCTTTTTTATGTTAATTTTCCAAATTTGGGTTCTCGTTAGTGAATGTAATTTTTCTGAAAAATTTGTTCTGGAATATTGTTTAAATATCATCTTCATGTTACTTGTATATTTGACTGTGAGTACAAAAAAATGCTTGTTCAGAAACCTTGGAAGTTGTAATTTTTAATCTTTCCCGTATGAGTAATCCTTTTATAATGGACATCTTTGTTCCTCATCTTTGAACTGTTTTGGGCTTCTGATGGTTCCCTTTGCATTGGACACCAACAGTATTGCCATATTCAAGAAAGGTCTATCGCAATAGTGCTTATGTAAATTTTAAAAATGTGCCTTTTTTAAATTAAATGTTTTTTTTATTATTCCAATCATTCTGTTGGCCTTTATAAACTATTCGCAAAGTTTTCCAAAAAGCAAACCAAAAGTCACACCTAGGTCATTTTTTTTAAAAAAGTACTTTTATTCCCTTTTCCCCCAATTTTCATTATATAATCATTTTGTGGGGTTGATTTTCCAATGTGAAGTACAGTACATTTTTCTGTATTAAAAATATAGGTTCCAAGTATCAGACCACTGTACTAATGTTTCAATATCCTTTTATAATTCCTTATACAATTTCGGAGAGTTATAAAGTTTTGTGTCATCTGCAAAAAATTTACATGTACTCTTTAATTCTACAGGGAGATCATTTATAAATACCGTGAATAATGTTGGTCCCAGAATACTGCCTTGTGGTATCCCACTAATAACATCAGCACTATGAGAGAAGGAACTGCCAATAATAATAATAATAATAATAAGGAACATTTAGTGCGCTTAATCTTAAACAAAAGCCCTAAGCGCTTACAGCAATAAGCCCTAAACACACACACACACACACACACACACACACACACACACACACACACAACAACACACACACACACACACACACACACACACACACACACACACAAACACACACACACACGCACACACCCACACACCAGCGAAGGAGCAGAAAAATTATGTTTTGAAGAGAGTTGTTTTGAGGGAGGACTTGAAAGAAGAAAGACTGTTTGAGTTTCGGAGTGCAGAAGGGAGATTGTTCCAGCAGGAAGGAGCCTGAAAAGTAAAAGAACGTTCACCAAGTGTTCTGGCCCGAAAACGAGGGATCTGCATAATGCGAGTGTGAGAGGAAGAGCGAAGCTGTCTGGAAGGAGTATAGGTCGACAGAAGTTTAGAGAGGTAAGATGGAGCGAGGCCATCCAATGCCTTGTAACAGAGCAAAGAAAGTTTGTACTTGATGCGTTTTTCAACAGGAAGCCAGTGCAAAGATTTAAGCAATCCTTACCTTTTGAGGTTGTTTTTTTTTTTTTTTTAATAGAAAGTCTCTAACCCAACCAAGTACATTTCCTACTATTCCATATGACTCTAATTTCTTTAAGAGTCTTTCATGTGGTACAGAATCGAATGCTTTTCTCAAGTCTGAATACAATAAATCTATGTTCTCTCCTTTATCTCCTTTGTGAAGTCTTCCATCACTTCTAGAAGTTGAGTCACACAAGATCTTTTTGCATGAAATCCATGTTGGCACTCAGCATATCATTCATTTTCTGTCATATATTTAACATAGCCTCTCTAATAAATTATTCTAAAATTTTGCATATAATGCATGTTAAACTCACTGGTCTATAATTCCCTAGGTCAGTTCTCGTACCCTTTTTGAACACTGGTATAACTAGCTGTTTTCCAGTCTGAAGGTACTACCATTTCTTCAACAGATTTAGTAAAATGTATATAAAGTGGGAAGGCCATCTCCTCATTTAGCTCTTTTAGTAGTCTTGATGGAATGGCACCAGGACCACATGCCTTGACGGAATGGCATCAGGACCACATGCCTTGACGGAATGGCATTGCCATTAGGTCCACATGCCTTGACAGAATGGCATCGGGACCAAATGCCTTATTACCAATGTTGAAAACGTATGTCGGTCAGCCACGCGTAAAGACAGAAAGAGGAAATGTTGTTCCTTTAGTGATTTTCACACACTCACAACCATACACACTTAGAGCGAGAGCAGCAGAGAGTGAGACTGACACTCATACAGCTCCTTTCAATGGGGGGAGATAGCATGGACTGGTGAGAGAAAGAATTGAATGTGGATGGGTAGAGGTGGGAGAACCAGAAAGAACAACTAAGGGAGAGAATGGTGGGAGACTGTGGTTCTGGACCCCCCACCCCACACACCCTCCCCCTTTCTGCGCTCCCTCACCCCAACCCACCCTATCAATTTAAAAAAAAATATATTCTCTTTTAAATCGAACCCACTTGCTCAACTTCCCTAGATCGTGTGTGCGTGTTGGGGATGTTTGACTGCCCCCCCCCCCCCCCTCCCCTCCCCCCTCCCTAGCTGTTGCACAAATGTAGGTCTTTAATCTGATAAACATCGATCCTACCCCCCTCCCTAGCTGTTGCACAAATGTAGGTCTTTAATCTGATAAACATCGATCCTACCCCCCTCCCTAGCTGTTGCACAAATGTAGGTCTTTAATCTGATAACATCGATCCTACCCCCTCCCTAGCTGTTGCACAAATGTAGGTCTTTAATCTGATAAACATCGATCATACCCCCTCCTAGCTGTTGCACAAATGTAGGTCTTTAATCTGATAAAACATCGATCCTACCCCCCTCCCTAGCTGTTGCACAAATGTAGGTCTTTAATCTGATAAACATCGATCCTACCCCCTCCCTAGCTGTTGCACAAATGTAGGTCTTTAATCTGATAACATCGATCCTACCCCCTCCCTAGCTGTTGCACAAATGTAGGTCTTAATCTGATAAACATCGATCCTACCCCCTCCTAGCTGTTGCACAAATGTAGGTCTTTAATCTGATAAACATCGATCCTACCCCCTCCCTAGCTGTTGCACAAATGTAGGTCTTTAATCTGATAAACATCGATCCTACCCCCCTCCCTAGCTGTTGCACAAATGTAGGTCTTTAATCTGATAAACATCGATCCTACCCCCCTCCTAGCTGTTCACAAAATGTGGGTTTTAAACTGAAAAAACATCGATCCTACCCCCCTCCTACTGTTGCACACAAATGTAGGTCTTTAATCATAAACTCGATCCACCCCCCTCCCTATGTTGCACAAAAGTGTCTTTAATCTGTAAACTCGATCCTCCCCCCCCCCACTTTTTTGCAAAAAATTAGTCTTAATTGAAAAACTCGATCCACCCCCCTCCCAAAAGTTGTTCCCAAAAATGTGGGTCTTTAACTGAAAAACCATCGACCCTACCCCCCCCCAGCTTTTGCACAAATGTAGGTCTTTAATCTATAACATCAAACCTACCCCCCTCCTACTTTCAAAAATGTAGGTCTTTTAATCTGAAAAAACACGACCCTCCCCCCCCCCAGCTGTTGCACAAATGTAGGCTTTAATTGATAAAATCGATCCTCCCCCCCCTCCTAGTGTTGCCAAAGTAGGTCTTTAATCTGATAAACAGGGACCAAACATATTTTTGATTCAATTATTAAAATTTTTCCCAAATGTGGGGATGCAATAAGAAAGTGACCACTCCCGAAAAGAATGAGAAAATAAAAAAAAAATCATCCAGATATAGCCCACGGCACAAACCCTTAGTGGTCCGTCATTTTGGTTTCCTTTTTGGGTAAAACTATAATTGAAAGCCCAGGTCGTCTTCCAAATTATTTCTATTTCGCAGCCAACATTTTGTGTCTGGACACCTTTTTCTCTGAGTTTTGGGTTTAACAGGATTTTAGTCTAAAAACACCTCTTTTTCCCATTCCCTTCCCACATTTCGTTTACATAGTGATTTCCCAAATTACCATCAGCCCCCCGGGGGGTTGGCCCTTGTTTGGTCGGGGGGTTTCGGGCCATACCTTGGCCTTTGTGGGGGGCATCAATATTGGGAATAGGCGTTTTTTTCACACTGCTTCTAGCCTAGAGGTGCAGAGCTTTTTGGCCTAAGCGTAACGTGGTAAGGATTTTGAGCCCCTGGTGGGGCTTCCCCCTGTCAGATGGCAAGGGTGGGTCCTGACTAAGAGTAACCCCTTTTTCCCCCTTTTTTGTTTTCGCTCCTTATTTGGGCCCTTTTTCTATCTTGTCCCCCCTCAAGTTTTTTTCCCCAACCCCTTTTTCTCTCTGGGGTTTCCCCTTTAAAATTTCCCCCGCGTTCCGGCGGGCGACCTGTGTCGGGGGGGAATGAGTCCGGTGTTTGAGGGGCCCCCACGCTCTCAACACATCACTTTGGCTGGGGCCCTTCTAGACGGGGAGTACATTTTGGGCCCGGTGAATAATCGGCCCCCCCTTCTTGGGGTTTGGGTCAAAGGGGCTTTCCCCGTGGCCAAGAAAACCCCCCCTGCAGTCTCACCCCTTTTTCCCCGGGAGTTGAATGATCGGGGGGTGGGGTTTGGGTTTGCTTCTGCTTGTCGTTGTCTCCCCCGAAGCTGGAAGGGGTCAAGACATTGATTTCTTGCCCTCCCCCTTATTGGACTCCAAGGGGGGTGGGTAAGGGGAGGGATGAAACACAAAAAATTCCCCCACTCATTTATGGGGCTTTTCAAAAATCATCCCCCCAAAAAAGAGAAGGCAGCATCCCCTTTTTCAAGGGGTTTTCATTCTGGAAACAGGATTGGGGATGGAGGTTCGAAGAAGCAGGTTTTTGGGCTTCCTTCTTATGGAAAGGAAAACGGAGCAAAGACAAAACCCCTTTCAGCTTTAAAAACCCCCTTTTGCTATCCAAAAGGGTTTTTTTTTTAAAAGGTAATGCAGGTGCCTGGGGGTTTCCACAAGAGGTTGAGGAATGGTCCTTTTTTTTTAAAATGTAAAAGTAAAACCAAAGCTTGAACACTGCGAAGGGGCAACAAAAAAACTTGTGGACGGGGGGGAATCAGGGGTAACTCCCCAAAAAATTAAATTCTCCAAAAGGATATTCGCGCGGGAATTATCAGGTTTTAGAGGCAGAGATCAAAAAAAAAAAAAAACACAAAAAAAAAAAAAAAAAAAAAAAAACCCATTAATAATAAAAAAAAAAAAACAAAAAAAAAAAAAAAAAAAAAAAAAAAACCCCCCCCCAAAGGGGAAAAAAAAAAAAAAATTTTTAAAACCCCAAAAAAAACAAAAAAAAAAAAAAAAAAAAAAAAAAAAAAAAAAGAAAAAATTTTTTATGTTGGGGGGAAAAAAAATTAAAAAAAAAAACCCAAAAAAAAATTTTTTAAGAAAAAAAAAACTGTCAGCTCTGGTAAGGGGGGTCCACCCCCTTCCAAACCAAAGTGATCCCCCCGGTGGGGAAAAAAAAAAAATCCCCCACCCCTCAGACTCCCCAAACCCGCTAACCACATCTCTGCGGGGCAATTAAAAAACCCCCCCCTCCCTCGAACTCTCTGTCCAGTGCCCGGCGGGAAGGGAGTTCAACCTGTGGGGGGGAAAGGTGGGTTGGGGAAAAAAAAAAAAAAAAAAAAAAAAAACCCCCACCGTCCCCCAAACCAGACCTACTTCACCTGTTGGCAATTCCCAGCAGGGGCCTGCAGATATCCATAAAATTTAAGCAAAAAATTTACACTTTGCACAATGTTGAGGAGGAGTGACCTGATCTCTCTCCTTTTCGCCCCCTGCACATGGATAATAATTTCCTTTGGGAAATTCGGGGTCTAAATTCCAATTCGAGGAGTGCAGCTTCTGTGTCAGTCTCTAAAAACTTCCGTCGGGGTCTTCAAAAACCAAATTCACAGCCGAAGACCTTTTCTTTCTGCTTTAATTTCTTTCAAAAACTCAAAACCCACCACTTTGGGGGACTGTCGGGGGGTGTTGCCCTTCCCTACACAAAACTTTTTTTGTATAGCCCTGTGACTCTTTACCTCTTCGGGCTTAGTGCGAGAGCCCCACTCTCCCAAGACTGTGCAATCTTTCTTTTATCTTCACCTTCTGTCCCTTTTGTCGTCAGGACCTTGTCAGTCTGTAGAGGAACCCCCTCGACCTTTTTTGTTTTGGGGTGATTTTAACGGCCCAACCCTCTTTGGGGTAGTCCGTTCGCATCCAAGGTCTCTTTGGGATGTCCTTTGGATTTGGATTTGTGTTGTCTGAACACGGATTGAACTTACCCCATTTTTCCACAGGGTTTACTTTCGTGTTTAGATTTTTTCGGTTTTTGCCCCCGCTGGTCCTGGACTTTGAGGGTCTGTCCTGACGATCTCACGGAAGTGACATTTCCCCCTTTCCTTTTACAACCCGTATTAACTCACATGTTCTTCTTCAGCACTAAAAAATTTAAAAAAGCAAAAAGGGATCTATTTGCAGCCCCTTTTTCCCAAGGGGGTTCCCAAAACTGATTTTCTTCAGATCCGGGCCCCGAATCACTGACTTCACTTATCAAAGTCTAAGCCCGTATTCGTGTCTTCAAAAATTTTAAAGCCCAAAAAACCCGGTTCGATTTGAATGCCAAAAAATTCAAATTAGAAAAGGGGCCCGGTCAGGTATCCCAAAGCCTTGGGGCCCCAAAGCTCGGCCCATCAAAACTCCGTGCTAAATCAAGACACACTTTTAAAATCATAAACGGGCCTGGAAAGCTTTCTCCAGGCTGAATCAAAAAATTCTAAGAAAAAAATGTGGGGGAAAATCATTAGAAAAACAAAAAAAGAAACCTTTTCCCAGTGAAACCCCTAAGTTTTCGGATTCTTAATAAAGAGAAGAAAACATTGTAATCTGCTTGTTCAACCCTTGAAAAGAAATTCCCCTTTCTAATCAATCAGTCACTTTTGTCAAAAAAAAAACCCTAAAAGAAAAATCACCCGCAATTTTTATCCCACAACATGGAAGACTACAAAACTTTCCCTTTTACATTAAACGGTGAAATCTGCCTTACCTTTTTGCACGATTTTCTCCAGGTTGAGGGCTTCATTTTAACTACGAAACATCTTTTCCCCAAAAAGGGCAACATCCTGTTTCAGGTATACAACCACTGTGGGCTACAGGGTTGCTTTTCCCCCCTTTGGCGGAAAAACCCTCATTATTTCCCCTCCCCAAACCCGGAAAGATCTTTCTAATCCTCTAACTACCGTCCCCTAGCTTTGACCAGCTTGTCTGTAAATTGATGGAAAAAAAAGGGCAAGTAGGTCATGTGGAAACTCGAAACCGATGGCCTTTTTGGCGAAAGAACAGTGTGGTTTTCCCCAAACATCGTATACGTTTACCTTTGATTGTCTGGAAACTCACAGGAACGCTTTTTTTTAAAAAACACATGCAGTGGCAATTTTCTTTTACTTGGGAAAAGGCCTCGATACCACGGAAGTGGGGGGTACTTTTGATCTCCACGATCGGGTTTTCGAGGTCATCTTCCTTTTTTTTCAAATTTTTTTGGCAGAACGACAGTTTCAGGTCCGGGGGTTGGGACCATCTCTCTGTTCCCCCAGCAGGAGTTGGGGGTTCCCCAAGGGGGGATATATCCCCTGCCCTCTTTTATTAAATCAACAAAAATTGGAAAACAGTTCACAGGTTCAGACGCTCATTTTTTGTGGGTGATTTGCGGTACGCAATGGAAGCCTGTACCGAGTGTCCAGCGCAGGCTCCACTTTGGTAGAAAAAATCCCTCGGTGGGGGATTTAAAAAAAAAGGTTTTTACCTTTTTTGCACAAAAAACCCCGTGTAATTTTCACTTCCCTAAATTTTCCCTCATTTTTTCCAAACCCGAAATTTACGTCAGGAAATTCCCATTCCAGCTGTTACAGAGGCCAAAAATTTTTGGGGGTCATTTTTTACCAAAAATTAACTTTCTCAGCCATAAAAAACCTCAAAAAAGCTTCAAAAGGCAAATGAATATTCTGCGGGTCGTAGCACCACACTGGGGGGCTGATAAGAAAAATTTGTTGCACCTTTACAGGCCCCCGGGCCGTTAAAAAGGACTTTTGGTTGTGCTTTCGGGTCCGCAACCCTCTCCTAAAAATTTTGGACCCCCACCCCCCAAAAGGGTTCTCTCTGCTTTTAGGTTCCCCACCACCCCTTGTACACTGTTGCAGAGGCGGGCGAACCTTTTTGTCCAAACCCCAGGCGAAACTGTCTTTGAATTTTTTACATCCTTTCCGAACCCCGAACCCCCTATGACGGTTTTTTACCCCCCGTTCCAAAATAAATTTTAAAATAACCCCAAAAGTATTCCCCTTTTGGGGTTGGGATGAGCCTCACGTGCGAATGCAGGATTGAACTGGGATAGTTTCGATTTTTCCAATTTTCCCCGGAAAAAAAAACCCCCGGGGACCTTTTTCACACCAGAGTTCGTTTCGATCTTCGCTTTCGCAAAGAGTCTACCAGTCCTGGGGTACAAGGCTTTGTTGTGAGTCTGTTCCAAATTCCTCCCTTCAAAAATTTTCATGCGGTTTCCAAGTTGAGGTGGGGGGGCCTTGCAGCATCTGCCCCGGGGGTCCTTCTCAGATATTGTTGGAACTATTCATTTGATGTTCGTCTTTCTCTGAACTTACTGCTCTAGTACTGGGTTTTAGATAATCTCCCATTCTTCGGGAGGGGCTTTTGGGTTCTGTCGGGTTTGCTGTCACTTTTGGACCATAGTGGCCCCAACCTTCAGCATCCAGAACTTTTACTTTTTTTTGAACTTTTTTGCAAGTTTGAAGGCGGTTCAAAATACTCTTCTTGGGTTTCCCGGCCATTTGGCAATCGGCAACGAAAAGGTGATGTTTAGCCAAGAACCCACAAAAGAGAAACGTCCAACCTTTTATCCCCTCAGATGTGAAACCAAAATTAACGATTATGTGAGAACCCCGGGAGGGGGATTTTGGGAAAACCAGAAGTAAAAACTTTTCGATGTCCAAAACCCTTTAAGGGCTTCCCCCCATCCCATCGGGAGGTCTAAAGAGGGAAAGGTTTTGTGCGGCTGCAACAGGGCCCTTCGTCTTTTACCCCTGTTACCTTTTTGGGGTGAAGAAATCCGTGGTCATTCATGTCATTCCCACCACAAGAAAAATTATTTTAGGGGGGGACTTGCACGATGTGAGCCAAACATTTTACGGCGGATCATGAAGACTGTTTAGGGATGCCCCCTGACTGACTTATTTTTTAGAAGGGTTAAAATTTTTTTTCTATTTTAAAATTTTACGGTGAACGATTTTTAAAAAGTTTTGGGGGTTTTTGACGATTCATTTAAAAAATGTGTGAAATGGGGTTTTTTTTTTTTTTTTTTTTTTTTTAAAAATGGGTGAGTTATTTAAAGTGGTGAAGCCCCGATAGGCCCCTTTTCGGTCCTGGGGGTATAACAACTTTCTTATCTTTCTTAAATTTCATCAGGAAACTTTTAACTCTTCACTTATGATCGGGGGTTAAAACTTCAGTGGTTATCTACGACCAGAGAATGTGTGAAAAGCAAAAAGCAATTTTTCATAAAAAATATGGGCATGGACCATGACTTTTTTCCCTTTCTTATAGGTAGGGGAAAGAGGGCTTTTAGGGTTTTTTTTCTCTTTTTTTTTTCATTTGAGGAGATAGGGGTCGGGGGCTCTCTCTTCTGTGTCTCTCCAGCACCATTCATCACAAGCCATTTCTTCCATCTCCAATCTTAATCTGATGCTGCATACATCATACTGCTTCCTTTCCATTACATAATTATTTACAACGTCAGCAATGCCTTGCAGACAGACATACCTGCAGTGTAAATGTTTCAACAGCACTATCTAACACATGGCTGACAACTGCAATTTAAGTTTGGTCCCGTACACAGTCAAATTTTGGCTTCTAGCAGGTCGTTTAACCAAAGATATACATTTATACTATAAATAACAGAAGCTGGACCCTCACCGTTGTCCTG
Source organism: Conus ventricosus (assembly GCA_018398815.1). Lineage (NCBI taxonomy): Eukaryota > Metazoa > Mollusca > Gastropoda > Neogastropoda > Conidae > Conus > Conus ventricosus. Next base: position 30,056,243 of record CM031613.1, read on the forward strand.
AACCCCTTCCCCTTCCTCGACTCCCACCCTGACCTCTCACAACAGGAGGGCGGGCAGTCGATGTAGACGGAATCGGATCGTCACTCTCCAGTTCGGCCCCACTTGCGCCGGTATCGCTTGCTTCCAAGTCGGGATCAGCTTCATCATCAACACCAATCTTGATAACAAAGGGTGGTGTTGATTGTGATCGCTTTCTTCCTCCTCTGGATCACTTCCTTCCACTTCTCTGAAGTCTTCGTCATCACTTTCACGGTCTGGAATAACTTCTTGATGCACTTCAAGAACATTATAACGTTTGAAAACATGACGCCTGGATGAACTGCCTGCTTGACTCGCCATCTTGAACCGAGAATGACTCGTCCAAAAGTTGTCGAAGTTCATGGTCACACAGCGCGAGCCGGTCAGTCACTGACCCATATAAGGGAAGGAACCATCCTTTAGGGTCCCTACAACCGTTTAAACCATTTTTTCTCCTTGCCTCCCTTCTTTAAATCCCCTAATATTGATGATGAAATTACCTCGAACGGCGTTTGATGTGCGGCACACAGCCTTCCAGAACCACCTCGAACGTGTTCGTGCAAGGCAGTCAAAGGGCACACAGCCTTCCAGAAACCACCTCGAACGCTGTTCGTGCAAGGGCAGTCAACAGGTTAACACGTACACATCCAGGTCCAAAAATAAAACTCCCAATCAATCAAAAACTTTTTCTGATGTTTAATACTTCTGTGTAAAGCAAAACAAACGCAGCAGCACTTTGGTCGTCATTACAACTTGTCCATTGGCATCCAGTAACCAAGAGGAGTAATACAAGTAGTACAACACAATGAATGTAACGGATACTTTTATGCATAATAACAGGTAATTAAGTGCTGCCTGCTGGTATACACCGAAAATATGAAACAGTAAAAACAACAAAATGAATAACATACACAACCCTGTAATGCATAGGAGTACCAACATGCAGCATCAAAGGCCAATCATGAAGCACATGGCATCAGATGTCAACCAAAATAACTACCAATGGTCAATGTCAACCATAACATCATCAAGGATCAATGTTAACCAGACAACGGCATCATCAAAGATCAATGTAAAGCAATAAAGCATCATGGTACCATGAGCCACATGCGTAAAACAGGAACACTCCATGTTTAGAACATGCTTCAAAATCTGCTCAGCTGGTGCCAACACCAGAACACAGTAACACTAAAACCGAGATCCGTGCATTACAACTTCTATACTGATTGTCAGATTAAAGCTCTGCAAGATTCTTCCTCTTTCTGAACACTCACACCAAAAATGTGTTTCCTTTTAAATGGAGGGACACTCTGTCTCGCTGATGCGTGAACTTACCAATTGCGGACTTATGGAGAAAAAAAACATTAAAAAACTCTCGCCAACCAATCAACCCGCATCCCATATCAATAACACTTTATACGATCAGACAAAAGGCTAATTCTTCTTTCTCTTCCTCATCCCTTCATCCCCACCGACCCCCTTTCCCACCACAACCAACTGAATGTGAAAAGAGACTTTGATGCAGACGATCAAGGCACTGGTGTATGGTGGTGCAGATGAACATGACCGCTTTCATTTCTTAATTAAACATTGCCATCCCCAAGGCTCAAATCACTATTGCATATTTTTGTTTATACATATAAATGATTTTTAAAAAGTGTACTGTTGAACTGGCATTACAATACAAGGAATAAGACTAAGGAAAATGGGGAGTTTTGGGAAAGTTTACTCACCAGGTTAAACTCTTTGCAAAAACAATGGAAAACAATGGCCAGTTTGTCTGCTGTTGCCAATATCCACAGGCAAAACAGTACCAAAGATGCCCACAGATCTTGTACCAGTGAACAGTTTTGAACCAGAGTTAGCCAGTATTATCGATTCCATTGCCCAAAGACTTGGCTTCAACAGGAAGATACTTTGAAGTAATTTGCACAACCGACTTCTGATCTTGCTTTTTAAGTGTGCACTGTCTTGAACATATGGATGCCAAAGATCTAAATCTAGGTATTCAACCCTGCTCATACACATGTAATGTTTATTGACCACGCACATGCTGGAACAGAACTTTCCATCGCACATCCACACACTCAATAAAACCACTTTCAACACATTCATCCACTCAGTTGATTTTGTGCAGTTCGATGCATTTCACATGTGCTCATTCATAAGCTATTCATCTACGTTCATTGCTCTGGGTGAACTCGTAGATGTTCTTCATGAAGGAAATTGGAATTCAAAACTAATCAGCAGAAGTGAAAAGAAGACACCATTTTTTTAAGAGAAGCCAGCCACAGACTAAATGAATCATCCACTCATGATCCAAGAAAGTGATTCCGAGTAGACAAATGCAAGCAATATAAATATGGGAAGATAATCTGAGCTGATAGCAATCCTAACCTGTCAACTCTGCTCTCAGTGTTGTGGACAGGTTGGACCCGTAACAATCAAGACTGGCTCAAGCCGTCACATTGCAGCATGGGCAGCTAGTGATCACTCTGGAGCAAGTTTACCATCTCACTACCTGGTTGCCACATTTCATCAGAAAACCTGTGAAGAGCCAAAACATGTGAACCTGTGAAGAGCCAAAACATGTGAGAACATACCTATGACAGAGAAATGGGCCAACAGGCAGAACAACTGGGGATGATGATCAAAAGAGATTTTCAAAAACCTACACAAAAAAAAGGCAGAATCAGAGTCACCTGAGAAATTACCAGCACAAAACTTGCAGAAGTCTGAAATGTGCTGCTGTAACTTTCCACCATTCCCCCTCTCCCTCCTTCCCCACCCACTACCTCCCCACAAGGTAACCAAACTGTTCAATACAAGAGAATAAACCCAAATTTTGCAGCTCCACAAAACCACCACTGCCTGAACAGCCTCAGAAGATCCAGACTGGATCCACTGAACGCCGACATGATCAGCTTCACCTTCACCGGATCGCGTTTCAAAGCATCCCGTTACTTTGCAACCAGCAGACAATCTACAACTGCCAATAACAGTCACCCACATCCAACCAGTGACAAGTGTATTTCCCATAATCACTGGGATCACCGGACAAACCACTTGTGCAAGGGCAAGGAATTACACGCAGAAATTCAGCAGTCTCGAATCATTAAAGGTAATGATCAACAACAACAATACACATTTAGATAAATAAGGAAAAAAAAAGCATGTTCATGTGGGGCTAGCAAAGTACGTGATGGTTTACGAAATGAAGAGAAGTAAGAAATAAGAAAATGAAAAAAAAACAAAAAACTCACCAATCTAAATTTACTTTGATCATCACTTTCCAGGTCTGTTTTCAAAGGAACTGGGGTCAAACTCTCTGCCATAGGCATCTTATCTTTATCACACTGAGTACTTCTTCCTTTCACTCCGAACACTACACAAGCAACTTTACCGATACTTAGGTCCAAATAAATCATACACTGAAAAATTAGGAGATACATCATCTACCAATACCAAATCATTTCCAAATACAAATAAACAGGGAGATACATTATCCACCAATGCCAGCTCATTTCCAAATACAAACAAACAGGGAGATACATCATCCACCAATACCAGCTCATTTCCAAATACAAATACACTACCATACAGATGAACTACCAAAACAATTACCCAAATAACCATACATGTTAACTAAGTCACTCACCATTTCTTGACCAGTACAGATTTACACACTATAAAAGCACCAGCTTAAGTTCAGAAGCCAGATTCTGAAAAAATGACAGCACTCATTACAAACGCTGCATTTATTAGTGTAGAAAATGTGTATTTAAGCTAGCCTCCTGTTAAAATACTCACATTACAGGCATCACTGTACTTTAATGAGTACACAAATTCTCAAAGAAAACAGACCAGGGTTAAGGATGGTAATCTCCAATGTGGCTTCAGCAGAACATGGGTAATGAACACAGTTCTTGGATCTGAGCATTAACAGTAGTTTTGACAAGAACACGCAGTGGTATTTCAGCGTGAACAATTGTTCAGATCTGCATGCAACACTTACACATGTGACAAGTTAAAAGGACTTGAGAATTGGACTTCAAGATCCAGAACCATGCCTCACTGGCTCAGTTCACTCCAAGACATTTTATCATGCATGCTCAACAGCTACTGGCTCTCTGAATAAACACCATGTCTAACAGCTACTGGCTCACTGAATAAACACCATGTCTAACAGTTAGATAAAGTAAGATAATGTTGCTTATAGCCCAGCCGACCGCAAAGGGCCACATCAGGGCTGTCACCACGTTAAAATCAACTCACCAGTCATTTAAAAAAAAAAAAAAAAATCTTTCATACATCTCTTTAAATGACATCGTCTAGAAACGTACCAGAAACTTCGTTAAAAATCTGGCTAACAGTTACTGGCATTCTACACAACAACTAACAGGTTGAAGAAGTATTTTTTTTACACACGTTTGTGTGGCTGTCAGCTCCAGCAGTCATTATCAAATGATATGCTTACAACTGAGAATCAAAATCATGACGCCTGGGTGCACAGACGTAACAAAAACACCGTTATTCCCCAACCCTGAAGAAGACATCTCAAAATTGAAATCACAACCACCACCACCACATCAAATGACCATTTACATTCACAATCAACGAATACAATGGAATGCGACTGTTACAGTAACTTGTTGAGTACAAATATTTTCGTTTACATTCTGCATGACATTTTAACTGATTAAACAATTCCATTCCTCAACCATGTTTTACAATATTGACTGGCCTGGTAAGATTAAGGAATTGGTCTGTACGGTCACAATCGACTTTCATGCAGCAAAGATCCATTTCGAAGAACACAAAGGCAGAGGGAAGTGTGTAACCTTGCCTAACAGCTTTGCTATTTTAATCGAATACCAATTTAATATCTCAGTTTAGTTTTGACCTGTTCTTTGCTGATCATGTTCAAACCTTTTGCCTGAATGCACCAGCCTTTGAACAGTCACATGACCATAGACCAAGAGCCTGATTGGCTGTTCTGTTGAATCAATGATACATCTCCTGCAGAACGATCAGCTGACAATGCTATTTACTAATTAAAACCAAAACAAAAAAAGGCCACAGACATTACCAGTGACATTCATGGTCAGACCTGAAGGCTTGCAAGCCTCCTATTTCTTTACATTCACTGAGCAGTTCTGTTTCATCACGGTGGTAATACCATGAGCAGACTAGTCCATATATACTGCACCACATTGGCCAAGTTTCATCACGGTGGTAATACCATGAGCAGACTAGTCCATATATACTGCACCACATTGGCCAAGTTTCATCACGGTGGTAATACCATGAGCAGACTAGTCCATATATACTGCACCACATTGGCCAAGTTTCATCACGGTGGTAATACCATGAGCAGACTAGTCCATATATACTGCACCACATTGGCCAAGTTTCATCACGGTGGTAATACCATGAGCAGACTAGTCCATATATACTGCACCACACTGGCCAAGTTTCATCACGGTGGTAATACCATGAGCAGACTAGTCCATATATACTGCACCACATTGGCCAAGTTTCATCACGGTGGTAATACCATGAGCAGACTAGTCCATTATATACTGCACCACATTGGCCAAGTTTCAAGATCACATTGCACAAGATCTACAGCTGATGGATATATGAATTAATGACTAAGATAAAAGGATTTAACATGGGGGGTCTCAAGGATACCACTTGGCAGATGTCGGACATAAGCACGAGCCCAATGCACTGGGTGTTAAACTGCACCATGTCAGTCAATGTATGGAACCTGCTTCTGTCACCACAGCATGACAGCGACAACTTTGGACATTTTATAAAGTGACACAACACTGACAGTTATACTCTTCCTCATAACTATGACCTCAAAACATTCCTACACACACAAAAACAGCTCGAGAAACAGAAAATAATTTTCAACAGTCAAAATTTGCGTTTAACATTTGGATTGTCAACCAACACCAACTACAACAATGGATATTCTTATAAAGCACTTTCATTTCTCACTTGGAGGGTGAAACACTGTACTTGGATTACACACAACATACACAGAAAGAAATGTTTGTTGCTCACATGACCGGGCAACAGAACAGACATCAATACAATGGTCACACCTATACCACTTAGTGGCCAATGATGGCCACATCAGAGGGTCATCCACACGGAAGCCCCTGGTCAGGTCCATGAAGGTGTGGATGTAGGCATGCTCCAAACACAGGAAGTTGCCGACGTCCAGCTGCTGCCACTGGAAGTGGGGTTCAACGTTGGCGTGTTCCAGGTTGAAGACGATGAGCATCTGATCTCCCCTGACGTCCTGCAGACAGGAAGACATTGGGTCTAGTACGTGGTCAAACATCTCACACAGCTCTCCTATATGAAAGTCAGTAATGCACTACACGGTTGCAGGTTTGTTTTTTTTCTTTCCATGCAGTCCCATCTTCTGTGCCACCTCAGTGGCACAGCAGCTTTGCCCCCTATTGCACTCGCCTGTCCACAATCACAGCACGGCCTGACCTGCCACAGCCCTGGCACCGGCACTCCACAGGGGGCAGTCAATGTCAAGTGGTGACCCACCGGAGGAGACACTGCACTGCTGCAGAATCACATCAGTGGTGCCTTTTCTGATCCAACATACCCAGGACACCACCTACTAAACCTCCTACTGACGATAATAACTGCTTAGTTGCAGAGCCAGCGTGAGTGAACTCTCCTTCCAGGGGGCGCCACCACATCCGTCCAATGACGGTGCCCATGAATTTGCCAATACCTGTGACTCCGACAGAATAAAGCCAAGGTCACGGACGTGGAGAGGACATCAACACTGAGGTCATCTTGAGAGCACGGCATGAAGAGCCACAGAATCTGAGACTTTTGTTTCCATGCTGATCAATGAGGATGAGGACGATGATGATGGTGCTATGGGCTTCCATTCTGGTCTGAATTTGTATGACAGGGCCATACTCTATGCTTACTTTCATAATTAATATATCCTGGCGTCAACAAGGCCCAAGAAATACAGAACTCCGCAGTGTTGGTCAGGAAATTTGAGCAACACTCTTACATATGAATCCATTAAGTTTATGAAACTCAACGGTGTGGCTGGATCTTACTATCTGATAAGATATATTCCTGAATAGTCATCATCATTCATCATTAAGTACTGGTCAATGTTCTTCATGTTGATTGAGTCCGGATATTTGTTTCTGTGGCCAAAAAGCAGACTTTGGAGCTGAAGTATGTTACGTCTCTCCTTTTTTGTTTATCAATTTGTCCTGTGATTGTGATTTAGCATTTACTTGTTGCCTTTTGTTCATGAATTTGTCCAGTGACTGCAATAAGCAAAACCACCCATCTTTGTTTTCTTTCTCTGTAACAGATCACTTCTAACCCATGGAAAAAAGGAAACAAAACAAACAACACAAAACGTAATAGTCAACTTTTTACGTTTAGAAGAATAATAGTGATTCTGAACACACATCTGTCATCCCCGAGCGTTATGCTAATCTGGTACTGATGGAAACGCCAATTTTTCTGCTTCTGTGTGTGTCATCTATGTCATCAGCACAAGATGGTCCTGTGGTGTGTGGGATGAAGAGGATTTCAAGGCACTGGCAAGCTTTTTTAAAGTATTTATTGTGCATGGTCACAAATGGGACTCTCATCTTAAAGTCTTAACCCAGTGGCGGGAAAGGGTTGGAGTCAGCATGGACATGGAGCCTGAAGAGCAATTCTCCTCTAGACACTTCTCCTCCAGACATGCCACCTCAATCAAGGATTGAACCCAGGACCCACGGGTCCAGAAAACAATGCAGCATCCACTGGACAAACCAGGCCCCCTCCCCTGAAAACCTTCACACATACCGAGCTGAAAAACATCACTGAACAAACCAGCCACCCCCCCCCCCCCCTCCCCAAATCCTTCATACACATTGACCTGACAAACACCACGGCCAGCTCTGACGCACCTGCAGAAACCAGTAGCACTGGTACAGGGAGGACAGGGGTCTGAGCAGACGGGCGAGGAACACCATGTTGGTCATCTTGATGGGATCCAAGTTTTCCTCCTCCACCACCTCACCCAGTTTGGTCAGCACAGGCTTGTCCGGGTGCAGCTGCTGTGCTCTCTGGATGGCCTGTCATACACAATGACCTTGACAACCACCACCAAAATCCCCCCCCCCCCACCCCACTGAAATCCTTCATACACACTGACCTGACAAACACCATTCCACAAACCAGCCCCCCACCCCCCTTCCCTCCTCCGCCCCCAACAGCATAGCCTGTCAGTGAGGAGCAACCATGATCATTCCTAGGCACAGAACGTTTCTTCCCTTTCGGATAGTGGTAACTGCTAGCCACAGTACATTTCTTCACTTTTGGATTGTGGTAAACTGCTTGGCACAGTGCGTTTCTTCCCTTTTGGATTGTGGTAACTGCTAGCCACAGTACGTTTCTTCACTTTTGATTGTGTAACTGTAGCCACAGTACATTCTTCCTTTTGGATTGTGGTAACTGCTAGGCACAGTACGTTTCTTCCCTTTTGGATTGTGAACTGCTAACACAGTACGTTTCTTCTCTTTTGGGTAATGATAACTGGCAGGCACAGTACGTTTCTTCCCTTTTGGATTGTGGTAACTGCTAGGCACAGTACGTTTCTTCCCTTTTGGATTGTGGTAACTGCTAACCACAGTACGTTTCTTCTCTTTTGGATAATGATAAACTGGCAGGCACAGTACGTTTCTTCCCTTTTGGATTGTGATAACTGCTAGGCACAGTACTACTTTCTTCCCCTTTGGACAGTGAAACTGCTTGGTACAGTACGTTTCTTCCTTTTCAGATAGTGACAACTCCTAAGCAGACTATGTTTCTTCCCTTTTGGATAGTGAGAACTGCTAGGCGCAGTACGTTTCTTTCCTTTTGGATAGTGAGAACTGCTAGGCGCAGTACGTTTCTTCCCTTTTGGATAGTGAGAACTGCTAGGCACAGTACGTTTCTTCCCTTTCGGATAGTGATAACTGCCAGGCACAGTATGTTTCTTCCCTTTCGGATAGTGATAACTGCTTGGTAGAGTATGTTTCTTCCCTTTTGGATAGTGATAACTCCTAGGCACAGTATGTTTCTTCCCTTTTGGATAGTGATAACTCTAGGCACAGTATGTTTCTTCCCTTTTGGATAGTGATAACTGCTAGGCACAGTAAGTATCTTCCCTTTGGATAGTGATATTTGCTAGGCACAGTACGTTCTTCCCTTTTGGATAGTAAGAACTGCTAGCACAGTACGTTTCTTTCCTTTTGGATAGTAAGAACTGCTAGGCACAGTAAGTATCTTCCCTTTTGGATAGTGATAACTGCTAGGCACAGTACGTTTCTTCCCTTTTGGATAGAAGAACTGCTAGCCACAGTACGTTTCTTCCCTTTTGGATAGTAAGAACTGCTAGCCACAGTACGTTTCTTTCCTTTTGGATAGTAAGAACTGCTAGGCACAGTAAGTTCTTCCCTTTCGGATAGTGATAACTGCTAGGCACAGTACGTTTCTTCCCTTTTGGATAGTAAGAACTGCTAGCCACAGTACGTTTCTTTCCTTTTGGATAGTAATAACTGCTAGGCACAGTAAGTATCTTCCTTTCGGATAGTGACAACTGCTAGGCACAGTACGTTTCTTCCCTTTTGGATAGTAAGAACTGCTAGGCACAGTACGTTTCTTCCTTTTGGATAGTAAGAACTGCTAGGCACAGTAAGTATCTTCCCTTTCGGATAGTGATAACTGCTAGGCACAGTACGTTTCTTCCCTTTTGGAAAGTAAGAACTGCTAGGCACAGTAAGTAAGAGATAAGATAATGTTGCTTATAGCCCAGCCGACCGCAAAGGGCCACATCAGGGCTGTCACCGCGTTAAAATCAACTCACCAGGCACAGTAAGTATCTTCCCTTTCGGATAGTGATAACTGCTAGGCACAGTACGTTTCTTCCCTTTCGGATAGTGAGAACTGCCAGGCACAGTATGTTTCTTCCCTTTCGGATAGTGATAACTGCCAGGCACAGTATGTTTCTTCCCTTTCGGATAGTGATAACTGCTAGGTACAGTATGTTTCTTCCCTTTCGGATAGTGATAACTGCTAGGCACAGTATGTTTTCTTCCCTTTCGGATAGTGATAACTGCTAGGCACAGTATGTTTCTTCCCTTTCGGATAGTGAGAACTGCCAGGCACAGTATGTTTCTTCCTTTCGGATAGTGATAACTGCTAGGCACAGTATGTTTCTTCCCTTTCGGATAGTGAGAACTGCCAGGCACAGTATGTTTCTTCCCTTTCGGATAGTGATAACTGCCAGGCACAGTACGTTTCTTCCTTTCGATAGTGATAACTGCTAGGTACAGTAGGTTTCTTCCCTTTCGGATAGTCCGTTTTGATATCTTACACACATAAAAAAAGTTTTCTCCCTTGACAAATTATTTTCAAAACCAACTCATCAGCATACTCCAGCACAAATTCAGGCTCTCTCGCTTTTTTTTCTCTCATATTTCTGAGCCTGTAATTCCCGTTATTGTTCCACAGTCATCCAGACACGAGTTCATGTGCACGAGTTAGCAAGAGTTGTCGTTCATTGCTCATAGCTCATAAACACAATGGCTATACACCGTCATACTTAGCTCATAAACACAATGGTAACACACCACAAGTGCAACTACTGCTTAAGACCATCTTGAGATTTTTTTTTTTCCATCTTTTTTCTTCAAGTTCGTCATATTCATATTACTTTCGCCAAACATGTGTACAAGATATGGTGAACTCATATGAGTAAACAGGTCTGCTAATGCTATAATTCAGTGTGTTACACAGACACGCTTTGTTTGTGCGAGCCGAACAGCGTCAAAAAAAAAAAAGTCAGCTCCAATGGAAACAAAATATTCCTCTTTTTCATAATTTAGAAAATGAGGGGATTACTTACTGCCAAGGACACAGACAAATAAAGTACAGGACAAAACACAATGCATTTCGACCTCTTGGGTCTTCTTCAGGCAAAGGCAAATAACATTTAGGACCGATGAAAACAAAGAACGAGAAACCACTTATCTTCTCATATTCGACGCAAAGTAAAAAATTTAGCATTTTGATTTTGTGCCGAATATGAGAAGACAAGGGGGTTTCTCTTCTTCGTTTTCACTGTCCTAAATGTTGTTTGTCTTTGCCTGAAGAAGACCCAAGAGGTCGAAATGCATCGTGTCTTGTCCTGTACTTTATTTGTCCATGTCCTTGGCGGTAACTAACCCCCTCTTTTTCTAAATTTTGCTTCATTTTCTGCCTTCAGTTACTCCGTTTTGAAACACTCTTTTTCAATAGCTGTCTTACACAGCTGGGATACCTGGCACTGAAAGCAAACTTCCTCTCAGTCCCTAGTCAATGTCTCAGTGCATGGAACACTGTAAAAAGAGAGAAAGCAAAAAATCAGGTTGGCCGAGGAGACGGTAAAACTGCTCGAAGCCTGCATACAGAGGGCGGCAAAATAGGAGGAAGAGGGGAGACGTGGGAAGACAGATGGCACAGGACAGCAGATAAGCACAGAGATGACACAGAAGCAGAGATCAAGGTCAAAACACGCCAGGCACCTCACACGCCAGGCACCTGTGTCCAGGAGAGGGCAGGGCTATGTGACCTGCGGGTAGTCAGCGGCAGAGGTGGATCCGAGGGAGAGGAAGTTTTGTAACCTCTCACCACTTTCCACGTCCGTCTGAAGACTGGGCTCTGGGACACACAGCACAACCATTAAGAGCACATCACAGACAGACACAGAGATACACACATGCACAAACACACAGAGAGAGACATACACACACACACAAAACACCCACACACACAAACTTACTTCACGTTTTTGTCAGCAATAAAGTAATCATTTGTCTGTACTTTGATTTATATAAGTTTCCAGTACCGTTAAGATCACAGTCTGAAACAAACAAACAACTAACCCATAAACTCCTGAACAAAAAACAAACAATAGCCTCTGTCTGAAGCAGTAGCTAAGTCACACCAAAACTCCTTTTTCTCTTTGAAAATGTGGTGCATTTGTAGTATGATAGCTAAAACTACTAATGTGCTAAAACTACAAAGAGACAACATCCGTGGAATATTGGTAGATTAAATTTCTGACACTTGACCATGTGCAGCTGTACTGATTCCACCTTGACTGGAGAAAATGAAGACAATGTACGTTATTCCATATCCTCAATGTGCTGTGTGTACGACTGATTAAACAAACAAACAAATGTACATTAGCAACAGACAGGTTGTTGAGGAACCAAGCAAACTACATGTTTTCAGAATGAAAAAGGGAAAAAAAAAGTTTGTGTACGTACTTCCTGCTTGCAAGCATTGCCTCTTGTGGAGTTTCCAGTCCGTTCTCTGACATTCTTAGAACAGTAGGTGGCGGTCAAACAACCCCCACAGATCTTGTAGGAGTGCCCTCTTTTTTCGCAGTGCTGTTCAACACACACTGAACAATCAGCAGTCATGCTGGTGCGCTAGGACGGACGGACGAACGGACACACACACACACACACAAACACACACACGCACACACACACACACACACACACACACACACACACACACACACACACACACACACAACCTATATGGACACATGAACACACCAATGTGTGTGAACATGCAATCAGCAACATAAAAACCCAGCAAATTTTACAACAAACTTTTCTGTGCACACGTCTTAAAACTGAAGAAGACTCCTGATTAAAATCTCTGTGAGTGTGAGCCAGACACTGTGGTACAGTGGTACATTTGCTGGTTATGGGTTGTCAGGTTGTGCGTTTATGTCACACCTTCTCTCCTCTCTCTCTCCTTTCCTCAGCTAATGCTCAACAGATACACAATGGTGCAAGTTTTTACTCTACAGCCCTAAAGACAGCCCCATTCTATCTTCAGAGATGATGCCTCAAAAGTCTGTGCATGCCTGTTATTTTGTGCCATCCACCCTACTGGCACAAGTGATCTACTCTTCTCCAAAGCTCAAATAGGATTTAATGTGCATGCACTTTTTTTTGTGATTGTTCGCATTCACACTCTGGGCCTTGGTTTTAAAGTCCTGCTTGAAGGACAAGGGAGAAAGCTTTTCCAACCTGCCTGCTTGAAGGACAAGGAAGAAAGCTTTTCCAACCTGCCTGCTTACAGGACACGGAAGAAAGCTTTTCCAACCTGCCTGCTTAAAGGACAAGGGAGAAAGCTTTTCCAACCTGCCTGCTTAAAGGACAAGGAAGAAAGCTTTTCCAACCTGCCTGCTTAAAGGACAAGGGAGAAAGCTTTTCCAACCTGCCTGCTTAAAGGACAAGGGAGAAAGCTTTTCCAACCTGCCTGCTTAAAGGACAAGGAAGAAAGCTTTTCCAACCTGCCTGCTTAAAGGACAAGGGAGAAAGCTTTTCCAACCTGCCTGCTTAAAGGACAAGGGAGAAAGCTTTTCCAACCTGCCTGCTTAAAGGACAAGGAGAAAAGCTTTTCCAACCTGAAATCTCTTGAAGGACATGGGAGAAAGCTTTTCCAACCTGAAATCTCTTGAAGGACAAGGAAGAAAGCTTTTCCAACCTGAAATCTCTTGAAGGACAAGGGAGAAAAGCTTTTCCAACCTGAAATCTCTTGAAGGACAAGGAAGAAAGCTTTTCCAACCTGAAATCTCTTGAAGGACAAGGGAGAAAGCTTTTCCAACCTGAAATCTCTTGAAGGACAAGGGAGAAAGCTTTTCCAACCTGAAATCTCTTGAAGGACAAGGAGAAAGCTTTTCCAACCTGAAATCTCTTGAAGGACAAGGAGAAAGCTTTTCCAACCTGAAATCTCTTGAAGGACAAGGAAGAAAGCTTTTCCAACCTGAAATCTCTTAAAGGACAAGGAAGAAAGCTTTTCCAACCTGAAATCTCTTGAAGGACAAGGAAGAAAGCTTTTCCAACCTGCCTGCTTAAAGGACAAGGAAGAAAGCTTTTCCAACCTGCCTGCTTAAAGGACAAGGGAGAAAGCTTTTCCAACCTGCCTGCTTAAAGGACAAGGAGAAAGCTTTTCCAACCTGCCTGCCTAAAGGACAAGGAAGAAAGCTTTTCCAACCTGCCTGCCTGAAGGACAAGGGAGAAAGCTTTTCCAACCTGCCTGCTTGAAGGACAAGGGAGAAAGCTTTTCCAACCTGACAATCTCCAGAGGGAATCGACCCCAAAACCTTGGAACAGGGTCAAAGACCTAACCCCAAGACAAACCAGGCTCCCATTTCAGCCCAGTCAGGGCATTTCCTTGTGGAATTATTCATCCTACACTGGTCGCTACCCTGGGCAGCGAGTTTTATGGCCTCAGATGGGGAGACTGAAACTACACAACTGAGATTCAACCATTTGATGGATCCATCTCCATCAGTATAGCTAATGTTTCCAAGACCAACAACACCATGTGTCTGTCTCTCAGGTCTGGTTGCTGCCAGGATGATATCTCATGAAATGAAGCATCAAGTACAAAAGTCCTGCCATGCAGTCTCAGGCAAGAATGAATTCCTTGACATCATCTTCACCGTTCATCATTTAAAAAAAAAAAAAAGAAGAAAAAAAAGGAAAACTTCTCATACTTTGTGTCATTTCATGCCCCCCCCCCCCCCCCCAAAAAAAAACCAGCAAACAAAGCCAAAAAAAAAATGACGTAAAATTTAAGTCTTAACGATTTTTCCCCCTTCGATGTAAGGCCAAAAGAAAAAAATATCTGTAACAGTAACAAAGCCAAAATTTAGGGTTGACTTGAACTTTTTCCCTTTTTTTTTTTTCTTTTTGAAACCTTTCGTGATGGCTGACACACACGATATCCAACAGCCCTTGACGCAGTATTCACTGTCATGTCTGTATCTTTACCCACAGTCAAATCAAGACTCTCACCAATGAAAACCAAACACCCCCCTTCCCCTACCCATTCCTCTTCTCCCTCCCTGCATGCCTGCACCAGGAGATGCTTAAAACTTGCATTCCAAATGGTGCAGTTCAATGCGATGGAAATCTGAGCATGAAGAGGTGTACCGTTCACTTCTCAACCCAACAATGACTAGGACCACTTGTTCGTTCAGCTTTTATCGATTTCTTTTTCTTTCGTACCAGCCTTCCAATGCGGGCATACAGCGTGGAGACTGCCCTTTCTCACAAAGCTGTTTACACCAGGTCTGCAGATGTTGGTATCGTCTGCTAGAATACTGAACACATGACTGAAGCTTACAGATTCAGTTATTCCACCCAACCCCCTGCCCCCCTCCACCAGCATTTGTTCAGCTTCACAATTTCATGAATTCATGGCAAAGTGGTCAACCTGCAGAAACATAAATCATACTTACAGTGTGAAGGCAGTAGATGCCATTTCACAATAGTTTAGCTACTTTATATCGCTGAATGTAACCTGTCCTTCCACACTCTAGAGGCTTGCCGATGATTAGATAGGTAGCAGATCATATTTTGTTAACTTGTCAACGAAAAAAAATTAAAGACAGCAGAAAAAATGCTCATTTAGGTCACTATAACCACAACTACTATCTTCTGGCATACCAAAAAGAAACACCTGCAAAATAAGGCAAACTGAAAATTAAAAAAAAATTCAATTCCAATTTACTCAGACATTTACTGATCTGATGGTATTTTAGTAACCTTACGCAAAGTTGTTAAAAAAAAAAACCCCAAAAGCTTTCTTTGCAATTTCATGTAACCTGATCTTGTCCATTAGGAACTGAAAGACATACCTTACATATGTCCATTAGGAACTGAAAGACATACCTTACATAAAGACATACCTTACATATGTCCATTCGGAACTGAAAGACATACCTTACATATGTCCATTAGGAACTGAAAGACATACCTTACATATGTCCATTAGGAACTGAAAGACATACCTTACATTAGGAACTGAAAGACATACCTTACATATGTCCATCAGGAACTGAAAGACATACCTTACATATGTCCATCAGGAACTGAAAGACATACCTTACATAGTCCATCAGGAACTGAAAGACATACCTTACATATGTCCATCAGGAACTGAAACACATACCTTACATGTCTATTAGGAACTGAAAGACATACCTTACATATGTCCATTAGGAACTGAAAGACATACCTTACATATGTCCATTAGGAACTGAAAGACATACCTTACATATGTCCATTAGGAACTGAAAGACATACCTTACATATGTCCATCAGGAACTGAAAGACATACCTTACATATGTCCATTAGGAACTGAAAGACATACCTTACATATGTCCATTAGGAACTGAAAGACATACCTTACATTAGGAACTGAAAGACATACCTTACATATGTCCATCAGGAACTGAAAGACATACCTTACATATGTCCATTAGGAACTGAAAGACATACCTTACATATGTCCGGAGTCCCCTGAGAAGCGCTCTCTCCACCACCATCTTTCTTGTCATCATCTGCACAGTTGATCCCACATACATGTACTCCGCCAGACCTTGTGATCTGGCTCTTGGCAGTTTATCCTTTCTTCAATAGAATATATCTGTAGCATGAATTCAGGTACCACACCAGGATTTTCAAGATGATTTTTGATTTTCTTTTTTACCCAAGTTATACATACGTATGTCTTACACCCTTCCCACATCATTGTTGTGTAAAAGCAACCTTCATCTTTTAGCAATACTTATAAATAATCAGACATAAATTAAACTCCTTTCTGTCATAAAAGTTTGTGATTGGAACACACACACACCCTATCCCTCACCCTCCCTCACCCCCATCTTCAACTCCTCTCTGTCCTAAAAAGTATGTAATTAGAATACCCCCCCCCCTCCTCATCTCTCACCCTCCCTCTCCCATCTTCATAACTGCTGTCAATGACTCAAATTCAGACCAGCATTAAGCGTCTCTTACTGTTCTTAATCAGAACAACACCAAAATGTTCTCATTCAATGTGAAAAATGTCAAATCATCTTTACAACAGTATACGTGTAAAACAAGAACATCGACAATCTTCACACCTCTCCCAGTCTGATCTCAGAGTAAGATCTGAAAATCCCATGCCTGTTGTTAATACTCTCTCTCTCTCTCTCTCACACACACACCTGAGATAAACAGATAATTTAGAGGAGATCAATTCTACACCATGTTCAGGATACTAAATTGGACTTGGATATGAAGACATGTCTGTTCTGACAAAGAACATCTTTATTTACAGTTTAAAAACAAAAAAAGAAGCCAAATCATTTGTCATTTTCTGCTTTCTTTTTTTCACTCGAGATCAGGGCATGCAGTGGTGGTTACCTGGTCTGCACATTGCTGTTTTGAACAGAATATTTCACATTTCGAGTCAGCGCCAGCAATGTCATGTCTTCACTTGTCTGCACATGTACTTTGAACAGAATATTTCACATTTCGAGTCAGCGCCGGCAATGTCATGTCCTCACTTGTCTCCACACGGCTACTCTGAACAGAATATTTCACATTTCGAGTCAGCACAGGTAATGCCATGTCATCAGTACCTTCATCTGGTTCGGGATTCTCTGGGGCAGGAGGAGCACTTGCAGCACGCTTCCGCAGCCTCCAAACACAGGCTGCGATGATTGCACCAGTCATTCCGCTGGCAGTCTTTGGAACAGTAGAAAACACGGAAGCAGCGACCGCACTTCTGCAGCTGGCGGGGATTTCCACACAGGGCGCAGCAATGGCCAGTCGTGTCCGGAGTGGTCACATACCTGTTACTGTTAAAACGTGACAATTGTAAGCCACAAGTGAAAGAAGCCAATGTAATCCTATGCAACTGTTCCTGTCAGTTTTTGAAAGCAGCGTAATGTATTCCCATGCAATTATTCCTGTCATTTTTTTTTTAAAGCAGCCTAACATATTCCTATGCAACTATTCCTGTCAGTTTTTCAAAGCAGCCTAATATACTCCAATGCAATTATTCCTGTCAGTTTTTTTTAAAGCAGCCTATCATATTCCTATGCAACTATTCCTGTCAGTTTTTGAAAGCAGCCAAATGTATTCCAATGTCACTATTCCTGTCAGTTTTTGTAAGCAAATTCATTCCATTGTGCTATTCCTGTCAGTCTTTGAAAGCATTCTAATGTATTCCTATGCGACTATCCCTGTCAGTTTTTCATCTCTAGGTATTTGCCCATGCACAAACTATTTGCTTAATTACAGCTAAAAGAATTTTAGTGGGACAAAAAATCATTAATGGGCGACTGTTTGGTAGTCGCATACATTCCATGAGAGACAGAGAGAGAGAGAGAGAGAGAGAGAGAAGAGAGAGAGAGAGTGTGCAAAAGACTGAAGGTACAGTATGTCTGCCAAAGGCATCAAACCATAAGTTCATGTGTATACAGACTTTATGTACTGATTATATACACAAAGTCATAGTAAAATGGTAAGGACAAGCACAAATGAGCACATGAATATGTACATGGACAATTTTTTTGTCTATCCCGAAAGCATATATAGTCTGTACTTGTATACGTACGGCAAAATGCTATCATAGACTTTTAAAATCCCCTTTCACAGTAAGTATGATAAGTTATCCAACAAAATGTTCTTCGAAGCTTAAATTTACACTGATTCTGCAAAATGTTTTGTCACATGCAGTCTGACAATTGGTTCAAAACTACAACCCATCAACCTTCTTGTGTATTTGTGCAATCTACAGACTGCACAGACATTGATCAATATAAATTTACATATTATGCAAATGGTGGTTGGTATGGCCGAAGCCTTTCTGCCTACGACAACATGTAAATCACGTTTTGTGGTGGTAGTTGTTGTTGTTTGTTTTTTTGGAGGGGAGGGGGAATTGACCAGTACTGTAATAATCAGATTATACAAATTCTATAAACTGGGAGGGGGGAACTGACCAGTGCTGCAATGATCAGTATACAAATTGTTTAAACTTCCAGTTGCCAGCATTTCAAACTTTTAAGTAATGAAAATTTGTGCATTTCCATGCATGCTGAAAATTTTTGTTCACGCATCTAAACAATATCATTATTAACTTATATCATCCTTTCACTGTTGCAAAAAGGAAAAAAAAAAAGGAAGTCTTGCTTGGATGCCGTTTCTCATTCCCAAGCATTTTTATTGGATCTCAAAATTTTCTCCGTTGATCAACAAAATGATATGTTCAATGTGTCACCTACAATAACCTATGCCTGAAAATGTAATGCGTACCTTTTTAGTCCCAGTTTCAGTTGATATGCCTACAACAATTGAGAAATGGGAAAATGTCGATCAATTTTTGTATAATCGGCCAAATTATGCATAAGTACATAAATTAATGATACTGGAAGACTGACTGATTGTACCAGACAGCTATGACCTTGTCACAGTTTGCCCATCTTACAATAGAAAAAAATGTTGATGATCAAGATTACAAAGGAAGACAGTTTTTAACACTATTCCTGAACAAAGAGAACTCATCACTCAATTGTACTGCATGACCTAGAACATTGTTACTAAACAATGTATAAAATACTTCAACAAACAAAGCTTATCAAAACAACAACAAAACTTGCTGGATTCGGTGTTGCACTTAAACTTGCTTCATTAGTAGTTTCCAAGTTCTGCTGCACGTGGAAACTGAACAAGCAATGGCAGCAACAAAAATATAGTCTCATCAAGGCAATTTTGTTTTCATCTGATGCGTAGTATCAAGTCCTTCTTCTTCTTCCAGTTGGGGGGATATTATGCTCCCTGTGCTCAGTGATCTGTATCTGGAAATCATAAGAAGGCATGGCATGTATGCACACGTCATCCCACCCATTGGTCTATGGGGCCAATCATAAGAAGGCATGGCATGTATGCACACATCATCCATTCCCACCCATTGGTCTATGGGGCCAATCAAAGAAGGCATGGCATGTATGCACACGTCATCCCACCCATTGGTCTATGGGGTCAATCATAAAGAAGGCATGGCATGTATGCACACGTCATCCCACCCATTGGTCTATGGGGCCAAGTTATGAAGGATGGCGAGGAGATTTCACATGTTCACAACATTATGCTTGTATTCACACACAACATCACATTACTGGAAGAAGATTTTCTTTCATACCTCGTTCTTTTCACAGAAATCACAGAAATACTTGGGCAATATTCTAGGCTAAAAGCCTTTTGCCCTCGTACCGATGTGCTTTTGGATCACTATATAGTCAACTGTCGCATGTTTAATCGGGCATAGTGTATACTACATTTTATCACCGTCTCAATAAAGATTGAAATCAATGGAAAATACATGGTCCTTGAATGTTTTGTCAATTTAAACAATGTTTTGTCAATTTTGATTTTTTTCTTCTTTTTTGGCAAATTCATTTACTGAAATCGAGGAAATGTGGAATGTCTTAAAATGCGAAGTTTTAAGAAGTATGGACGAATGTATTCCAAAGACTATTTGTAGCCAAATAAAATGCTTAAACCCCTTTGGATGAATGATAAAGTACTTAAAATGATTAAGAAAAAATATAATCTTTTTCAAAGGTATTTATTGACGAAAGATGGGAAAGAATACAGTAAATATGCAAGAATGCGAAATAAGAGCAAAAATGAAATCAAATCAACAAGAAAAGTTTATGAACGTAAAATAGCAGAACAAGTAAAAAAAATCCCAAATGTTCTTGGAAATACGTGCAAGAACGTACAAAAGTAAACACAGGGGTAAATACTCTAAATGATGGTAAAGGAGGGTTGGCCGAGTCAGATACGGAGAAAGCTGAAGTTTTAAATGAGTTCTTCGTAAGTGTCTTTGCTAATGAAGATACAAATAACATACCTGATCTTATTGAATGTAGTAAATCTAATGGAATTTCAGTTACAGATATAATAATTACTTCAGCTGCAGTAGAGAAGAAGTTGTTTGAATTGAATCAGTCTAAAGCGCAGGGACCTGATTTAATACCACCTAAAGTTCTAAAAGAATTAAGTAAGGAGTTAGCTGTACCGCTCAGTAAGATTTATAATAAATCATTAGAGACAGGAAAATTACCCCTCGACTGGAAATCGGCAGAAGTTACTGCTATTTTTAAAAAAGGGTCAAAATCTGAGCCAGGCAACTATCGTCCGGTAAGCTTAACCTGCATGCATGCAAAGTGCTAGAATCCATTATAAGAGATGTCATAGTATCTCACTTCACTGATAATAATTTGTTTGCAGTATGCCAGCATGGCTTTCGTAAAAAAAGGTCTTGCATCACAACTACTTGAAGTTATGGAAGATTTAGTTAACATGCTAGAGAATAAGTACTCTGTTGATATAATTTACCTTGATTTCCGTAAAGCTTTTGATACGGTTCCGCATGAGAGATTATTGAAAAAAATGGAAGCATACGGTATAGTAGGTAAGTTGCTAAACTGGATTTGAGATTTTTTTGTCAAATAGAAAACAAAGAGTAAGAGTGGGTAACTGTATGTCGACAGAGAAAGATGTTTTGAGTGGTATTCCCCAAGGAGCATTTTAGGTCCTGTACTGTTTACTATTTTTATAAATGACCTTCCAGATGAGGTAAATAGCTTTTGTAAAATTTTTGCTGATGACACAAAAATATATGACAAATCAGAAAACTATAATAGTCTGCAAGAAAATTTAAATTGCCTCCAAAACTGGTCAGACAAGTGGAATCTATATTTTAATGTTGAAAAATGTAAAGTTTTGCATGTTGGCAAAAACAATCCAGAACATGAATACAACATGAAAATAGATGGTGGAAATAGGCTGGTACAGAAATGTGAGGAAGAAAAGGATCTGGTGTAATCTTTGATTTTACTTTTTGATACCACATTCAAAAGTGTATCAATAAAGCAAACCAAATGATTGGATTAATAAAAAGAACTTTTATTTACCTAAATAAAGAAACATTTTTAAAGTTATATAAAGCTATGGTTAGACCGCATCTTGAATATATGGCAATATAATCTGGTACCCACACTTGAAAAGACAGTCAATAGCAATCGAAAGAGTACAGAGAAGAGCTACTAAAATCTTGCAAGAATGTACAAACATGTCTTATACAGATAGATTAAATTACTTAAATTTACACTCTTTAAAAGGTAGACGTATTAGAGGGATTTGATTGAAGTGTTCAAAATATTTCACCAGCAAACGGACATACAGTGGGACTATTTTTTTGAGGCTGTTAAAACAGATAGAACAAGAAATTCGGAAGGCAAAATATTTGTTAAGCAGTTTCATACTAATATGGGGAGATTCAAGTTCAGTAACAGAGTTATTGCTAACTGAACAGTTTGCCAACTGCACTTAAATTTGCTAAAAATACTAATGTTTTTAAGAATTTGCTGGATGAAGACTTGAAATTTAAAGTACAGTTTAGAAGCTTTGATAATTAAAGAGGAAAATTTATACTGCATGCATTTTCAGCCCTGTCATAAAAGTATAATAACACAGGGGACATTGAAAGGCTTAACGGCCTATGTATTGATTACGTCCCTACACTACTACTACTACTGAAAGGTTCTGGTACAGCTGTCTCTGCACTTAGCATTTTTAAACATTCTCATCATTCTTCTATGCTCTTGCCACCAAACTGACTTAACTTTGATCTTGAACAGCGGGAACAGATTTCTGTCCCATAATTCACTGAACCAGTGTGAGAAACTCTGTTGATGAAGTGGTGTGCGTGCTCAACGAATGATTCAGCGCGCATCTTCAGGCTGCACTTTTTCCTTTTTTTTTTGGGGGGGGGGGGGGGGGGATTATTTTCTTTTTTATGCGATTTATCGGTTATAAGATGTTATGATCAAGCTATTGTTAGTGAATGTCGAAGGTATAATGTCCTGGTTTGCAGAATTCTCTCCGATGTGCAAAACAAATAAAATGAATGGATGAAACACTGCACTGGATGATAATCAGGCCTTTCCTTGTTTTTCACGGTTGAAACTTTTCGTTCTGCACACAAAATGGCACACCACTCTGACGACCCGCCGGCACAAGTGCTCGGTGTAAATATGGTGGTGAAAACAACAGTGTCGGGCATTGAAAGTGAAATAACTTGAGCGTGTTTACTCTAAAGTCGTACCCCTCACTTCTGTCCTCCATTACGCGTTTTCTGTCGAGTCGTTTATCCGAAGGGCGGACAGTCTTTGGTCCGACAAATAATTTGAGATTATGAATGAAAATGACAATGATTTCACAAACGAAGAAACAAAAATCTAATTCATAATCCTCTTTATTTCCAGTACAAACACGATTAGTGGTGTCTTCAAAGCCTAGAGAGAAAAAAAAAAGAAAATAATTTCTACTTTTTGTACAGCCATTACTCAACTATTATGTAATGTCTTCCACAAGCTGATTGGCAGGTCAAGTCCAAACGTTAGGCCTACTCTCCGTGTACAGGATCATACCAACAACTTCAAAATAAGCCAAAACTTTGCAAGTTGAGGTCGCGAGTCGGCGAATCTTTTGTGATTGCACAAATAAACAAAAAACACACTAACAAATGAACAGTGACGACAACAACAACAATCCCAACAACAACAACAATAAACAACAACAACAACAACAACAACAGCAACAACACACACACACACACACACACACACACACACACACACACACACACACACACACAGAGTGGAACTTAACGGTGTCAACGCGGTTATAGCACCTTTTTATTCATGTTCAGACAGAAATGATACATTTATCTATTGTGCTTTGTCCCAGCCAGTGGTGAATAATCTCTTCTTGAACGTTTTGCTGATAACGCCACCCCTGTGCCATAGCAAGCTGAACTTGGTATTGTGAACAAAAAGCTTCTGAATATACATCTAAAGGTGTTTTTAAAAAAAAGTGTTTGATCTATAAGAGCATTGTCTCTGCTTCATGAATATGGAGGCTACTTGTAGCCGGATAGTGATTCAGTAATCTGATCCATCGTCAACACAGCACAGGCCTCCGAGGGTGGTACAGGACTGCTCTAAAGGCAGGTGAAGACAGTGCTTCTCTGGGTCCTCCCCAGCACCTTCGGGTGTTTCTTTTTCTTCTTTGCCTTAACTAGGCTGACCCTGGAGAAAGGTCCAGTGACGGTGAGGAAAGACCCACTGACCACAGGGAAAGTCCTGTTGACAGTGGGAAAGACTACAACTTTGGATTCTCTCTTGAGGGCACATAAGACCGTATGGCGAAAGCTCGGCTGTGTCTGGAGTGGCACTGTCTTCATCTGTCCGTGGGCAGGGGTGGTTGGGTCTGTGGGATGTGCTCGGCAGCTGGAGGGTGGTGTCTTTTGCCGGTGGGCTCTGCAGTCATGAAATACGGCTGGTACACCCATTGGGATGCTACTTTAAGGCTGTTATGAGCTGCATCCTGTAGTCTAATTTACCTCTGTTCAGGAGCAGTTATGTCCCTTGATATCTTAATGGAGTGTCCTGCGCGTGCCTGTACCCATCGTCAACACAGCGCAGGCCTCC
This sequence comes from Conus ventricosus, assembly GCA_018398815.1. NCBI lineage: Eukaryota > Metazoa > Mollusca > Gastropoda > Neogastropoda > Conidae > Conus > Conus ventricosus. The sequence goes on from CM031613.1 coordinate 30,080,713, forward strand.
AAGGGTGGTACAGGGCTCCTCTAAAGGCAGGTGAAGACGGTGCTTCTCTGGGTCCTCCCCAGCACCTTCGGGTGTTTCTTTTTCTTCTTTGCCTTAACTAGGCTGACCCTGGAGAAAGGTCCAGTGACGGCGAGGAAAGACCCACTGACCACAGGGAAAGTCCTGTTCGGGTGTTTCTTTTTCCTCCTGTAGCCAGATAGTCTTCAGTAATCTCATGATCCAGACTCACTTGATAGGCCCATCACTAACTACATGGACAAGATGTCTGGATGAGACTGAATTGTCTGTGGGTCTGCTGTCAAAGATGTGCATTCCATGTTTTGGATGCTATCACGACTTGTCTTTTCGCCGTCATGAAGATGACTTCTTTCTTTTGTCCTCTTCCACATTTTCTTTGAAGGGCAATTTTCTGCATTTGATTAGTCGTGTTTTGTGAAAAGCCCTTTAGTTGTCCTTTTACAAACTCCCGCTTTTTATGATTGGAGACAGTAAACGAGAGAGAGAGAGAGAGAGAGAGAGAGAGAGAGAGAGAGAGAGAGAGAGAGAGAGAGAGAGAGAGAGAGAGACAGACAGACAGACAGACAGACAGAGACAGAGATAAGAGAGAGAGAGAGAGAGAGAGAGAGAGAGAGAGGAGAAGAAAAGAAGAAGAAGAAGAAGAAGAAGAAGAAGACTTTTACGTCTAAAATCGAATTTATGTCTATATCTCAATAGTAAATACTTCAAGATATTAACGCTTCATCTGTCCAGTTCTTTGTGACCTTCTTAGATCGGGACGTGGACAGCCTCAGACTGTGGGTCCTGTCTTCAATTACAGCACATAGCACTCTGCATGCCTGGACAGGAATCGACCATGACTTTCCAGCTCATAAATCAGCCATTCTAACTACTCTGCCACAATTACTGATTTGTAGACGTTCTTAAATGCGACTGGACTTTTCAAATCATGTTTTAAATTCTTTTTTGATTTACAAAGGGCACAACCAATTGTAGACATTGACGTTCGATGGAATTTGTTAGTAAATAACCGCACTTACAGGCAGCTTAACACACACGTCTCTCTCTCTCTCTCCTCTCTCTCTCTCTCTCTCTCTCTCTCTCTCTCTCTCTCTCCTCTCTCTCTCTCTCTCCCCTCTCTCTCTCTCTCTCTCTCTCTCTCTCTCTCTCTCTTCCTAACAAAACAACTGGAAAAGACAGAAATTGAAATGAATGTGAATCGAGGTGCGAAATGCTTTTCGAATGTACCTAAGATATGCTTTTACTTTCAATTAGAAGGACTTGTAACAACGGAAATATGAGCGTTAATATGACAATGGCCACTCAACTGTAACACCCTTTTACTCATAGGAACAAGAGAAACAGACCAAACATTACTTATCAGTCCCGTATTAAAAAAAAAAGAAAAGAAAAGAAAACAGACTACAGCCAGCCCCATATTTGGTTCTCCATCACTTGCCTGATTACAGGCCGAAGAAGCACATGTCTCTGTTGTCTCTGACCATTCACCACTAAAAAAAAAAGTCTCCTTAAATGTTTGCAAATAATGCTCGTTTCTGTGTTTAGCTGAACTTGACAATATCATCAGAACGTTTCAAAGTGTACATTCTTATGCATTGCTTTGTGAAACCGATTGCCTCAAGAGCCATGTTTGGACTTCATGGGGATGGAAGCCGTGTGGTCATCTAGTCATGACGTGGCACAGACTCATGTTGTGACACATCACTAAACGGACAGGATGTCTGATGCGATGAATTGCCTGCGGGTCAGTTGTCAGAGATGTGTACACCGTGTTTTGTTTCGTCAAAGTTTCTTTTGTTTGTGTGATCTCAGCATCACATTTTCCTCGTCATGATGATGGATTCTTTCTGTTCTCTTTTCTCCAACCTCCTAGAGAGGCAGTTCGTATCGTATGTCCGATCATTAAAATTTTGATCATTAAATTTGCGTATTATGAGAAATGCCACCCCCCCCCCCTCTCTTCTCTTCTCTCTCTCTCTCTCTCTCTCTCTTCTCTCTCTCTCTCTCTCATCTTCTCTCTCTCTCCTTCTCTCTCTCTCTCTCTCTCTCTCTCTCTCTCTCTCTCTGTGCGCGAGCGCGCGTGCGTGTGCATAGCATACAGATCTCATCTCGTGTGTGTGTGTGTGTGTGTGTGTGTGTGTGTGTGTTTTGTGTGTTGTGTGTGTGTGTGTGTGTGTGTGTTGTGTGTTGCAACTGGCCCGTATTCTTAGGCTTTCATGTGGCGCCCTCTATTATGCTACTTATTCAGTATCCCATCCATACCCGAACAACAAATCAGAAATTCATGATGTTTGTCTTTCTCTTCGACTATCTATCCATTCTCTCTCTCTCTCTCTCTCTCTCATCTCTTCCCCTCTCTCTCTCTCCCTCTCTCTCTCTCTCTCTCTCTCTCTCTCTCTCTCTCTCTCTCTCTCTCTCTCTCTCTCTCCTCTCTCGCTTCCATTGCGTTCCAGTTATACTATTTTTTTTAATGGTTCCATTTAATGTAACCAAAGAGCGCTACTTCGAGTTCAAGAACTGTGCAACCCCATACATCGAAAGTGGTTCATCGTTGAATGACTTGGAGACAGACCAGACGTCTGCAAAAGATATCAGTGAAGTAAGGCAACAAAACGGCGAGAACCAGTGACACACTGCCAAACCGCCACGTTTCTGTTGCAGAGAAGTTTCAGGGCGTATACTTGGGTGAATATCCAGGGTCATACGCTCAGGATTGATGGTTTTAATGTTCTTTTCTGATGTTGGGTTTTTTTGCATGGACAGATCAGCCACAATGTGTGTACTTAAACCACTGCATTATCTGTCAAAATGATAACATTAACAGTAATAATGATAATGATAAATATAATGACAATGGCAATGATGATGATGATGACGACGACGACAACAACAAGAGTAGCAGCAGCAGCAGCAGCAGCAGCAGCAGCAGCAGCAGTAGTAGTAGTAGTAGTAGTAGTAGTAGTAGTAGTAGTAGTAGCAGCACGGCCACCACCATCATCCCCAACAACAACAATGATGAGATGAGGTGGGGGTGGTGAGCACATTTCCGTCCTAAAATAAGGTTCCACCTTTACAATGCTGAGTCAAGAGAAACGAAGCCGTCAATAGCTCATGCCCCGCCATTTGGGTTATCACGTTGAGGTTTGTCGGGCGTAAGAGGAATGGGAGTGGAGGGGGGGGGGGGGGGGGGGGGAGGGGGGGGGGAGGGGGGGGGGAGGGGCGGAACACATAGAAATGCACAATAGTTCAGCAACAGGGAAAGTTCTCTATCTAGGACACTTGCCTCAGGGTAGAGAGCTGCCACATTAATAGGACACAAGCAAACATATGGCAGCACACACACACACACCACACACACACGCACGCACGCACGCACGCACGCACGCACGCCACGCACGCACGCACGCACGCACCACACACACACACACACACACACACACACACACACACACACACACACACATACACACGCGCGTGCGCGCGCGCTCGCAAAGGAGAGAGGGGCGAGACAGACATACTGTTTGCAAAGTGGAGCCGTTTAGAAAGTGATGAATGCATTGGATTCCCATATTATTCCACATGAAATAAAGCACACGTGATGTCAGCTTCAATGCTGCTTTACAGGTATCTCAGCCCCCTACTATACCCACACCCACCCACCCCCACCCCCCACACACACACACACATGCACGCACACACGCACGCACGCACGTACACACGCACGCACGCACACACACACACACACACACACACACACACACACACACACACACACACACACACACACACACACACACACACAACACACACACACACACACACAGAGCCCTCATTGTAGCGTTCATTGTTGGTGTCACTGATACATAGGCTTCGTCGTGAACATGATTCTCTTTCCGTGGCATCTCACTGCTCTCCATTGCTGGAAACATCTGGCCAAGATCCTACTCCACCGTCTCGATCTGCACCTTGAGCAAGACTTGCTACCCGACAGCCAATGCGGATTCAGGAGGAGTCACAGCACTGTGGACATGATTTTTGGCTGCACGGCATTTACAAGGGAAATGGCAGGAGCAGAATGACAGCCTCTACACCACGTCTGTGGATCTGATCAAGGCATTCAACACTGTCTGGGTTGTGGGAGATCACGGCCAAGTTTGGATGCTCCCCAAAGTTCAACTCTGTAGTCAGCCATGACGGTGTGCAGGCAAGAGTACAGGATGATGGAGAGTACTCATGGCCATTCCCTGTTTCACATGGCGTAAAGCAGGGCTGCATGCTAATCCCTCGTCCTCCCAGTGTCATGGTTTCTGCTAAGATGCTTTGAGATGGTGACATGGGAGTCGGCTTTAAACACCAGACTGATGGAAAGCTCTTCCACCGGAGGAGGCTACAAGCCAGGAGACACTACCCGTGACTTTCTCTTCGTCGAGCTCTTCAACCTGAGGAGGCTACAAGCCAAAACCAGAGTCCAGGGAGACACTACCCGTGACTTTCTCTTCGTCGATGACTGTGCATTGAATGCTGCCACACAGTGTGACAGGCAACAGAGCATGGATCAGCTTGCCAAGGCCTGTGACGACTTTTGTCACACAATCAGCACAAGGAATACTGAAGTACTGCATCAACAACCTCCTGCAACCCCTACAAAGTGCCAAATATGACAGTCAGTGGCCAGAGGCTTACAGTGGCGAATAAGTTTTGTTTGTTTGTTTGTTTTTTTGCTACCTTAGTGGCCTGTTATCACAAACTGCCGACATCGACAAGGAGGAAGCCGCGTCCAGAATTGCTAGGGCTAGTATAACATTCGGCAGACTCCAAGACATGGTTTGGGAAAGACTAAGCACAAAGCTCAGCCTGCAGACTAAGCTCAAAGTACATCGTCCAGTTGTATCGCCATCTCTGTTGAACGCCTGTGAATTTTGAACTGTGTACAGTGGACGTGGCAGGCAGCTGAATCCTTTTTATATGAGATGCCTAAGAACCTTGCTACACATCAAATGGCAGGACAAAGTACCAGATACAGAGGTGGTTCAGAAGGCCCATATGGAAAACATTCACACAATACTAAGACGCTCTAAACTCAGGTGGACAGGACCTGTGGATTGTATGGATGAAAATCCTCTCTCAAAGAAACTGTTCTATGGTGAGCTGCTGGAAATCAGGTGCTGCCATGGAGGACAAAAGAAACGCTACAAAGACATACACACGATACACACGATATTTTATTTGTCCTCATAGAATACAAGGAAAATTTGTTTGTGGTGCCATTATCAAAATTACTGAGGCTAACTGCATACTGAGGCTAACTGCAGTGCTGTAGCATCGCCCCTGACTCGTAGGAAGAAGCTGCGCACAATTGCTCAACTTGGTGCACCATGATCAAATCTGGAGTGAAAGATGTTGAAACGAGGCGAGTGGAGGCACGGGAGCAAAAAAGACAGTTTAGTGGGGAAAAACAGATCCCCTTTCAGCTTGGATCGCCTCCAAGTCAGCCCTGTTCACACTGCAAGGTACTATTCAATATGACGCTCAACCTGATAAGCCATCTTCCGAGAAAGACAAACAACAAGAAAAACTTCAAGATGTTCTGGCTGAGGGGGAGAGTGTAGGCAGGTGAGAAAGCTATGGCGCGAGAGGGGGCAGAGGGGTCAAGTTTGTTTCCAGGCGGCAGACAAACAGAAATGGCGATAGCAGGTTCTCCGGGAGTCATGGCGTCTGTAGGTCATGGCCTGGCTGCGGCCCGGCCCTATAGAGTGTCCGCTGTTAAAGGCCAGCAGACTTTGAAGATGGGACTTCTTCCCTGCAGACCTCCCTACTGTCCTGTCCACTGAGTTTCTTCCATCGTCGGCTGGCACCTGCTGAACACAATGAGACAGCCAAAATACCAGCAAGAATACGCCATATATACACTAGCTGGTGTACTCGGCTTCGCTGGGGTATAGCTGTACAATAATTTTCTGGCCACCCCTCTATCTCACCACGTAATAGACAATACACTAAAATTCAACTTGGTTTGTTTCATTTTTTCCCATGCCGAACCAATTGCCCCAGCTTCCTCCTATCTACTTCACCCAGTTTTCTTCGGACCCCCACTCCCTTCTTGCCTCTCAATCTGTTTTCCCTCATGAATTTTTTTTTCGTAATACGATACACAGTCGATAGAGGGATGCCTGTACATTGTGAACTTACCGATGCATTCTCAATTCCTCGATTGAAGTACTCCAAAATGACAACTCTGTAGGGGCCGCCATAACCTAGTGGATAAGGCGCTGGGCTCATGATCCAAAGGTCGTGGTTTCGAATCCCGGCTTGGTCTTGGAATTTTTCACGTGGAATGTTTCCAGCTAAAATGACCATAGTTCACCCCGATATCTACCCTGGCCCCGCAGGTGTCAGGCTAATGTGACGGACCAGCCGTCTGCATAGCCTTGATTTGGGCACGGACGTTAAACCCAACTCAAACATGACAACTCTGTGAAAAGATAGCATTTTCACGATGTATCATGTCTATTGGAGGGCCTCTGGGTAGACAAAATTTCTGGTCTTCCTGTTTGGCGCAAGTATAGTCAGTGTTTCTGCGCCCTCCAATGCTGCAACGTAGAACATTCCATGTGTAAAACACGGAACGGTCAGGTCTGCCCCAAGGGATGAAAATGTCTGTCCCTGGCTCTTGTTGATTGTCAGAGCGAAAGATGGTTTCATGGTAAACTGAAGCCTTCGGAAATGGAATGGCAGGGGTGAGTACGTGGGTTCCAGAGGAATTATGGGAGGCAGCACCGGTTCACCTTTGTAGGGGCCACAGGATATTTTCGCTTCAACAACGTTCCTGTGCAGTCTGGTGATGACACATCGGGTGCCATTGGGCACCTTTGGCGGGTCCAGTGAGCGGAGAATGATAATGGGGACTTCAAATTTCAGCAAAAATTCATGCGGTGGAAGTCCAGAAATCTCAAAGGAGTTCAGGAGTTCTTGCGGATAAAGGACTGCCTCATCATCATTCTTGGCCGTGTCAACAGATCTGTACAGAGTTTCCTCTCCAGGGAAGTCAGCTACAATTTTTCTGTTCAGCCTGTTGAGAGTCTCGTTCAGGGAGGAGATTGTGGCCCTTTCTGCTAACCAGTCTGAGTCTGCACAGTGAGCAAGAAGATCCGGGTAGACTGCTTCTAGCAGATCCTCCTGGCTATCTGAAAACTGGCATAGTGCTGGTGGACCGATATACTATCTGGAAACTATGATGGCTCAATGGCACATTGCCAATGTCAAGCAGAAGTTTGGCGAAGCTGGCTGTCTGGGGATTTCCAGACAGGTAGGCTCTCACGTTGGTGGTTAGATGTTTAACAACCATGCTTCGCCACAGGTAGGACTTCTTCAGACAGGCGTTGACAATGTTGGCTCTGGTGCCATTGAGGACGACAGGGAGGATCTGCCTGAAGTCCCCACAGAACAGCGTTTGGATGCCTCCAATTGGCCTGTGCACTTGGGTGATGTCCTGCAGCGTAGAGTCCATGGCCTCGTAGACATCTTTGTGGGTCGTGGGAGCTTCATCAATTATGACGGCTTCTGCCTCTTTGATGACTTTGGCCAACGTTGATCCACGCTTGACATTGCAGGTTGGCGTTTCTCGCTTTTTCCGCCATTCAGGGGACCTTGAAAGTGCTATGCACTGTCCGCCCACCCGGCAAAAGATAGCGCAATGCCACTGGAAGCAGTGGCTAGCACTATTTTGCCTGCGGAGCGGATCCTGTTCAGGAAAAATTCAGGATGAAGGTCTTTCCTGTCCTTCCTGGAGCATCAAGGAACATTATGTTGCTGCTTGCTGTGGGGTCCTGCCTACTGCTCAACCATGGTCTTAAAGCTGTCGTACACGTCTCTGGTCAGCTGTCAGCTGGTCATCAGCTGCTGCCTGGAGTGCATCAGTGTCGTAATTGGTCTCTCGGTAGTATTCTCGAGACATAGTTTGTTGTTATGCGACTCTTGGCATCCATACTCCTCTGTAGACTTGCCTCCAAGAAGGAAGAGTTTGTCCTGAATCACAGTAAGAGCTTGGTTGTAGATGGCATCTGGTTACTGCGCTTCATCATAGACATCTCTTCGGACTTGGAAATCTTCAGCAAGATGGTCTCTGAAGAGGTTCCACAGGTTGCCTGGGTTACTGGGGTTGCAAGCCACCAAGATGATACAGAAGAAGTCACGCAGCAGTCGGGGTCTCTGAGAGACGGAGGCTTTCTCCAGGCAAGTTGTAGATGGCGGTCATCTTCTAGGAGTCCAAGAGCATTGCAAACATCTCGAAAAGGTTGTGGACATAGCCGTTGACAGTCTTCAGTTCCTCGTACGAACGGGTCCTTTCACAGCGTTGAGTAGAAGCCTCAAGAAGTAGCACTCCCCCTGCGAGGACTGATACTGTACAATCGCCCGATTGCAGTGTCCCTTTGTCGTTTCTTCCACATCTTCTGAGTGGACATCCATGTGAAGTGCTCAGGGACTTCCACGTACTTCAGCTCTCGTGCTGTAGGGTCTTGCGAGCATAGTCTGAAGAAGGCGGTAAGGGTTGTTTCTGGGGGAGAGTCTTCTGCTCTTTGCGTTGCGTTGTGTGGATTGAAGTAGACCCCTTGTCCATTCTCCAAGTAGACAGCTAGTCTCTGCACCATGGGGTGGCGCTCATGCCGGTCAAATCCCAGAGTCTCCATGTCGCCTCGATGCTGCCAACGTAGCGGGCATTCTGGTACATTTGGATCTCGTCAACGATTGGAGGTTGTTGAGCTGCTCCTTCACCTGCCTGAGTTGCTTGGAGTTGGAAGACGGCTTAGTCTGTGCCCTTGTGGACATACTTCAGGACGTACTTGATGGATTTTATGCTACTGCATATTTCCACATTGATGCGGCAGTTGAACTAATGTAGGAGGTAAGGGTTGTAGGGGACAACCCACTGGTTGGTGACGACGATTTCTCTTTGCCTAAGCTTCACAGTCCTAGTATGTCCTCCATCAGACTCCTCGCGTCTCCGTACGGGGGTTAATGTCCTTCCCCTGCTCCGTGACCCTTCAAAGACCTGAGATAGTTTTTTGTCAGCCGGGTCCTCTGTCCAGGGGCTGCCCCTTGGGTTTTGAAGTTTCCTAGGGCCCGTGATCGGTGTGCCTGACCATACGGGTAGCTCAGGGCTCCATTCCTGTTTTTTTGGGGATTTCCCACAGACAGCAAGACAATTTCTTTTGGGCCAATCTGTTGTTTGGGTTTTCTCCCAGCCCAAAAATAGGGAAAGGCAGACCCCCTTTCTGGACTCCACATTGTACAGCCAGCTTGATGTTCCAAAGATCATTGAGACGGTAAAACAGCCCCTTAAACCGAATTTCATCAAAAACTCTAAATTTGAAAAAACGGTCAAAAGGGTTTTTAAAAACGGGGTTTTAAAATTTCATTCGGGGAATTTGTATATCGTTGTTCAAGTGTAAAACTGCATCTGAAACCCAAATTTCTTAAAAAGGGGCTCGAGAGTGCCCCCTCTAGGTTCGGCAAAGTTTGGTGACGCCGTCGATTCTCCGGGGCCGCCAACTTCCCTGACAACAGACAGACAGACAGACAGACACAACAACCAACACACACACACACCCCACCACAACACACAACACACACACACACCACACACACACACACACTCACTTATTATATAGATTTTCTGTTATATTGTTGATCATTGTCAGATGCAAAACGCACCAGTATACCAAATTTCATAAGAAAGGCTAAATTTAAAAAATAACATCTTAAAAAGGGTTTTAACGCTCAGTTTTAATTTTTCCTTTCGGAAAATAAAAATTTCATTGTCAAGTGAAAAACTGCATCTGTATACCGAATTTTAATAAAGACTTTTCTAAATTTAAAATAAACGTTTTTAACCCCCCAATTTAATTTTCCCGTTCGTTAAGTTTTTTATCATTGTCAGCTCTAAAACGCATCGTTTACCAAATTTTTCATCAAGAACGGCAAAATTAATAAAACTTTTTTTAAACTGTCTTTAAAATTTCGTTTCGGGGAAAGGATATCATTGTTCGCATTTAAAACTACAATGTATCCCAAAAATTTCCCAAAGAACGGTAAAAAATTTAAAAATAACGCTTTTTTAACATGAAAAATAGGGTCAAAAAACTACGAATGACCCTACATTACCACAATGACTTTCTAGACTAGGCCAATTTGGTGGCGATCCGACGACTCCCTTTGCCGCCAACACAGAAAGATTGTAATTTCAACGTTTTTTGGGGGGGGTTTGTTTGTTAAAGGTTTTTTTAAAGGCATAAAAAAATGCGTAGAAACTACCAAAGACCCATGTTTTCTGGGAGATGTCCCCCTAGGGGGCAAAGTTTGGGGGCGATCCTGTTTTTCCCCCCGACAACCAGCGCAGACAACAACAACAACAACAACACCACACACCACACACCCCACACACACACACACACACACAACAAAGCCCCTTATTAATTTAAAAATATTTAAAATTATAAAATATATATATATAATTTTTTAGTTTTTATAATATATAATATAATATATATATAAATTATTTTTTATATATTTTATATAATATTTTTTTTTATATATAATAAAAAAAAAAAGGGAAAAAAGGGGGGAAAAAAAAAAAGGGGAGAGAAAAATAAAAAAAGAAATCTTAAAAAAGGGGGGGTTTTTTTTGGGTTTTTTTTGTTTGTGTTGTGACCCCCATTTATTAAAAAGTTTTGGGGTTTTTGGGGGCATTGGGGTTTTTTGGGGGGGGGGTTTTTTAAGTTTTAAACTTTTAAAAATCAAAAAAATATTTGGGATCTAGAAAACAATACAGATTTTAACTACATGAAAAAATCAGAAAGCAGCAGCATACAATAATAGCACAAAGAGATGTAATTTGTGCACGACAGAAAAGTGGATGATCCTGTGCAAACCTAGTATGGCAACATTGAACACAAGAGTTGAAATCATAGCAGTTGCAGGCACAAAAGGAAATTTTTATCAACAAGTATAAAATAGCAACCCTGATAGGACCCCCCATACAGTAATACCAAATAAAGAAAGCCTTACAACCTTAACAGGGCCCCCCCTTGCACAACACGTGCAACACAACCCAACTGAAACCACAGCTCACAATCCAAAACATATATATATATACAATTGAGGTCAGTAGCAGGGGATTGGCACGGGATCTGAAAGAGGGAAGGACCTCGAAACAAGTTTGTCGTCCCGGTTTAAGATTTGCTTTTAATCATATTTTATATATATATATATATATATATATATATATTTATATAGTATAAATATTATAATATATATATATGAATATAACCAAAGAGCCTAAATGTTTTAAAAAGTGCTCGACCCTTGGGGAGCAACATTTGTCAATGATGTTAAAAGGAAGTTAAAACTCAAGGTTAAAACTCGACAAATTTGTTTCTAGCGACGTTGCGCTGTCATCAGGATGACAGCGCAACGTCGCTAGAAACAAATTTGTCGAGTTTTAACCTTGAGTTTTAACCTTCCTTTTTAACATAATTGACAGATATATATATATATATATATATATATATATATATATAATATATATATATATATATATATATATATATATAGAAGAGAGAGAGAGAGAGAGAGAGAGTGAGAGAGAGATACCCCAACACAGGGAGAGATACATACATAGATATATAGATATGTGTGTGTGTGTGTGTGTGTGTGATCATTTTCATCTTTGATTTAACATCTGTTCACCTAAAGGTGACATTAGACAAAATAAATAGATATCAAATAAAATAATAGTATAGTAAGATAAAATAAATTAAATGAATGAAATAAATTGATTAAATAAAATAATAGATACATAAATAAATAGGATAGAATAATAAAGAAATATGTGTGTGTGTGTGTGGGGGGGGGGGGGGGGGGGAAAGGGGAGGTATGAGTCATTGGATGGGTTTGTATTGTTTGTGGTGATGGTGTATAGTGTCCTTTAGTAATAGGGAATAATATGTCCCTTCACCTTTTCTTTTTGTCCTTCACGTATTAGTCTAGTCTATTAGTACATTGACAGATCTGATACATTATAAAGTATCTATAGATTTGGACTGCAAATCAATTCAAGTTATGCGGTCCACAGCCCAGCCAATCATGAAAGCCATCCCAGGATTGCCACCGTGTAAAAACCCGATCCCGCATCCAGAGTTATGGCCAGAAAAATTGACTTGCATACTGCATAGAATATTCAGACTGTTTTAAATATCTTAAATCTAAAAGTAATAAATTCCCAATGTGTCCTACTATCTTAACAATTAACAGATATAATTTAATAACGCAGGAAAGAACAACAATAAATCACCAAATCAAAGAAAAATACCAACAGGACTGGAATGCAAAATTTGGGGAAATTTTTTAGAAGCTGAAAGTCATTTACAATTTTTTCAATGGATAATGGCTCATAAGGTAGCAGCACGCCCCTAAAGTTCTAGTAATGAGTGCTTTAATTTCAGAACAGTGTAGGAGTAAATGCTTTATAGTAATCTGGTTTCCACATATACAATTTACATCTTTAGAAAATTTTGTTCTAAAAGCATTTAGACGAAGTTTAAACATCAAAGTTATAATATGTCTGGATTTTGATTATAATATAGTAAAGAGTAACTTGAATCTCGATAGGTTCATTTAAACCCTTTTTATAAAATTTTTGTGAATTTTGACTTTTTTGATGTCATCGAAATTATCAAATTCATTTTAGATTTTTTTTCTTTGTTTATCATTCAGAAATTAATTTTATTAGCGTATTTTCCCTTCACTTTACGTGCTACTCTTTTAGCGCTGGGTTTAAACCCACTTCATTTTATTACCCCAAAATGTAAAGGTACCCAAAAAAAAGTGTTTATGATTTTTTTGTGATAACTGATGTATTGCTTTTTCATTTTGGTATTTTTCGGACCGTTAAATTTTTTGGCATTTGATAGCTTGTAGTGAGATTTCGAAGCACATAAAAACATTTTTCTTTTGGGGGCCAGTTTGTTGGAAATTATGTATGCTGTACCCTTTAATATTGCCCCCAATTCAGCAGAAAAAAGGAGTAATATCCCCAATATGATACGTTTCATATTTTTTAAAAGGGGAATTACAAATGCTCCCCCTGTCTTGCATTCTCGGGGCCAATCCGTCGTTATATTTTAAAAAATCATAAAATGATCTCCGTGAAAATTTTGATCAATTTTTTTTAATATTTTCGGTGATTGACTTTGTTATATCTTATGGTCTATTCAAAATTGGTTTAACTTTTCCCTGATGGAAAGGGCGAGAAAGAAGGCTTATGGAAACCTCTTTATCTTTTAAATCTTGAGTTAATCATATCCGAGACATATGTATTTATTGGTTTTGGGAAAAAGTATTATTTTGCTTTTTTAAAAAATCATTTTGCAAGTCCAATTACTTCTTTTTTTTTTTTTTACAAAAGGGACATTGAGATGATTTTAAAATTTTTTGACGCAAAAACTATTTGTGTTATCAAGTGGTAAACCCCCCGCTTCCTTGAAAACCCTAAATTTGAAGCATGGATGCCCAAAGGGCAAATTTTTAAGCTTACAATCTATATTTGAGTTTTTTTAACAAATGTTTTGGAGCACAAAAAAATTTTCCCGAGCATAGTTAACCGTGAACGCACAGAGAATTTGCAGGGGTCAAACGCTGTAGTATCTTGGGCCCCCTTTGTTTACTTATAAATTTTTGGAAAATTTTTGCTTTCCTTGCCTTTGTTTATAATAATTAATGTTTAGTCTATGGGTTTTGACGAAAGATAAACTCCCCGGAAATTTTTGTTTGTGTATAAATTTAAAGACATTTCCATTGTTTTTGAAGTAGGGGGTTTTTTGGGTTGCCCCCGAATTAAATGTACCATATTTGTTTTTTAATGATAATTCAAACCATTCTCTGTCAAAAAAAATTGACTTTTTTAGTTTACGTTGTATATTTTTTTGTTATTAATATCTAGCTGGGGTTACGTTTATTTTTTACCCTTAACTCAATTCGTTGCATATGAGCCAAAACTGGGTTTTTTTAGATGATTATTTGGTAATTGTTTAATGTTTAAAAAAAGGTGAAATAACAGTCTTGAGGGAAAACCCATGTGTGTGTGTGTGTGTGTTGTAGTGGTTTTGTGTGTGTGTGTGTGTGTGTGTGTGTGTGTGTGGTGTGTGTGTGTGTATGTATTGTGTGTGTAGTGTGTGTGTGGTTTTTTGGTTTTTGGCGTGTGGTGTGTGTCAGTCTAGACCAGGAGAAAACCGCAAGTCCTGCCAGCCAATTTCCCCGGGTGGTCCAAATCAGGCCTCTGTCCCTTCTGCGCTGCTTTTGCCCTTAGTGCACGAGGCATTTTAAGACAAAGGATAATCTCTCTCTCTCTCTTCCTTTTCTCTCTCTCTCTCTCTCTCTTCTCTCTCTCTAATGGTGCGTATGGCGTGCGTGCATGGGCCCCAATTCCGATCGATTTCCTTTAAAAAAGAATAACGGGGGGCAAATGCGCTTGGGAGTAAGTGGGCCCCATAAATTAATCCCGTTGTATTAAGCCCTCAGACTGATTCGTATTTTTGTGGTCGTCCTTTTATTTTCAAGCCATTTGAATTCGTGTACTCCCTCCTCTAACACTGTTGAGTGGGTTTTTTAGTACTCTTCCTCCTGGTTGAAGCCGTTGAATTTTGTCGTACTTCCTCCCTCTAACATGTAGAGGTTTTGGTTAGTTGCTTTTACTCAAGTATGGGATTTTCATATCCCCGGGTGTCAGGTTTTTTTTTATTAAAATTTTTTAAAAATATATAATTAATTAAAACAAAGCTTGCTTTAAAATCTTAGATTGAAGAAATAGGGGGAGATGAGCATTCATATCTGCAGTGGTAGTTAATACTGCCTAACTAACTGTATGTGCTCAAGTGGGTGGATGGGGAAAAATAAAATAAATGCTCCTCAAAATGAGCCTTCAGCAAGCTTATAATCTCCAATAGGGAGGAAATTCACTAACACATAACTCCTGGTTATACCGATATTTCGAAACCTGGTTGTTTCTCCTCAGTGACCGCGGAAAGTGGTAATTTGACTCCTCTGCCTTTTCGGTTTTAAGAAGAATGCTATCCCAGAAAAGGCTGGTGTGCAATACCGTAGCATGCCTGCTGAGTTTTCAAAAAGCAACCAAAGGTGCCTCCTAAGAAGCAAAAGAAAATCATGAAAGAGCAAAACAAGCTACATTTTCTTGTGAAAAGTAGAAAATATAAAAAGATAACCTCTTAAGACAGACACATATATATATATAAGTGTAGCTGTTAAGCCTAAAACGGTTTTTAAAATGCTCAACCCCTTGGGGAGCAACATTTGTTTAAAGTTAAAGAATTACAAGATGCGAAGCATATAAACGTACTCCCAGTTTTCCAAACCGCTTATAAATCGGCCAAGTGCTTTATGAGATAAGAAACAAAGGCAAATAACGGTTTTAACGGTTATTTAACCGATGTACACTTTTGAAACTGGTGTTTTAGTCTCACTGGGCTAAAGCCTGTGTACATACCAAATTTCATCCAAATCGGACAATATGTTAAGAATAACTGTTTTAACGGTCAGATTTTGAAACACTGCATGGAAGTGCCATTTGTGTGTGATGACCTTTCTATTTACAAAACTGCATTAAAATCCACTAATATATAAAAAATAACGAAAAAATAACGGTTTAACGGTTATATAACCGATATGCACTTTTGAAACCGGTATTTTAGTCCTCACTGGGCTAAAGCCTGTGTACATACCAATTTCATCCAAATCGGACAATATGTCAAGAATAACGGTTTTTAACGGTCAGATTTTGAAACACTGCATGGAAGTGCGATTGTGTGTGATAACCTTTCTATATACAAAATTTCATTAAAACCCACAATATATAAAAATAATGGCAAAATAACGGTTTAACGGTTTATAACCGATATGCACTTTTGAAACCGGTATTTAGTCCTCACTGGGCTAAAGCCTGTGTACTATCAAATTTCATCCAAATTGGACAATATGTCAAGAATAACGGTTTTTAACAGTCAAATTTTGGAACATATATAGAAGTGCCATTTGCGTGTGATAACCTTTCTATATACCAAATTTAATTAAAATCCACCTATATATAAGAAATAACGGCAGAATAACGGGTTTTAACGGTTGTTAATCCATTTTCAGCATTACATCACTTACATATGGACAGAGGATCCGATTTGTTACAAGATCATCTAAACCACTTATAAATTGGTCAAGTACTTTCTGAGATATTCATAAAAGAATAGAAGATGCGAAGCATATAAACGTACTCCCAGTTTTCCAAACCGCTTATAAATCGGCCAAGTGCTTTATGAGATAAGAAATAAAGGCAAAATAACGGTTTTAACGGTTATTTAACCGATGTACACTTTTGAAACTGGTATTTTAGTCCTCACTGGGCTAAAGCCTGTGTACATACCAAATTTCATCCAAATCGGACAATATTTCAAGAATAACGGTTTTTAACGGTCAGATTTTGAAACACTGCATGGAAGTGCCATTTGTGTGTGATGACCTTTCTATATACAAAATTGCATTAACAATCCACTAATATATAAAAAGTAACGAAAAAATAACGGTTTAATGGTTATATAACCGATATGCACTTTGAAACCGGTATTTTAGTCCTCACTGGGCTAAAGCCTGTGTACATACCAAATTTCATCCAAATCGGACAATATGTCAAGAATAACGGTTTTTAACGGTCAGATTTTGAAACACTGCATGAAGTGCCATTTATGTGTGATAGCCTTTTATATACAAAATTTCATTAAAACCCACCAATACATAAAAAATAACGGCAAAATAACGGTTTTACGGTTATATAACCGATATGCACTTTTGAAACCGGTATTTTAGTCCTCACTGGGCTAAAGCCTGTGTACATATCAAATTTCATCCAAATTGGACAATATGTCAAGAATAACGGTTTTTAACAGTCAAATTTTGGAACACTATATAGAAGTGCCATTTGTGTGTGATAACCTTTCTATATACCAAATTTAATTAAAATCCACCTATATATAAGAAATAACGGCAGAATAACGGTTTTAAACGGTTGTTTAATCCATTTTCAGCATTACATCCCTTACATATGGACAGAGGATCTGATTTGTCACAAGACCATCCAAACGGCTTATAAATTGGCCAAGTACTTTCTGAGATATTCCATAAAGAAGAAAAACCGTTACAGACGTTACAACCGTTAGTAACGCTATAACAGGGCAACTAAAACATCAGGCATCATCCGTGACCATAATGAACATACCTGCTAATTTTCATAAAGGTCGGCCAAGTACTTTCTGAGATATTCCTAAAGAAGAAAAAAACCACAGCAGTACCTAGAAACATACT
>CM031613.1:30107018-30119518 GCA_018398815.1 Conus ventricosus
GATCGTTTCAGATGTAGCTTGAACACCTGGACCTGGACAGTTGCCATGCTGATATCTGGGGCCCTAGTCACTCCACAATGATACTCGTGCGCGTTTGTTTGTAGTAGTGCGTTGCATTTAATCATTTATGCATGTATTTATCTATTTACTTATTATTCAGTAATTTACTTTTCATGTATATATTCATTCATTTGTTTATTTATCTATTTACTTAGCTACGTATTTCATGATTTATTCTTCTTTTTTTTAACGGATTTATAGATTCATGTATATATTCATTGATTTATTCGTGCATTTCTTTATCTGTGTATATATTTATGTATTTATTTGCTTCCTTATTCATGTATTTATTTGCTTGGTTACTTAGTTAATTAATCTTCAACCCATTTTTTTCTTTCTTTTTTTTTTTTAATTTGAATTTCAAATCTTTGCCAAGTCATTGCTAAAATGATGGAAGAATTGTTCACCTACACTTGCTTTCCCCCACTACTTAATTGTTCAGCATTAGTTAATTAGTTAAGTGGCTTTGTACACACACACACACAACACAATGCGCGCGCGCGCGCGCACACACACACACACACACACACACACACACACACACAGACACACACACACACACACACACATACACAAGTTTCAGTTTGGTTTTATCATGGAGATGTGACTGCGTTTAAACTGGTCATATACACTTGTCGGGGATTCTGCCAAAGTTCCTGGTGATGTTGTGTGTTTATTTGTGACTGAAATACGTCGATGGAAACTATGGATCGCTTGGGCAGGTTTCTGTAACAAATAGAGGGTTTTAGAGTTTGTGCCTGTGGTAACCTGGCAATGTGCACCGCGGAGCATGCGGTAACAAGATACCTCAGAGGGATTGATTTATTACCCGTGGGATGGGAGTTGAAGCTCTGAGGAAAAATCGGTCGATGACACCACAATTGACAGTGAGGATCACATGCCTGTAATATATATATATATATATATATTTTATATATAATATATATATATATATATATATAATATATATATAATAAACTAATAAATTCCAAGGATAAGTACTGAGCACCATTCCGGCAACTTACAGAGCAGCTTGGTGTTGCAATGACTGCAAAGAAATATTGAATTATAAACAAAGCTTGCCTCTTATGTCTTAGACTGACGAAATAGGGGGAGATAAGCATTCATATCTGCAGTGGTAGATAATTCTGCCTAACTAACAGTATGTGCTTGAGTGGGTGAATGGGGAAAATAAAATAAATGCTTCTCAAAATGAGCCTTCAGCAAGCTTATAGTCTCCAAGAGGGAGACAGTCCTCCAATGGGGAGGAAACTCACTAACATATAACTCCTGGTCAGATACCGATATTCGAAACCTGGATGTTTCTCATCAGTGACCACGGAAAGTGGTAATTTGACTCCTCTGCCTTTTCGGTTTTAAGAAGAATGCTATTCCAGAAAAAGCTGGTGTGCAATACAGTAGTATGTTGTTGAGTTTTAAAAAAAACCAACCAAAGGTGCCAGCTACGAAGCAAAAGAAAATGATGAAAGAGCAAAACAAGCCACATTTTCTTGTGAAAAGTAGAAAATATAAAAAGATAAAACCTCTTAAGACGCAAGTGCCGAGGGCCAGTTCTTGGAATGAATCCGCAAGGACTAAATTACATAAACTAATAAATTCCAAGGATAAGTACTGAGCACCCATTCCAGCAACTTACAGAGCAGCTTGGTGTTGCATATATATATATATATATAATATATATATATATATATATATACTGCTGAACAATTAAACAGTGGGAGAAAACAGTGCAAGTTAACAATTCTTCAGTCATTACAGCAATGACTTGACAAAGATTTGAAATTTATAAAAAAAAATAAAAAAAAATGGGGGAATATATTATAAATATGAGAAACCCTTCACTAGCTGTCTGAGGGAACCATCGTACTCTCCTTCAAGACAGATCTATTTGTATTGCCTGCTCCTAGGCCTTTCGTCTGCTGGATCGGACTCATCAGGGAGACACAGCTGATTGTGTCTGTGCTCTTGGTGTCAAATAGAGACACACCAAAGTCCATAATTCTGTGGTGTTCTCATCACCAAGGGTTCAAAAAAGAATCCAACAGCACCCCCAAAGCAGCCAGCGAAGGGTAGTAAATGGAACAAAAGGAAAGCGTGAGAGGAAAAAAGTTGCTGAAAAACTAAAAGCATTATGCAAACAGTATAAAATGTAGGGGACAATCTTTGAGCCTATGCTTGGGATCCATTCAAGGATGCAAGGGAGATCAAAAGATATGGAACAGTGTGAGTGGTCAGCTCTGCTGTTCAATAACCCAAGCATTGTAAGGGGCTAAGAATTGTACAGAACAACCTTTACTTGGATCTCTTAAGGATGCAATCTCCCACCAATTGACAAACATTATACTGCTGAACAATTTAAACAGTGGGAGAAAACAAGTGCAAGTTACAATTCTTCAGTCATTACAGCAATGACTTGACAAAGATTTGAATTATTAAAAAAAAAAAAAAAAAATGGGGGAATATATTATAAATATGAAAACCCTTCACTAGCTGTCTGAGGGAACCATCGTACTCTCCTTCAAAGACCAGATCTATTTGTATTGCCTGCTCCTAGGCCTTTCGTCGCTGGATCGGACTCATCAGGGACACACAGCTGATTGTGTCTGTGCTCTTGGTGTCAAATAGAGACACACCAAAGTCCATAATTCTGTGGTGTTCTCATCACCAAGGGTTCAAAAAAGAATCCAACAGCACCCCCAAAGCAGCCAGCGAAGGGTAGTAAATGGAACAAAAGGAAAGCGTGGAGAGGAAAAAAGTTGCTGAAAAACTAAAAGCATTATGCAATATATATGTGTGTGTGTGTGTGTGTGTGTATAGCTTTTAATTGATTCAGATTTCCATAATCAGGCACCGCTCCACCGAGGAATCCGTTCATGCTGACAATGCTCACAATAATCAGCATACGCTTAAAAGAAATCATAAAACTTGAACTGGGCTGCATTCTAACATTTTATTTTACATAAATTTTCGCCATGTTTTGGGGCTTCCTCAGACAATTGCAGCTGTCTGATGCAGCCCCCAAAACAGCACGAAAATGTATATAAAAAATAAATGTTAGAATGCAGCCCAGTTCAAATCTTATGATTTCTTTTAAGTGTATGCTGACTATTGTGAGCATTGTCAGCATGAACGGATTCCCTCGGTGGAGCGGTGCCTGATTATGGAAATCTGAATCAATTAAAAGCTATATATAGACCAGTTGCCTAAGGGTGATGCTTTTTTGTTTGTTTGGTTGGTTGGTTGGGTTTTTTTTGTGTGTGTGTTGTTGTTTTTTGCTCTCTGTGCATGTACATTGAATGTTTTCTTTTCTTTCTGTAGACGATTCGGGACACCTGTAATTCTTGTTAATGGAGAGACGCTTTCTCTGTGCCGCTGCACTATCGACTTCCCTGAACGAAAACGGTGCTATGCGTTAGACATTGTGCATATGATTGGCTGTTATCTGTATGTTCTTGATGGAATTGTGTGTTTTCTCATCATTAATGCATTTGAATAACATGCTTGAAGTGTTTCATAACATGTGTATCATTATTTTTAAAGATGACTTTGAAGTGTCATGCATGGATGTCGAGTCACTGTGCACTGTTGTAATGTACAATGGTTGATCTTGTTGATATTGATTGCTAACAATGCATTTCCTTACCTTAAGACTGGTTGGTGCAGTATTGGCACTTTTTGCTTGACCATAATGTTCGAAAATTTCGCTGCCACCTTCCTTGGGAAGTTCGAAAAGTCTGGGCGATATTTCTTTCTTTCTTTCTTTCTTTTCTTTCTTTCTTTCTTTCTTTCGTTTTTACGAGGGGGTGTCAGGAGAAGTGGGTTGTCAGAAATTATGCCCCAAGTTCCTGGCGATTTCTTATGTTCATTTATGAGTATGTTGACAGAGAACATGAATTGCTTATGAAGCCATGTTGACAGAGAACATGAATTGCTTATGAAGCCTACCGAATGAACAAGGAAGAATTTTAGAGTTTGTGCCTGCGCCAACCTGTTCATGTAAACCATGCGATATGCATGCAAGCTGAGCGGTAACAAATAGCTCAGTGTAACTGATTGGTTACTTGTAGGATAGGTAGCTGAAGCAGAGAGGAAAGACCCGTTGATGGTGCAATGGAAACAGTGAGGCTTGCGTGCCTCGAAGGTTTTTTTTTTCTTTTCTTTTCTTTTTCAGTATGCGTAAGGTGCTTGTGAGATTGTAATTTGGCCCCAAACGAGAAATGGTTAGGAACTTTTCTTTTCAGGAGAGTAGGGGTGTAGTCGTTTTGTTGAGAGGGGCACAGACACAATTAGTGTATGTTTGGGTTTTTTAAAGTCAAATAGAGGTTGCAGAGACTGGACACTGGATAAAGAAACTATTACAGGAATACGAGGTACATGAGACTTTGCAATAATCAAACGTTTTGTGTGGCAATGTGAATGTGAACATGGAATGATAAAGTTTTATTTTTAGCCTTGTTCTTGTTCTTGTTCTTGTTCTTGTTCTTCTTCTTCTTCTTCTTCTTCTTCTTCTTCTTCTTCTTCTTCTCACTGTCATATCCTGCTTCTTCTTTGAAAGGGTTCTAGACGCTTTAAGAATCGTTACCATTCTTATTCATATGATGACTTTTATATCCACAGCGTCAGGATAGTGAGGTGGTGAATGGATTATGCTCCGAATGTAGTAATGCTATATTACCAACAATAATATCAGATGTGGTGCTGATAATCGTGCCTTCGAAGGACTCGTGCAATCCGATTGTTTTTCCATCTCCAGACAGCAGCAAATTATTACCCGGTTCAGTCAAGGTAGGCTACAGTGGCGGAAAGCGAGGCACTTACAAGTCTTGAGTTTTTGTGGTCCCATCAGCGTCTTTTTGATCATAAAAGTGTCAGAACTGAACGAATGTTGTCTCATTATTAAGTGACAGACAAAATGGTTGACACTTGGCTTCTTTTGCATCTTCAGCTACTCTTTTGAATTGTTCAGGGTTTATTTGATTTATGTCTGTTTTAACAGCTTGTTCATGGCAATGTTTTCTTCTTTCTCTCTGCCAAATTCTTACAGCCTTGCGTTTCTCTTTCCAGCGGTTTCCACCAAAGGGGTGGAACGATTTGTTTGGTTGTAGTATTTGTTTTGCATTTTATACTCCTTAACGTGCCTATGATATTCCCTTCATTGTTGTTATACTGAAAAGGGTCCGTTTGTTTTGTTTGTTTGACTTTTTATAGTTTCTGTAAAATGAACACAACATGGAAATGGTCATTTCCATGATGAAGAAGTGCTCCGCACTCATGCCTGCTGTGAATTTTGGTCCAATGAGTGCAAAGTCAATGCCACTGTCAGTGTCACCCTGCCTCCCTGTATGTCTTGGAAATGATGATGTCAGTGGACTGAAAAAGTACTTCATCCAACATCACTTCCAGTGCAATTCCTTGGGGATTGGTACCATGCTGAGCCCATAACTTTGAGCGTGCATTAAGATCTCAACATATATAACAGAGTCTCCAAATTCATGTTCTATTTCCTCCAGAAAGATCCAGTCCGTTTTAGATGTGTGAGTACCTGGATGTATGTATGCATTGATGAGTACAAGGTTTCCAGATTACCATCAGGTCAGCCCAGGCTCACACCCATTAGTTCACGTGTGCTGCTACTCCATTCTGCCAAATCTATCCTGGACAGTTTGTTTTTTCAATTTAAAAAAAAATTATCATGAGCTAGTTCTCGTCCTTCTGCTTTTGAAAGATTATGAAGTCATGTAGATGTATGGTCTGTGGGCGGCACTTATAGTTTCTTGTAGCCGCAAAACATCAAAGTCAGTTGCTGGTTTTTCAATTGTTTAGATCCTCTCTCTGGGAGAACCGAAGAGCACAGACGTCCACAGTCGGTCGGCCAACACCACAGACAGGGCAACAACTCACAGGGAACTAGAGCCAAGTACTGGACACCAGTTCAGCAGGAAGAAAGAAGAGGACTCGAACCGAGTTTCGGACCAGAATAATTAAGGCAGCCTCTATCCGGAACCAAACCCAGCACTCCTGCTAACGATTAGACATAGTGCCACCAAAACGACAGCACCAGTCTGGGATACCATGCCCTTAAAAGACTCAGGCCAGCAGAACACAGACTCACCTCTCCAGTAAGGCGATGTGTTCCTGGGCTCTGAAAACTTAGCCGAATGAAGAGACTCCACTCAGTTCCCACTTTGTTTCCCTTGACTGGCCGTAATCAGTAGATTCCTGGGCTTACCGCCATCTGTTTGTTTGTCTTTGAGACCACACACACACACACACACACAACACACACACACACACACACACACACACACACACACACACACACACAAGACAGAGAGAGATAGGCAGACAGACAGACAGACAGGCAGACAGAGACAGAGGGACAGACAGAGATACCACCACCCCCTCGAGTCTACCGAATAAGGGCCTCGCTGGACTCGAAAGCTAACGGGAATGGCGAAGACGCCACTTCCGTAGGCAGGTCTTTTTTTTTTGAATTGTCCTGGGAGAAAGTTTCTACTATAAGTACCATAGGACACGGATTAGACAGACTTCTCTCTATGTCTTGAGCTAGGATGTCAACCTACGGTGTGGGACAACGGATGGGCCTCTTCTCTGTCCTGTCTGACCAGTGTGATTGGGAGTGTCTCCACTGGATTGTCAGCAACAGCGGTTAGTCCGCACTTTCGTCTCGCTTTTTTTAAAGATGTGATATTGACCAGTTGTGATTGGGACTGTCTTCTCCACACTGGATGTCCAGCAACATCGGTTAGATATCCTGCGAGCTGTTCGACCTACGCTTTTTTTAAAGAGTGTTGATAATTGCCTCTTTGGTGGAGGTCTTGTCGTTAATTTGTTTCTAATCTTTAAAACCTTAACGTTGTTCCTAATGAACCCAGGGACCTGTTTACCTTGTCGGTGATGCTGACGATATGGGGGACTCTACTTCGAATCCTTACCGAGGCAAACACAAACGTGTGTGATCGTAGCATCATCATGGACTTGGGGGCTGTGAAAGTTGCTGGTGGGTCATGCGGCGTTGTGTGACGTGGACAATGATAACAAGCCTGTCCTGATCCTCCTGGGGTTCTTTTGTTCTGTGGGGGAGACAACACCTTTCCGGCATGCTGTGTGATCGGTAAAGACTCTGGGGTAGATGCCAGTTCCATGGCAAGTAGTTGATGTACAGCAAGACCAAACAGGTCATGTCCAAGAACAAAGCCTTGGGAGCACTCTACTTGTCTAAAGTGAACTGGATTTCGATCCGTTCGTGACAACTGACTGCCTTCTCTCTTACGGAAAACTTTCAGTTCAAATATTTTCTCCCCACAAAGTCATAACAGAGAAGTATGTGGACCAGGAGATTGGGATGACATTGTTGACAGCCTCGAAGAAATCCAAGGCGAGCAGGTTTTCAAAATAACCCGATCCATTATCGTCAGATTAAGTCTTAGATGTACTGACATTTAAGAGGACATGCAAAGGATGTCAACTTTTATCTATTTTTTAATATAAAAAGAACTTTCTCTCTCTGTCTGTTCTTTTGTCTCTGTCTCTGTCTTTGCCCCTCTCTCTCTCTCTCTCTCTCTCTCTCTCTCTCTCTCTCTCTCTCTCTCTTCTCTCTCTCTCTCTCTCTCTCTCTCTCTCCTCCTCGCTCGCTCTCTCACAGGAGTATGAGACAAACGGTCATAGCAAGCGGACGTGTTTTCTCCGGTGCTCCCTTTCATGCAACTGTTTATGTGACGGTGAACTGTTTTTGAACTTTGCGTTGTGTGCCATCCCGCAAATTATGCCGTCGACTTCCTTGGATTTTATACATGTTTTTGGTGGTTTTCTGTGGACTTTTTTTTGAGCTTTATGATTCAAAGGGAAATACCAGTCAAAAGATGATGATGCGAGTCATACAATTGAAGGACAGACCAAGTGGTGTTTTGATGGGTGTACGTTGACTTACCTGTTTTGGAGTTTACTAATTATTCGATGTGGTGACATCGAATTGAACCCCGGACCCACTTACAAACACACCACTCAAACCCGGGCCAGAACCTCCGCCAGAGTAATCTTTGTGCTCTTCAATCTTTGTGTTGTTCACTGAAAGACAAAAACAAAGAGTTGAAGGAAGAAGTATCATGGTGTCTCACAAGTGTTCTGTCTTTGAGCATCAGTTGTTCTCCTAACTCTTCCAATGGCAAGATTACCTTCCGGACATGACTGAACATTTACACGATCACCAAGATAAACTTGAAATTTTTTCTCGCAATATAACATCAGATTTTCAATGTTCAAGAAGACCCGCGAGAAGATAACATAACCTGTGCTCGAAAGTCGTTCAGCTGCTCACTCGTTTTTACCCTATCAAGACATGGTCTCTAGAAGATTAGAGCAGGCTCATCAGGTAGGCCCCAAGTACCAAGATGGCAGACCTCTGACTCTTGTCGCGCTATTGCATAGCTCGAGTGACAAGATTTCCATCCTACAACAAAGCAACTGCAGAAAAGACATGTCGGACACCTTGGGTATCCATGTGGCTGGCGATTTGACAGTCCGTTAACAAGGGGAACTGCGTCAACAGCAGTTACAGTGCAAGATGGCGAATTTTAGAATGGTCGCCTGTGTTTCCGGCAACAGAGATCTCCCCATTTCAGAACAGCAAGAGGACGTGGCAACCAGCGTGACAGCCAGCGCCAGTCGGTGTTTGGACCCAGGGCACAGCTGGGGCACCTTGTTCTGAACGGTGACGTGCTGTTGTCTACACCTCCCCCACTTCCACCCGTTCCCCTCTGCTGCACACTTAGTCATTCCCCACCACCCTACATTTCCATCCGTCCCCTCTCTGCCATATGCTTTCACCCACTCCCCTCCACCTTCCACTTCCACCTGTCCCCCTCTGCCATATGCTTCTAACCCCCCCCCCTTTTCAATTCCACCCGTCCCCCTCTGCCACTTACTTCCAGTCGCTCCCCTCCACCTTCCACGTCCACTCATTCCCCTCTACCTTCCGTTTCCACTTGTTCATCTTCCACTTCCAACCGTCCATGTGCATCATTGACTTCCATCCACACCCCTGCGCCTTCTACATTCATCCATCCCCCTTCTTCCACCTCCACCTGTACCCTTCCATCTGGTGTTTCTAGACATCCAGTGCCATCTTCCACATCCTCCTTTCCCCCTCCTCTGTGCAGCATGCATGAGTTCCCCGCCTTGCCCAGAACCAGCACACCCAGGAACAGAGGACTGACCCTCGCACGTCCTGATCGAAATCAGAGCCAGATCAACCACCCTGAGGCCTACACAAACAGCCGTAACTACAGACCTGATCCACCTTCCCATGGGGAGGCATCAAGTCTTGGTGTGACTATAGGCTGCAATGACGTGCACCAGGTAGGAGTTCCTGTCGGTGCTTCAGAGGGTCTTCAGAGTCCCCCATCGATTCCAGCCGACGTTCTTGATGATAGCCTGACTCGGTTTAAACAGGTCTCCTCTGTGGACCCTCCAGTCAGCATGGAGAGCCAGTCCTTTGACTGTACGGAGGCAATAGCTACAGCGAGTGATGGTGCTGGTGCACTGAAGAACCCTCAGCCCTGTCAAGTGTCCCTTGTCAATGAAACCGATAGTCGGATCCGAAGTCGTGCGAGGACCAGGTACATGCAGCTCACTGAAATTTTTTTCCAGGGCCCACCTGAAAACAGCTCTGGACGTATCTGTGGAGAAATGACGATCGTCTGGTGCCCCTGCATCCTCCAGGCAACGTGGAGAGCTAGGAAATGGCCGTACTCATGTCAAGGATAGTAAGAAAGAATGTCTCTCCTTTTTGACCTACAATATTGAGGGTCGATTTAGATATATATATATATATATATATATATATATATATATATATATATATATATATATTATATATATATATACTGAGCCACAAAAGAAACGCAAACGATGGGTCCATTCAATGTACTCTCATGTTGTTGACATTTAATTGCAACCATTGAAATGAATTGAATGCAACCATTGAGTTTTTGGCTTTAGTGTTCTTATTGTTGACTGAAGCAAAACGTGGTCACGTGTCATGAGTGTCACGGAGAGGGTCAGTAACGAGTGTGTCCCCACGAGCGTTGATAACAGCCTGACATCTGGCGGGCATGGAGTGGGTCAGACGATTGACGGTGGCCATGTTGACATTGTTCCAGATCTGCCTCAGTGCCTGCTCTAACTGACGGGCTGTGGTTGGCCTCGGCTGAACAGCATTCAGCTCCCGTTTGAGATGGTCCCAGAAGTGTTCAATAGGGTTCAAATCAGGGCTCAGCGAGGGCCACTGCAGAGCTCTGATGCCCTGTTGCTGCAGGAAGTCTGTGGCGACTCTGGCAGTGTGTGGACGAGCATTGTCCTGCTGGAGAGTGAGGTGGCCGTGCTGCTGGAAGTGGGGCACAACAACGGGCCTCAACACCTGGTCAATGTATCGCTGCGCAGTAACGCCATTTCCGCGACCAGGGCCAATGTCTAGGAAAACAATAGGCCCAACAAGCTGGTTGAGGCTGATTCCTCCCCATACCATGATGCTCGCACCTCCCCAAGCATTGATCTCGTGGACGTTGTTGTTGGTATACCTCTGGTTGCGCCTCCTCCACACCCGGATTCGGCCATCAGCATGATGAACACAGTATCGGCTCTCATCCGTGAAGAGGATGCCCCTCCATTGCCGCCAGTTCCAGTTCCGGTGCTGCTGGGCCCATTGCAGTCATTGTTGCCTATGTCTTGGAGTAAGAACAGGTCGCCTTATGGGACAGCAGCAGTGCAGGTGATGTTCTGTTAATCGACGCCGCACAGTTTCACCAGAAATTAGTGCACCATGCCTGCCAATGGTGTTTCTGGCCGTTTCCGTTGCATAAGTGAATGGCTCACGCAGGTGACGGCGGTGAATCGCCATTTGCCTGGAACCTGGCCCACAAATGACAAATTGTAGAAACAGCCCCGCCAAACGCCGCTGCGACTTGTGCAGCACGGTTTCCGGCTTGGAGTCGCCCTATGGCTCTTTCTGTGTCGACGGCGCTCAGTCTTGGCATTCTGGTCATGTGGAAGTGATTGCTTTGCCAGGCCGTAACAGCCTGGGTTTTTATTCCTAGTGATGTGTGAATACTGTTCAGCGAAAAAAGATTGACATGACTGTTTGCATTCGCATTGCACATGCAAAAACGCGCTTCCACGTTCATGGCGCCGGTGTGAGCTCATTTCTACTGACACTGACCTGATTTGCACGTGCTGCACACTAGGTCTAACGCTGACTCATGACCGCACGGAATATATGGTCACAGAGCACCTACAGTGCCATTAATTATATTCACCCCTACCTACCCGTCCATTTGCGTTTCTTTTGTGGCTCAATATATATATCTGTATATCTCGTATATATATATATATATATATATATATATATATATATATATATATATATATATATATATATATATATATATATATACGAGATATACGAGCGCGCGCCCGCACACACACACACACACACACACACACACACACACACACACACACACACTCATTAGCAATGTTATCTCCAAACTTAGTAGATAAGGTGTAGCGTGTAGTTCGCACGCAGTGACACCTTCTTGAGGAAACTAAAACAGAAGCTCTGCCGTGTACAACAACAACAACAACAACAACAACAAAAAGTCGCGAGAGTCACACAGCCTCCTCATTCCCCACTCTTATGAAGAACTTGGGGAAAAAAACAGAGTTAACCCCCCCCCCCCTCCCCCAGCCCCCCTTATCTCTTTCACTTTTACACAACTGTGGGAAAGAAGAGCGCGCCCGCTACACCTCACCCTTCACTATTACAAAAATTTGGGAGAGGAAACCCCACTGTCACACCGCCCTCGCCTTTTCAGAACCCCCTCCGGTCATATAACTGATCCGACCCTGTGTGTGTGTGTGTGTGTGTGTGTGTACATAAACCTATTTATTTACCGATCGTTCACACACACACACACACACACACACACAAAGAAAGGAAAGAAAGAAACAGATAAAACCAACTGGCACGATTAAAAAATATCCCTTGTGTCCCAACTAAGCAGATAACGTCATTCCTCTGTCATAATACCTGTTTGTTAGCCCGCCATTACCCCCCTGTCATGTTCCAGTAATAACGCACACTTGCATGATCATCTCAGTCAATTTTCAGCCAACATAGAAAGCCTGTTCTGTTCAAAGAA
This sequence comes from Conus ventricosus, assembly GCA_018398815.1. NCBI lineage: Eukaryota > Metazoa > Mollusca > Gastropoda > Neogastropoda > Conidae > Conus > Conus ventricosus. The sequence continues at coordinate 30,119,318 of CM031613.1, forward strand.
AACTACTCGCTCAGCAGCACTACTTTCGCTTTCGGTTACGAAAACACGAAGTGAAACTAGCGCAACAGGGAGGCCTGTTTTCTTCCGGGGTTTGTGGATTAAGTTGTCGTGAAAATACTGCGTCTGTTGTGTGTTGGTTGTATAGTGAACGGTGACAAGACAGACAGTCTTGAGGATATAACGTGAACACTCACGACTGCC
>CM031613.1:30127018-30132018 GCA_018398815.1 Conus ventricosus
TGTGTGTGTGTGTGCGCGCGTGGTGTGTGTGTGTGTGTGTGTGTGTGTGTGTGTGTGTGTGTGTGTGTGTGTGTGTGTGAATTCCGTTTTGGACTAAATTCCAATTTGGACTAGCGGTTAGTCCAAACTGGAATCTCAGTATGGCCTAGGCCGTATTAAGATTCCAGTCTGGACTAGACTTTGCTAGATCAAATTGGAATCTTTATGGACTAGGCCATATTGAAATTGTAGTTTGGACTGGTAAAAGTCTAGTCCAAACTAGAATCTTAATACGACCTAGGCCATATTGAGATTCTAGTTTGGACTAGACCGATTCCGGATTGGACTGGATTCCAGTCTGGGCTGTGACATATATATGTACAGACTGACACAACGTGGATAAATGAATTGACAAGGAATGACCGAGCACAGTGGGAAGAGTGGAATATTTTTAATGATATACATGTTTATGATTTGTTTATAATGTGTAAATTTTGATGATGGCACCACAAACAATTTTTCCTTGTATTCTATGAGGACAAATAAAATATTGTGTATCGTGTGTGTGTGTGTGTGTGTGTTGTGTGTGTGTGTGTGTGTGTGTGTGTGTGTGTGGTGTGTGCGTATGTGCGTGCGTGCGTGCATGCGTGCGTGAGTGCGTGTATCTGTGCGTTTGTGCATGCATGTGTGTGTGTGTGTGTGTGTGTGTGTGTGTGTGTGTGTGTGTGTGTGTGTGTGTGTGTGTTTGCGTGTGTGTGTGTGTGTGTGTGTGTGTGTGTGTGTGTGTGTGTGTGTGTGTGTGTGTGTGCGTGCGTGCATGCGTGTATGTGTATGTGGGAGCTTAATTCTTTGTGGATCTTCGAGCATGGTCTCAGATAAGTTGTTTTATGTAGATTATTCGTTATTTAAAAACAATAATAATAATAATAACAATAATTATAATAATAAAAATAATGATAATAATAATGTTAATTTATATTGCGCCTATTCTCTAAAAATTAGGGCTCTAAGCGCTTTACATAACCAACAACACACACACACACACACACACACACACACACACACACACACACACACACACACACACACACACACACACACACACACAGAAGCGCGCGCGCACACGTGCTCCCGCATGACCACACACCCACCCTCACAGACACCGCACGCACGCACGCACGCACTCACTCACATCAACACAGCCTGCGCGGACAAGCGACACAACTACCAGGCATTCACGCGTGCACGTAAAAACCCACTCAGACACTCGGAAGGTGGATTGGGAAATTAGGGGGAGGGGGGAGGGGCGGGGGAGGTTATGACTGATGAAAGAAATCTATTTTAATGGCAGATTTGAAAGAAGAGGGTGAAGGTAGGTGTCTGACACTGACGGGAAGTGTATTCCAGACAGCTGGTTCTTCGAAAGAGAGAGAACGGTGACCAAAAGATTTTGTTCTGACAGAAGGAATCCGCAAGAGGCGGCTGTCGGTAGAGAAACGAAGTTGGCGGGATGGGTGTAGATGTGGAGGATGTCGGAAAAATACTTTGGTCCAGTACCGGAAGCAGAAGACAGATAGAAGCTTGTAGTCAATTCGACTCTGGATTGGAAGCCAGTGGTGGGACTGCATCAGAGGAGTGACATGTTGATGTTTGGACGCTTTGCAAACAAGCCTGGCAGCGCTATTCTGAACCTTCTGCAATTTATTGAGTAGGTATTTGGTGAGCCAGCCCAGAGACTGTTGCAGTAGTCCAGCCTTGCGAGAACTTGGAAACAAACCAGAGTTTTTGTGGCTTCAGTGGAAAGGAAGTGTCTGATTGAACTGATCTTACGTATTTCCAGATATGCTGCCTTACAAACATTAGACACGTGGTGCTTGAAAGAAAGGATGGAATCAAAAGTCACACCCAGGTTACGAGCCTGGGATGAGAGATGAATATCAAAACTTCCGATACTGAAGGAAGAAGGAAGGGAGGGATGTTCTTGGAGTTTGGGAGGAGCAAGGAGAAGAACTTCTGTTTTGTGATCATTCAGCTGCAACTTATTCAAAGTCATCCAATTATTTAAATCTTGTGAATAGCTTTGAATATCACTGACAACATCCTTGAGTTGAGATACAGTGCTTGACTTGTACATCTGAGTGTCATCAGCAGAACTCTCATGCAGCAATGAGTGCTGATTAATAATGTTCGACACAGGTCTGACATACAGAGCAAACAGAACTGGCCCAAGGACGGAACCTTGTGGTACCAACCATTTAAAGGTTGTGGCTTCTTTCTTTATATAACATTCTTTCATTTCACTTTCTGTTGTTGTTGCTGCTGCTGGTGGTTTTTGTGCTTTTGTTTGTGTTTTATTTTGTGTTTTGCTTTGTTTTTGTTTGAGAGTCTGTTGGCCATTGGATTGTGATGTGATATTGGTGGTGTGTAGAATACTACGTATTAAGAAGTGGTGTTTTGTGCGAGATAACCGTGGAGGGGGTATCACAACCACAGCCATGTCCACTGAAAAGTTCTCACCTGGAGCCAAAAGTTAACACCAGACGTAAATATACAAACAGCTTCGTTCACCGTTGAAACAAAAAACAAACCAAAACAAAAACTCAACGGTTTCTAAGATTTGTAAACTTTAATACCACCTATTTCATTAGTCTCTCCCCCCCCCCCCCTTTCTTCCCCATGATTCCCTCTGTTATAATCCGTTTTTAAATAATGTTCATAGTGTGTGAGGACTCACTTACTTGCCCCCGCTTACTCCCTGTTGTTTATTTATCCTCATTACTTGTTTTTAATGAGTGGTGATATGAACTGTACCAGTATTGAATTATGATGAAGAATTGCAGAGAGACAAAGCATAGTTTCCAGGTAGTGTAGATTGTATTATGGATAGATTATGATGAAGAATTGCAGAGAAACAAGCCATAATTTCCAGGTGGTATGGATTGTATTATGAATAGATTATGAAGAAGAATTGCAGAGAAAACGAACTATAGTTTCCGTCCGCATCTTTTTAGTAAGAAGTGGTATGAATGGTATTATTAAGGAACTATGATGACTGATTGCAGAGAAAGAGGACCAAACGCGCAAATGGACAGGTGTGGTATGTGCAACAAAGAGGGCGAACGAAACACGTCACTACGTTGCTCACGTTGCAAGGTCGTCCGCTACTGCTCCACCCAGTGTCAGTCACGTGACTGGCCACGTCACAAGGGGATGTGTGGGGAGAGTTCAGTGGATGGGCCGACGAGCGGAGGGGCTGAAGGTGAGTGTTTGAATGTCAACAGTTCTTCCTCCCAGTCCTAGGTCATTGCTATTTTTTGAGCAAGGGATTAAAAAAAACAAAAACAACAACAACAGCAACTAACGGCTGAACATAAATTAAAGCGATTTCCTACATGACCTCTTTCCCGTGAACATAACATTTCTCTCGCTTATATTGAAGAGTAAGTGAATTTTAAAGGGAAACAGGTTAAATCAGAAATTCAGTTTATAAACTTTGTGTGTGTTGTTTCATCTCTGTCTCTTTTGTTCATAAACATCAAATTTTGTATTTGATTAATCCAATTCTGTAAAAATTCTTGCGATTTGGCTGAGGAAATTTGGGCATTCGCCTGTGAGACCAACTCGCTTACTTGAACGTAAATGCGACGGTCAGGGGAAGTCACTGTTACAAACATCAAGAACGGCAGGCGCGTTTTGTTTTCATTACATGTTTCTGAAGAGATAAGTAAGAAATATGGTCTGGTTAAGGTTAGGGTTAGGTTTCCGCAGATGCACAGAGGGTATTTCATGAACTGTTCGTTGACTGGTCCATTCGAGAACTGTGCCTTTTCATAGGTGTCCCTTTCTCTGCACTCTTAGGGCTTCTCACACGCACAGTCAGCTTGGTGTTTTCTCATATTATATACCACCAAGTCCAATGCATCGAACTGATATACAGACTATCAATTGACTTTTTGATTTAGCCGAAGTGAGTCGGCAGTAGTGCAGTGTCTCCTTTGGTGGGTAGCCTCATGATGACTTAGCATTGACTGCTCCTGTGGAATGCCGGTGTCGGGACTGCGGAGAGACGGACGGGTGGTTGCTGTGGACGGGGGGGGGGGGGGGGGGGGGGGGGAGGAGGAAGAGCGGCGTGGGTGAAATGGCTCTCTGAGGTGACAGACAAGCTGGGGCAGTAAAAAAAAAAAAAGAGAGAGAGAGAAATCAGCCCAGACTGATGGAAACGGCGAATGATTTCAGTTAACAATCCATGACGGCTGAGTGACCCGGAAGTGACGTGTGATCGGAGGCCAGAACGAGTGCAGATCATATGTGTGAGAGGCGCCATCTGCTAGCGAGCTCAAATCGTCTGCTGAAGTTCCAACTGACAACTGAAAAACACCTATCAGATCTTTGTTTCAAATACAAAGCGATTATACCAGAATTCAAAGTACAATGCGGGTGTGTTCGACTGAAGTAGACATATTCCTGAGCAGGTAAACGGGCGATATGAACTGATTACACCTTTTTCACTCACATGTGCCCAACTGTTTCAGCGCCAACTTAACAGTGGACGTAACGTTAATGCCTCAGCCAAACTCGCTGTTGGCGCTGCATTTCTGCACCACTCTTTAGCAATGCTACTCTAAGAGTGATTGTTCTTTGCTGTGGCGGAAGAATTTGAAAACTGAAGTTTCTGGGAGGGATTCAGTCTGTTTTTGAAGGGAAGAGGTAGAGGGTACACTTAGAGTTTAAAGTGTAATTCGAGAGCACAAAACGACCGACGTTGTTGGAGGCTTCCGGGGACAAAGCTCTTGGGAAAAGTTCTTGGAGGAAAAAATGGCGCAGATCTTTGCAATCTGGTGGTAATCCAATGCCATAGTAAACAGTGTTGAGCCACGATAAAAATCAGCATCCTGAACAGACACCAAAGAAGCAAAATAACGCTTAGTCAATCAAGATTATATGATATGATATGATATGATATGATATGAATCAGTGACGCTTAACTAATACAGAATACAAAAAAGGCAAGTGGATTTTCG
>CM031613.1:30137018-30144518 GCA_018398815.1 Conus ventricosus
TATATTCCGGTTTGATTCAAGATCAATGTTGTTTGATGATTTTGAATTTGTGGTGTGGGTCGACGGTTATTAACGGTTGTGTAAGGAATTCAGATTACCTGTTGTAATTCTAATTATTCGTTTTGGTTCCTGCTTTTTCACTGTTTGTTTGCTTGTGTGTGTGTGGGTTTTCTTTTTCTTTTGATTGTCGCTTAAGAACAAATAAAAGCCGTACAGTAGAAATGCGTGTGTGTGTGTGTGTGTGTGTGTGTGTGTGTGTGTGTGTGTGTGTGTGTGTGTGTGTCTGTGTGTTTGTGTGTGTGTGTGTGTGTGTTTTGTGTGTGTGTGTGTGAGAGAGAGGAGAGAGAGAGAGGAGAGGAGGAGAGATGGAGAGGTGTGTGTGTGTGTGTGTGTGTGTGTGTGTGTGTGTTGTGTGTGTGTGTGTGCGTGCGCGCGCGCGTGTGTGTGTGTGTGTTCTTGGCAAGAAATTAACACGATGTTTCTTTTCCATGTATGAAGTGTGTGTGTGTGTGTGTGTGTGTGTGTGTGTGTGTTTTGTGTGTGTGTGAAGAACAAGAACACATTTCACTGCCATATGAAAACCAGAGGTTTTGTGGGGCACAGATGATCAAGTTAAGATATTCAATTAAACTAAACTAATCCCAACGTCGTCACATCTTGCAACATAACATTAGTAGCAGGAAGAAAAAGCATAGTGTGTATCAGAGTCTGATTACATTTTCGGTCTCCGTAGAGAAAAAACACAACAGGATATACTGGGCAAGTACAGGTTGGAAGCAGTCCAATAACATGAGCTCCGAGGGTTTTGTCATGTTAGTCACACTTAGTCTGTGGTGGAAAATCTGTTTTGTGATCCTTGTCATCAGGTCAAAACGTTGTTGGTCAATAATTTGCAGTCATCGAGAAAATGTAGTTCGTCCTCAACAACGTGGCATGTTGTGCATAATCATGTGCGCGCGCGCGCGCGCGCGTGTGTGTGTGTGTGTGTGTGTGTGTGTGTGTGTGTGTGTGTGTGTGTGTGTGCGTGCGTGCGTGTATGTGTGATCATGTGCGCGTGGGTGCCTGCGTGCGCGCGTGTGTGTGTGTGTGTGTGTGCGCGCACGCGCGCGTTTGCACGTGCGCGCGTGTATATGTGTTACTGGAATAAGCATGCATACAAAACACCGCTGTATTATGTCCATGTTCCTTACCAGCACGTATGTTTGTACATGTGCACGTGACCAGTGTGTGGGATGTAGCGTGCATCTGTGCGACAGGTGTGTGTGGTGTGTGTGTGTGTGTGTGTGTGTGTGTGTGTGTGTGTGTGTGTGCGTGCGTGCGTGACGTGCGTGCGTGCGTGTGTGTGTGCGTGCGTGCGTGCGTGCGTGCGTGCGTGCGCGCGGTGTTTGTGTGTGTGTGAGTGAGCGACTCGTAGTCTCTCTTACGAGTTGAAACGGTTCATGGAACTCTCCGACTTGTACATGGGAAAGAGGCGACGGATCAATTACAGATCGATAGCATGAGATAAAATATAAAATAGACCGTGTCACTGCAACCCTGGGTTTCAGCTTGTGTGACTGGCATTCCAAAGTACAGCTATGTATGTATGAGCTGTGCTGGCTTGCTATTGATCGACGGTTCGTCAGCTGGTTTCAAATGAAGAGAGGATAGTCGACACAGGTGGGGTTTGTGTTCCTTCCGTCAGCTGGTTTCAAAGGAAGCGAGGATAGTCGACACAGGTGGGGGTTGTGTTCGATCAATGGTAGGGAGCAGGCTGTTAACAGAACTGGCGAGATTCTTTGCAAGACCGAGTTTCTATGCAACAAGTGAACAGGGGTAGTGGGGTGTTACGGAGCCTCTGGTTTATTCATGTATTGTAATGTGGTGCATTGTCACTTTCATTCTGCTTTGTTTGCTCAGAATAAAACTTTTAATCCAATGAAATACACATTCGCACCTCCTCCCCTTACTCCCTTTACCCTCCCCCCATATCACCTACTGCAGAAGCCATATAAGGCAGCTCTGACCCCAACAATACATTCCAAACGACGTATACCATATACTGAGACGAGGGGTTCGTGGTTACGCATCTACATGAGCCTATGTCAATTTTCCGATATTTGTGGCCTTGCACTTTCACGCTCGAGTTCGACTAAATTATTTTTCTATGTGTGTGTGTGGATCCAAATCCGCCATTAATCATCATTTAGGCACGTTCGATCGTCTTCTCTGCTTCACCTTTTACACCACTATAATACATTAATACTGATGACGAGGTCTCATCCAGCCAAAAAACTCATGTATTTTGAAGAGGATATGATTTGTTCTGTCATTGACATGAACACGTGACTGCCGATTAAAAACTGTTACTCAGGGAGTTGTATGTTGTACCGCAAAGTCGGTGCAAAGTCACCGGCTACATTTTTTACCAGGGTGACATTTTGTACAGAGTGATATTTTGTACCAGGGCGACATTTTGTACCAGGGTGACATTTTGTACCAGGGTGATATTTTGTACCAGGGCGACATTTTGTACCAGGGTGACATTTTGTACCAGGTTGATATTTTGTACCAGCCTGACATTTTGTACCAGGGTGACATTTTGTACCAGGCTGATATTTTGTACCAGGGCGACATTTTGTACCAGGGCGACATTTTGCACCGAGTGACATTTTGTACCAGGGCGACATTTTGTACCGGGTGACATTTTGTCCCATGGTGACATTTTGTACGCGGGTGACATTTTGTACCAGGGTGACATTTTGCACCAGGGTGATATTGTGTACCAGGGTGACATTTTGTACCAGGGTGACATAGGTACTGATATTTTGCACCAGGTTGATATTTTGTACCAGGGTGATATTTTGTACCAGACTGATATTTTGTACCAGGGTGACATTTTGTACCAGGGTGACATTCTGTACCAGGGTGCATTTTGCACCAGGGTGACATTTTGTACCCGGGTGACATTTTGTACCATGGCGACATTTTGTACCAAGGTGACATTTTGCACCAGGGTGATATTGTTTTACCAGGGTGACATTTTGTACCAGGGTGATATTGTGTACCAGGGTGACATTGTGTACCAGAGCGACATTTTGTACTAGAGCGACATTTTGTACCCCGGGTGACATTTTGTACCAGGCTGATATTTTGTACCAGGGCGACATTTTGTACCAGGCTGACATTTTGTACCCGGGTGACATTTTGTACCCGGGTGACATTTTGTACCGGGTGACACTTTGTACCAGGGTGACATTTTGTACCAGGGCGATATTTTGTACCAAGGGTGACATTTTGTACCAGGCTGACATTTTGTACCAGGGTGTTTTGTACCAGGGTGACATTTTGTACCAGGCTGATATTTGTGATCAGGGGTGACATGTTGTATCAGGGTGACATGTTTGTACATGGGCGACATTTGTACCCGGGTGATATTTGTACCATGGCGACATTTTGTACCAGGCCTGACATTTGTATCAGGGTGGACATGTTGTACAAGGGTGACATTTTGCACCAGGGTGACATTTTCCACAGGGGTGATATTGTGTACCAGGGTGACATTTTGTACCAGGGTGATATTGTGTACCTGGGTGACATTTTGTACAGGGTGATATTGTGTACCAGGGTGACATTTTGTACCAGGGTAACATTTTGTACCAGGGCGACATTTTGTACCAGGGTGACATTTTGTACCAGGGCGACATTTTGTACCAGGGTGACTAATTTGTACCAGGGTGACATTTTGTACCAGGGGCGACTTTTGTACCAGAGTGACATTTTGCACCAGGGGTGATATTGTGTACCAGAGTGACATGTACCGGGCGACATTTTGTACCAGGGTGTGACATGTTGTACCAGGTGACATTTTGTGCCGCAACACAGCTGTTCTGTGGGCTGTGTTCAGACGGGCAGTGCATTGTGGCAAGGGGCGTGTGGGCTGTGTTCAGACGGGTAGTGCATTGTGGCAAGGGGCGTGTGGGCTGTGTTCGGACGGGCCGCGCATTGTGGCAAGGGGCGTGTGGGCTGTGTTCGGACGTGCGGTGCATTGTGGCAAGGGGCGTGTGGGCTGGTGTTCAGACGGGTAGTGCATTGTGGCAAGGGGCGGTGGGCTGTGTTACAGATGGGCGGTGCACTGTGGCAAGGGGCGTGTGGGCTGTGTTCAGATGGGCGGTGCATTGTGGCAAGGGGTTGTGGGCTGTGTTCAGATGGGCGGTGCATTGTGGCAAGCTAAGGGGCGTGTGGGCTGTGTTCATACGGGCAGTGCATTGTGGCAAGGGCTTGTGGGCTGTGTTCAGATGGGCGGTGCATTGTGGCAAGGGGCGTGTGGGCTGTGTTCAGACGGGTATGTGCATTGTGGCAAGGGGCGTGTGGGCTGTGTTCAGACGGGCAGTGCATTGTGGCAAGGGGCTTGTGGGCTGTGTTCAGATGGGCGGTGATTGTGGAAGGGGCGTGTGGGCTGTGTTCAGATGGGCGGTGCATTGTGGCAAGGGGCGTGTGGGCTGTGTTCAGATGGGCGGTGCAATTGTGGCAAGGGGCGTGTGGGCTGTGTTTAGATGGGCGGTGCATTGTGGCAAGGGGCGTGTGGGCTGTGTTCAGATGGGCGGTGCATTGTGGCAAGGGGCGTGTGGGTGTGTTCGGACGTGCGGTGCATTGTGGAAAGGGGCGTGTGGGCTGTGTTCAGATGGGCGGTGCATTGTGGCAAGGGGCGTGTGGGCTGTGTTCGGACGTGCGGTGCATTGTGGCAAGGGGCGTGTGGCTGTGTTCAGACGGGCGGTGCATTGTGGCAAGGGCTTGTGGGCTGTGTTCAGACGGGCGTGCATTGTGGCAAAGGGCGTGTGGGCTGTGTTCAGAGGGCGGTGCATTTGACAGGGACGTGTGGACTATGTTCGATGGGCGGTGCATTCTGCAAGGGGCGTGTGGCTGTGTCAGTGGGCGGTGCATTGTGGCAGGGGCGTGTGGGCTGTGTTCAGATGGCGGTGCTTTGTGCAAGGGGCGTGTGGCTGTGTTCAGACGGGCAGTGCATTGTGGCAAGGGGCGGTGTACTGTGCAGCGCTGAGCTTTGGCCTCTGACCGAGGACAAGCGTATATATGCACTCTCAATAACACATGATAACTTACGTTCATAACCACAGACACAAGACACCACACACACAACACACACGCGCGCGCGCTCACACCCCACACATACACACACACACACGCACGCACGCACTCACTCACACACCACACACACACACACACACACACACGCACACTGGCTTCTCTCTCTCTCTCTCTCTCTCTCTCTCTCTCTCTCTCTCTCTCTCACACACACACACACACACACCCACAACACACTCAACAGCGCTGAGAGAGAGAGAGAGAGAGAGTGAGAGGAGAGAGAGGAGAGAGAAACAGACAGACAGACAGACAGATAGAGTCAGAGAGAAGAGAAAGAAGAGAGAACAAGACAGGCAGACAGAGACAGAGAGAGGAGGGGGTATCGCTAGCTAAGTGCATGACCCAACAACCAAACGGCCCTTAGTGCGCACCTATCTGAACTGGTTCACAAATATACCACCTACAACACGCGACGAAGCGTGGCCTTCAGGATGTAGGCCACAGACGGGGCGACCTTGGCAAACTACACGTTACAATCTGGACGTTGTTTATTATTGTACGAGTCGGAGTCATACATAAGCCAGTGCGCCGCACTGAATTCGAGACCGTTCGCAGCATGGGAATCTTTCATAATGCGGAACAAGCCAACGAGGGAACAAACTAACAACAGCAACAAAATATTATACTACATATTCGTGGACGGTGTAGGATTCAGTTCGGACTGAGGGCAATGTTTACAGTTTTGCCGATGAACATTGTATCAACGTTCATAAGCAACTGAACTCAGAATTTCTTCTTGCATACAATATTGTGAATCTTGATTATTTTCTTCTTGTGCGTCAGGCAACACTGACAAATTGATAACAACATTAAAAAAAAATTTTAACCCTCAAAACACCAGCCATTTGGAATAAATCAGAAATGAAATCCTGATATCCTGATTAAATGTTTTGCTCGTCGAAGTACACATTTGGTGGTGGTGGCGGTGGTGATGGTGGTGGTTGTGATGGTGATTGTGGTTAATTGGAGTATTTGCATCATCCGAAAACAGAACAGCATAGCATAGCAACCGTGTCTCAGTCTGAAGGCGAATAGGAATCGACTTCAGTTCCATCTCCAGCTCAGATCTAACCAAGTCTATCGATGATGATGATGAGGAGGAGGTAGGATTAGGAGGAGGAGAAGACGGAGGAGAAGGAGGAGGGTATCCTATTTTGCCTCACTTACAGAACTGGTAGCATTTTTCACAAAGAAGTAGAAGAAAAAGAGAAAAGAGACGAAGACGAAGAAGAAACAATTATAAGAACACTAAGATCATACTGTTCATTTATATCAGGCCCTCCATTGAAAGACTAAACCTTATTCATGCTCACGGCACATGACAGTAGTGTAAAAACTTGAAAAATTCACATCATTCTCAAGAATAATAATAATACAGCATTTACATGAAAACAGCTCAAAACTCGCCACGTATTTTCGCTTTCAATCCTCATCCAAACCTCTCGAAGTTCCACACAAGTGAAATGCATGCCAGGGTACAAATACTGTTTCTCTCCACTTCGTTTCTTTCATTCATTTCGAGATGGTTGCAGTAGTAGCAGCAATAGTAATAGCAGCAGCAGCAGCAGCAGCAGCAGTAGTAGTAATAATAATAGAAATGGTAGTAGTTGTTGTTGTAGGAATAGTAGTACAATTATTGTCATGATTATTGTCATCAGTATTTCATATTTGTTGTTGGGCACAATTTTCCTGATGTTTGACTAAGCTTGTCGCAATCTTTCATTTTCCCGCAATTGTGTAAAAAATCTGTTGAATAGATAAATAACTGGTTTTCTATGTTGTCTTCTCTTGTATCCGTTTCATACACACACACGCGCACGAGCGCACATACACTGCCACACACACTCAGTGGATGGGCTTGCGGATGAATGAACTAATTGCACTCTTCCCTTTCTCTTTCAACAAACAACTGAGATCAAGATGTGAAATAACTAATGATTTAATGAATTTAAATGTTGATGATAATTTGGTGATGGATCCAGACGGTGATGATACCAAAAAAAAAAACCACCTGGAAGGCGACACACCGCCACTACTTAATGGTGCATGAAATATTCTATTTTTTCTTTCTGTTTCCTGGTCCGCCTGAACTGAACATAGTCATCCTTCACCCTCTCTTCTGCACTCATTCTTCTTCGAAATAAATCTTTACAAATTCTTCACAATTGAACACGCCGTTCCACAGCTCGTTAAACTATTAGTATTACGAGGCGATGGATTCTGCAAAAGAAAGTCTCAAGATCAGAGAAATAACAGGACACACACAGACCAACAGACAAGGACTGGCGGTGACCAAAACTGAATGGTGGTCAAAGGCCAAAGGAAAAGCCAAAAGAGACATGATGATTCAGGAGATGA
>CM031613.1:30154518-30189518 GCA_018398815.1 Conus ventricosus
CAATAACCATAGGAAGGTGCTGTCCACATCAAAGACGCAGATGAAGAGGATCAGTATCTCTGCTCGTTTGTCTTCTATTCGCCGTAGTCGGTATTTACCTTTTTCCGACTGAAAGAGCTGGCAGTCCTTGAAGCTTCTTCGTGTCTGCTGCTAGTGAGGTCAGTCGTATGCCAACCCGACACCATGCCATACACAGAGTCAATTGCATCAATAGGAAGTGGTGGATGCCGTTAGATGATGTGTACGGTGGACCTCCAGTTGGCATAAGGCGAAGGTACTGATCGTGTCTATCAATGTTTAAGTAAACTGACTTCTTCAAGAACTTATTTACACTGATAATCTCCCTTCTTTCTTGTTATGCTCATATTTTCAAGCTGTTTGCGAGCATCCAATATACTGGGATGCAAGGTTATGTGTGTATGTCCATATAAGGCAGTTTCTTTTAATTCGTTTTTTTTTAAAGTCATATGTGCTTGTGTGGATTTAAGGGAGGACGGGTTACGGGAGAGCTGGATTGTAGATGTTTTACATTCGCAATTTCTAGAAAAGTGCTATGAGCCAGATATGGATATGGCGTGATATAATACCGTGTCTTTTTATAAATGATAAAGCCAGTTATCATTACGAGTCTGTGAAACAAAATATTACAGCAAGAGCCAGATATGGATATGGCGTGATAAAATACCGTGTCTTTTTATATATAATAGAGCCAGTTATCATTACGAGTCTGTGAAACAAAATGTTACAGCAAGAATAACTGACAACTACGCATGATCCGATCAGTCCTCATCTGGTTCAACCCTATTTTTATATCGCAGACGTGCAAAACCACATCCTGCACTGCAGTGAAATGCACACGCTGCCAGGAAGTGACGTATTGCTCACGTGGACTGCCGACGCGCTGATTGGCTCACGCATATGGACACGTGCGTACCTGTTCATCCCACCAAGGAAGTGCATGGAAAAACAGAACATGCTGGTACCATCACAGATCTGATACTCTCTCTCTCTCTCTCTCTCTCTCTCTCTCTCCTCTCTCTCTCTCTCTCTCTCTCTCTCTCTCTCTCTCTCTCTCCAGGGGCGGATCTGAGGGGGGGGGTTCCAGGGGTTCCGGAACCCCCCCCCCCTAAAAAAAAACAAAAAAAAACCCAACTCTCAGCTTTATAATTTCTTTTTTGAAAAAAGAAAAATACCAAATTCATCTCTCAGAAAAAGAAAAGAAATAAATGTGAACATGTTAACACGTTAACACATCTTATTTTCTGCCCCTGCATCGTGCGGGATGCTGATTCTTTTGAAAGTATGTGGTGGAAAGACGTATCTTTCAACATCGGCAGACTTACTTCCCTTGCGCTCTCTTTGTTTACGAGCGCGAATCGCGAAGAGACAGAAGCTGGTGGACTTGTGTAGAACCCGATGGGTAGAAAGGCATCATGCTTTCGAGACATTCGCTGCCATGTCTCAAGTTGTGTTTGATTGCTTGGGTCAGATAACGCAGGAAGACAACTGGGACGGTGACACTGCCTGCAAAGCGCGGGGTCTGCTCCATGCAATCTCCGATAGTGGATTCCTGATTGCATTTGTTGTGACCCGACGGTGCCTCCAGTACCTCCAGCCTCTGAGTGTGAAACTCCAAAAGCGTGCACGAGACATTGCGGATGCCTATTCGGCAATAACCAATATCACTGCCAGCCTCCAGGAACTGAGAACAAATGTCGATGATGTTTTCAGCGCTTCTTGGTTCCTTGAAGCCACTGAGATGGCCCAGAACTTTGACACCACCATCCAAGTCCCCCGGCTAAATGCTAGGTAGCTCCTGAGGGAAAACCATCCTGCTGATACAGCCATGGATTATTTCCGGACATCAGTTGCTGTGCCATTCTTGGACTATCTGGTCACTCAGATGAACGATCGCTTCAAGAATGCAGAGCTTGCCCAGGACGCACTTCAGCTGATTCCAGAAAACTTGGTTCGCTTACCTGGGCCCTTCCTGGCTGTTCCAGACGGTGTAAAGCACTTGGCGTTACTGTGGGACACAGACCTTCCTGACTCAGAGGGTCTGGCTGCTGAGCTTCACCGATGGAGCACCAAGTGGAGAAATTTTAACCAGCCACAAGACATTCCCTCCACCATTGAGAGCAGCTTATAGGCCTGTGATAGGGACATGTACCCCAACATCCACATGATGCTGAAACTGATTTGCACTTTGCCAATTACCACAGCTGAATGTGAGGACCATTTCTGGGCTGAGGTCGTTGAAAACCTACACGCGCACATCAATGGGAGCAGGCCGTCTGAATGGTCTTGCGCTCATGAGGGTCCATCGTGACATACCCATTGATATTGAAGCAGCTGTGGACTCCTATGCTACAAAGTATAGGTCCTATATGCAGTTGCTGCCAAAGAATTTCCTGTAAACAGTGGAGCAACTATGGATGCCCCTCCTGTCCCTCTCAGTCAACCTATGTAAGTAAGTTTATGTATTTTCGTTGATCACAGTGCCTTTCTGCAAAAAAATGTCCAGACATATTTGTGTACAGATTCATAGTAAATAGACACCAGGAGAGGCCTCCAAAGCACCTCAGAAAGTAAAAATATCTTCAGCTTCTGGGGGCTTTGCCCCCCAGACCCACCACCGGGTCTTTGCCCCTGGACCCCACCGGGGCCTGGGCGGCCCCTGGACCCCTGCCCCACTTTGGAATCCCCCCTCTCTAAGTAACTGATCCGCCCCTGCTCTCTCTCTCTCTCTCTCTCTCTCTCTCTCTCTCTCCTCTCTCTCTCTCTCTCTTCTCTCCTCTCTCTCTCTCTCTCTCTCTCTCTCTCTCTATCATGCTCAATGGATGTAAAACAAGAAGTTTACTTAGCCCTCTCCTATTCTCGTTTTTCATCAATGAATTGGCAGGTGATGTATCTAATAGTGGAAAGCATGGCATTCAGTTAATTCCGTTAATTCCTGGTGCAATTGAAATCTTCCGTCTGTTGTAAGCTGACGATGTCATTTTATTATCTGACTCTGTTACGGGGCTTCAGAATCATATTGATAGTCTACAGAGAGGAGCATATCAATTGCAGTAAACAGTCAATCTGGAAAAAAAATGTGATTGGTTTTAGAAAAGGTGGTTATTTGAGTGCGAGAGAAAGATGGTTCCATGGGAATGAAGACGTAAATGCAACCAACTCTTATAAGTAGTTAAGGATGGTCTTTGCAGCTAAGTTGAGCATTAGCAACGCTTTGCCAGATGTTTGTGATAAAGCAAAATAGAAAAAAGAGGGGTGATAGAAATACTAAAATCATTAAGAAAACTAAACACCATAATTATAGATTTGTTTTGGAAGCTATTTGACACGCAAGTTGAACCCATTCTGACATACGTATCTGAAGTATGGGGACTAGAACAAGGTAGTTACAGAATCAACAATGTGCATATGCTTGCAATAAAAATCTTTCTGAATATCCCCCTACATATACCTAACAAACTAGTGTATGGAGAAACCGGGAGATATTCTTTACGTATTACAACGACTGTAAAGTGCATTAGATATTGGTTAAAACTTGTCAGACTCCCCATGTCAAGAAAATGTAGACAAGCTTATGAAATGCTCTTTTTCTTACACGAATCTGGTCATTAATTTTTAACAGGGTGTCCACAGTGCAGAAGACTGACCGAAAATGGCTTCGGTATTGTTGGGCTGCCCCAAGCAGTTGGTTATGAATATGGTTTTACGGCAGAAGTTAAGTGACTCATCTCCTGTTTAAAGCAAAACAGGCAATCAGAATAGACGGTAATTATATATATATATATATATATATATATATATATATATATATATATATATATATATATATATATATATATATATATATATATATATATATATATATATATTCTTTTAAAAGCGTTGTTCAGGGAGATGAATACCTTACATTAGTTACAAATAAATGGCATAGATAATCAGATTCAGATTGGTGGTTTGAAAAATTGTAAGCAATGGCTTTTAAGCCATGAAAGTTCAGATGACATGATTTGCCCGTCTTGCAGTAAAGCGAATGTGAAACCGAAGAACACTTTTTGTATCACTGCATTGCTTACTCTAACAAACGTAAAGACTGCAGTGCATTACAATCTGTTCCACACTACCCTAAATAGCTCACGTCTTGCTATGTTGTCATACAATCGTAATGAAAGGATTGTAAAGGAACTAGCTAAACACATAGCTGAAGCCATGCGTGTGTGAAAGAAGATCATTGAGCAATATGCCGGTTAATTTCCGGATGATCCGATGTGTGTGTGTGTGTGTGTGTGTGTGTGTGTGTGTGTGTGTGTGTGTGTGTGTGTGTATGTGTGTGTGTGTGTGTGTGTGTGTGTGTGTGTGTGTGTGTGTGTGTGTGTGTATGTGTGTGTGTGTGTGTGTGTGTGTGTGTGTGTGTATGTGTGTGTGTGTGTGTGTGTGTGTGTGTGTGTGTATGTGTGTGTGTGTGTGTGTGTGTATGTGTGTGTGTGTGTGTGTGTGTGTGTGTGTATGTGTGTGTGTGTGTGTGTGTGTGTGTGTGTGTGTAGTGGAGTGGGGCACAGGGAAGAGGGTGAAGGGAGGGGCAAGGTGGGGGGAGAGGGAGAGTGAAGGGGACAGGATAGGAGAGAAAGACCGGTAGGGACGTGTGTTTGGGTGAGTATATGTTCATGTGAAATTTTATTTTTTCGATCGGTGAATACGATTCCTCTCCCCCTTGTCTATCGGCCTCAAGAGGTGAATGGACAATAAAAGAAAATGTCCGTGTCAGGGTCAGTGTCTCTCACTCTTATTTACATTGGTTAGTAATGCGACGCGATTCGCTAATTCTTTTCACTTCCTTGTGATTGGTCAATACTTGTCGCGGCGTTTATATTTTGCATACCTGAATCTTTTTCCATCGATGCTGACCTGTTTGATAGAGGCTGCCCGGGGTTCACCTATGGCTGGAAGGATTCTGGTTTACATCAGCAGTGGGCTGTAACTGAAGGTCACTATCTCTGGTCCCGGAATTGTATCATGTATATTCTTCCAGTTTTGATGACGAGTGGGCTGAGTGGTAAAGTACCAAGTTCACAATCCGTGGTTACGAGTTCGAACCCCATTAGTGTCTGAAATAGAAACTGCCATTTTCGCTGTCTGGTCTGAACGCGTGGTTCTTCTAGAGGTGTCAGTGTAGGGTAAGATAGGTCTCCAACGCCTACTCTTTAGGGATGGTTGTCGCCATCTGCCTTCAGATTTTACATGTGATGGTTGTGGTTGGTACACCCGTCTATGAACAATACCATTACTCGTAAAGTGGCCCCAGAGCTTACCAGGGCAATGGAGGCAGTACAATAATGAACGCTGCACCTGCTGTCTCCACCTCTGACCGTTGTGGTCAAGTGCCTGGGTTGATGTCAAGCTCTTCCATGTCCATTCAGCAATGTTCACTGTCCACCTCTTCCTCTGTACTCACACACACACACACACACACACACACACACGCGCGCGCGCGCGCGCACAGACACACACACGCACAGACACACGCACACATGCATACGCATACGCACACGAATACACACACAATACACACACGTACATGCACTCGCGCACCACATACATTGACACACACACACACATGGGTCCGTGCCCACATACCCACGCACACACATATATACTGTTCAAAAAAAGTTAAGGACCAACATTTCACTGACTTATAAAAAAAGGAAAATTGGGAAGTGATCGATCTCCAAGTGTAACATGAATTTATGGAATATGTGAAAAGTGTGTAAAGACAATGACAAGTCCGAGGAATCAACAAACTGGAATCGAGCGCAGTATAAACTCCCCCACCCCAAATTTGAAAGTCACAGGAGGAGTGTTTGTTCAATGTCATGGTTTACAACGTGTGTGTTCCCCGTTATTGGCAAGGCATTCAAGGCAGCGTTGTCGCATGGAGTTCACCAATGTGCGCAGAAAGGCCTGGGGGACAGCAGCCCACTCCTGCTGGAGTGACTCAAACAGCTGACCCAGGTTAGCAGGAGGAGGACGACGCTGCTGCAGTCTCCGGCCCAGCTCATCCCAAAGATGTTCGATGGGGTTCAGGTCTGGGCTGTTTGCGGGCCACTGCATTCTGTTGACACCAGCAGCTTGGAGAAACGTGTTTACTGCTCTGGTGCGATGGGACCGTGCATTGTCGTCTTGAAAGACTGCCTGAGGTCCAAGCTGTTGAAGGGCTGGCAGCACCAGGGGTTGCAAAATCTCTGTTTGGTAGCGAACACCATTCAAGTTCCCTGCCACATTGTAAGAACCGTTCTGTAGCGTGTGCTTATGCCGCCCCAAATCGGTTCCTTTCCAGGACAGCTTCTTCTGCAAAACGCTCCCACGGCGTCTCCAGACCCTGTTCCGTCTATCGGTGGGATCCAGGCAGAACCGCGACTCGTCTGTAAGCATCACGTTAGCCCACTGTTCATGTGTACATCTCACGTGCTGCGTGCACCATACTCGGCCAAACGAGGTCTTTTATGGCTGGTCGTCGAGCACGGAGGTTAGCGGCGTGTAGGCGGTTTCGTATGGTCTGATCACTGACAACAGTGTTGGTGGCATCTCTAAGGCGACGTCTGATGTTGTTTGCACTTGCTGTTCTTTCTTGTGTGGCCTGCCTTTTAATGTATGGTCCTCCCGTGGTGTTGTTATTCTGGGTCGACCAGAGCGTGGTCGTTCTTGCACTCTTCCTGTGTCTAGAAAGCGTTGTCTGAGTCTGATAACAACAGAGTCTCCGTGCCACTTCCCGGACTGCAATTCTTTCTTGGAGCCATCCTATTGCTCTTCCTCGATCCAGCTCGTTCTGTCTTCGACGTCGAGGCATGCTGTTGCATTGCATTTTTCGCCAGTACAGTGGCTTTTAAAGACATTTGGTTGAGCATACTTTATGACCTACAGCCTGATTTAGCTCGTGCTTCAAATGATTTTGATTCAGCCCATGCTCCTCGGATCCCAAACACGTCAGAAATTCACCCCAATTTGTTCCAAAAATGACAAGTCGCGACACGTGTTTTTCAAGGCGCGTGAGAAATGTGTGCCACTAAATTGCAGTTGCCGCATTCACTATCAATTTGTGCGTGTTGTTCAATTTGTTTGGACCACAAAGAGGGTACAATTGAATTTTTGTGAATTTTTAAAAGTTTTTGTGCATTCTCAATGTTGGTCCTTAACTTTTTTTGAACAGTATAATACATACACACGTGCACACTCACCACACACGTACAATGATAATGATAGCAGAGCCAATGTTAGGTACGTTACTCAAAGTCTGACCAGCGCGTTAGGTTAACACGTGAGTCAGACATCTACCAAGCCGTAGCCATGACACCCTCTTCTTACATTCTCTCATATTAGTCATTAATTCATTTATCCATCGGATTCAAATATGCGCAGTGTGGTCTCAAAACTTAGCGGATGTGGTGTAGCGTATACGGACTAGTTCGCACGCAGTGACGCCTCCTTGATGAAACTGAAACTGAAACCGATCTGTATGTACTGCTTCTTGGAGGACGGTGTCGAAGAGTCCCTTTGATGTTGTCACGTGTCGGTTCCATTTCACTTTTCGTTTTCTCACTGTGACCGACGGGTCTTCATCGTGTGTGTGGTGTGTGTGTGTGTGTGTGTGTGTGTGTGACCGACGGGTCTTCATCGTGATTCTCATGTTGCCTGCTGCTTCTGCACACTTCGTCGTTTGTGATATGCTCAGTATCGTGGATGCCTAGACTAGAACTCTTCTGAAAGGGAGAGTACTACAAACCATGAAATGAAACAAAACAGTAATCGCGCCTGTTCTGTCCAGTTAGTTTCAAAGTGAGGTGACTGCGCGCCTGTTCTGTCCAGTTAGTTTCGAAGTGAGGTGACTGCAGGCGGCAATGGAAAACGTTGCGCCCAGTTCCAGCAGAAAAAGTAACTGCTCGTTCTTCGTTTTCATTGTCCTGACTGTTGTTCATCTCGCCTGAAGAAGACCAAAGAGGTCGAAACGCGTCGTGTTTTGTCTTGTGATTTGTTTGTCCCTTTTGTCCGGCGGAATATGACAGCCCTGAGGTGGCCCTTTGCGGTCAGCTGAGCTATAAATAACATTACCCCCCCACCACCACCACCCCACCACCACGCGTTTTTCTTTTAAAATGTCTTTTGTTTGTCACCTTCAAACAATTTGGGTTTTTTTTTCTGTATGATCCAAGTATCAGGGGTGACGAAGGAGTCAAATCATCCAATCCTCATGACCATCAGCCGAAGCATCCGGGGCAAAACAGACCGGGGAGAAAGATTGCCCCACCTCCCGTCCCGACCTCAATGCAGAGGAAGAGGATGACCCAGATGTGAAAACGTGTGAGGTCAGAGTTCAGTGGTTACTGTTGCACGTGTGTCAGCTCCACGTGGAATGTGAAAACGTGGAATGTGTGTGTGTGTGTGTGTGTGTGTGTGTGTGTGTGTGTGTGTGTGTGTGTGTGTGTGTGTGAGTGTGTGTGTGTGTGTGTGAGTGTGTGTGTGTGTGTGTGTGTGTGTGTGTGTCTGTGTCTCTGTGTGTGTGTGTGTGTGTGTGTGTGTGTGTGTGTGTGTTGTTCACGTGTTAGCTCTGTGCGCCTCATGTCTCCTAGGGAAATGAATGCCATGAGTGCCATTATTTGGGAGTTGTGTGCACGTGATTATTTCAGCAATAGAGCGAAATTTATCTTGCTTGTTGTTTTCTGTGACATTCTTGATAACGTTAAACAACACGAATCTCTCTCTCTCTCTCTCTCTCTCTCTCTCTCTCTCTCTCTCTCTCTGACACAATCAGAAAATGAAGTTAGCTGGTTCTGCTACAAGGAAAGAGGGGGGGGGGGGGGGGGGGGGACCTAGAGAATCATTTCAAAATGAAAATCGTATTCCAAATCAATGCTCAAGCAGGTAGTTTTGTATACACATTCATGATTTTTTTTCGCAAGTGCCACTTGAGATACATCCGGGATAGTGATCATGTTTTGGCAGATCTGTCACAGTTTTGAACCGCCTTAGACGTCACCTCTGTGCAATTTTATAGAATTCTCAGTTCATAAAAAATCCTTTTGCTGTGCATGCTTTATTTTGGACGTAAAATATAAAATTATCAAGTAACAATGGGTGAATCATTTGCTAACACATGCAGAAGTGTAAAACAAAGACGAAAAGCATGAAGCGATGCGGACGCTGCCTGGATGTGACGTATTGTTCACGTGACTGTCAAAGCGCTGACTGGAGCACACACAAAGTCACGTGCCAGCCGGTTGAAGTTTTGACCACTGAAGGGTACAGGGAGGCTTTAAGAAAAGGTTGGTGTCTTTTGTCTTTGTCTTATCTCGTATTGGCATCTTTTTCATTGTCATTCTTTGCTTCTTTGTTTTGAACTGATATCTTGCTATATTCTAGTGATGGCATTTTAATGCATCTTTTCCGTATCTCATAGCTTAGTCACTAACTCGCTGTTTCTTTCATTAATTGATTAGTTACAGTCATAACTAGGGCATGTTCACGTGTTCTATTCGGTCAATCTTACAATCTTGCCACAATTTGTTGCTGTTGTTGGTTGTTGTCCACCTGATTACTGTTGCCTTTGCTATGCAGTTATATGATTTTATTACATGGGTTGATGTTCATGTGTGTGTGTGTGTGTGTGTGTGTGTGTGTGTGTGTGTGTGTGTGTTGTGTGTGTGTGTGTGTTCCTTAGCATCATAGTAGCAGACCGCTGGATTTTTGTTTGTTTGTTTGTTTGTTTTAATGATTTCTCAATTCATAACCTCTCCCAACCCGCCCACCCAATGCCAGAACAAACCGTCAGAGAGGAGACCGCCAACCGCCTGGCCAACCTGCTCTTCCAGAGCCGTCTTTTCACCGGAACGCATGAAGACCTGAGCTGGCAGGAAGCCCGAGCCAGAGCCTCCCGGCTCTTCCGCTTCCAGAGGATCGTGGACGACTTCCAGCGGCTGGACTCCGACTTCATGGGGCTGCCCTTCCGACTGTTCCCGAGCTGGATGGGGGAAGGGAGTGGGGCTGGCGTGGTGCGTTGGGCCGTTTGACCACTCCTTACTTCCACCCTTTTCGGCCGGCCAGGGGCGTTGAGGTGGGTGGAGCGAATTGATTGATTGATTGTTGATTGATTGATTGATTGATCTTTAATTCGCTAGGATGGAGATTTTAGGCCGAGGGCTAGTCTTCAATCTGTGTATTCAATGTATTCGGTGTATTCAGTGTATGGTTAAGAGAAGACTTTGCCAATAGACGTTAATGATTTCAATCGAATCATCAAATCATTGAGACATCAGATGTTTATGTAAACGATTCTTGAAATATATTAACGTATTCGCATTTTGCAGACCTGGTAGAAGTGAGCTCCAGTCCAGAGTAAGCTAGGTTTGTTTTGTATTGATCAGTGCGTGGGTAGGGGAGAAGGAATCATTTCTTCGAGCAAGAAGAGCTGTTCAACTTGCAAAAAAGGGCATTAATATAACATGGCATTGTCTCCGTCGAGATTGTAAACAGAAATGATGCCTTGCTGAATTCCAGTGGCTTACTCAGACAAAGTATGTTCAGCGCTCTTAGTTGTTCATCTGTTGTTAGAGGTGGAGGTGGGGGGAGGGGAAAAGGAAAGGGCTGGGCTGAAGATGAAGGAGGAGATGAGGGGATGGGGGTGGGGTGGGGAAGGATGGAGAGGAAGGTTGTGCTTGTGGTAAGAGTTGGGATGTGTGTAGCTATTTTTTCTGTCAAGTTGGGTAGAGGGGGGAAGATTGTAGATAGACACATAGATAGATACATAGATATTATAGATAGATAGACCTATAGATAGATAGACCTGTATGCATGTGTGTGTGTGTGTGTGTGTGTGTGTGTGTGTGTGTGTGTGTGTGTGTGTGTGTGTGTGTGAGGGAGAGAGGCGAGGGCAGAGAGAGAGAGAGAGAGAGAGAGAGAGAGAGAGGAGAGAGAGAGAGAGAGCTCGTGAACTCGTGACTTTAATGTGAGGCCTCCAGCCAATCCACATGAGGCACGTAACATGAAATTCTTTATGGCTATTGAAAATGAACGATTTATATAAAAAAAAAATCCAAAAAGAAGGATGCTCATTTAGCGATACCAAAAGTAACACACGTAGGTTTATAACATTTCATTACACCTGTTCCACTCTAAAACGTAAAGCGTAATGTACAAACGTAGTAACATCTCTCATTGTGACAGCTTTTTCGTTTTGCAATAGTGTCTTCAACTGGACAGGAAAGTTATCTTTATAGTGTTTATTAATATATTTTTCTCGTAATTTTTTGTAACTTGGACATTTTAGGAGAAAATGTATTTCGGTTTCTTCTTCACTGCAAAAAGGACAGGTGGGTATTGCTGTAGTATCGGTATACTTTTTATTTGAGAGAGAGAGAGAGAGAGAGAGAGAGGAGAGAGAGAGAGAGAGAGAGAGAGAGCGGGGGAGGGGGACGTTAAGAAAAATGGAGAGATCGCATCTTTGCGTCCATTTGAATTTGTCTCTCCCCACAATGTTTCTGTCCAGGACATGAACGGGATGAGTGTATACGTCATCTTCTACACTGGTGACCCCCCCTGGCCATATTTCCAGTATTCGCAGCTCAGAGAGGGCAACTACATCTGCATACAGGAAGCCTTTCTGCATCTGTTCGCAGATGGTTCCGTGGGCTTCAGGATCGAGGATGTTTCGGACGTTCGGATTATCGAGTCTACGCCATGACTGCGCAGTATGCAGCGTGTCTAAAGTGGCTGTCTGTTGCACTTGCTGACTGTTCGCTTGATTTATGCATATCATAATGTTGGAGAATATCACGTGAAGCTCAGTTCAGTACGACACGTCTCCAAACACCTGGATGTTTGGAACCTGTCTGTCTGTCTGTCTGCCGATGTCTCTTTCTCCTCTGCCTGTCTGTCTGTCTGTCTCTCCGTCTCAGTCTGTGTCAGTCAGTCAGTATGTCTGTCTGTCGGTCTCTGTCTCCAAAAACTTTAATTCACCAGTAGTAAAAAGAAGGCCTAAGTATGAAGTCATGAGAAGATAGTTCAGAATAACAACCATCATCAGTATGAGCCACAATGCATACATCTCTGATTGTGAATGTCATTCAGCATAAGGTTGTGAGAACCGTGGAAATAGAATCATATGCTCTGACTTGCGTGTTGTATTACAACTGCATCGAGTTCACCAACTGCTTAAACATAAAATTCCTCATCATGAAAATTCTTGCTTCTAAAGTGGCTGGCACAATAGCTATGTGGTGCCCGAAATACCATCATTCTTTTGTCGGTTTTAGCTTGGGTGAGCGAAAAGCTTTATTCATGGTGGGTGTTTACGAATCAGACTTAACGCATTATGAACAATCACTAACAGGCTGGAGTGACAGGCGTGGGGGGTGGGGGTGGGGATGGGGGTGCGGCGGGCTTTACTAAACGCCGAGTGCTTCCGATCGGCGGGATGTAGTAGGATGAAATGTCAGTTTGGTGGGTTTCGTTTGTTTGTTTTCTTCTTTTTTTTTTTTTTTTGCAAAGTTCAGTTCATTTTTTTTTTAACTCGCCTCCATATGAAACTGAACATCGAGGGAATTATCGCACGGGTGGTCGGAATATCAGAGTACTTTTCCAATCGTTCCCGGGATCAGCTGCAAAGTGCCGCAAAGTTGACAGGAAGCCAGATAAATTTCCCGTGTACGTCTGCATGAGAGGCACCCAGCATTCTCCTCTGAAGTGTCCGTGATGGACACTCACACAGCAGCAGCAGCGGCAACATCAGCAACACCACCAACAGGGGCAACATCCAGTAATCTCTCTCTCTCTCTCTCTCTCTCTCTCTCTCTCTCTCCTCTAAATCAGTCCAGTCGTGGGTACGCTGGGGAAGTGAAATGTCTGACTTCTTTGACTGTCCAGCCGGCGTGAAGCAGGGATGTAAGTTATCTCCCCTGATTTTTTTTCTTTTTTGATAACCGAAGTTGCTGAACAAGTTGCACAGCATGGCAAAGACGGATTTCCAGTTTTTGCCAGGCTTCATGAAATATTTTTATTGTTATTTGCTGATGATATATGTTTGATATCGACAACTCCTTCAGGGCTACAAAATCAATTAAATTATGTTGATAAAGCATCAACTCTCTAGGACTTATAGTGAACGTAAAGAAAACAAAAGTTATGGTTTTTTGAAAAGGGGGACATTTACCAAAAGCAGCAAAATGGTTATGTCAGGGAAAAGAGACTGAAGTTGTTAACAGTCATACGTATTTGGGATTTACTTTACCTACAAAGCTGTCATACGATATTACACTCGAAGAATATGCAGGCAGGTCTAAAGCCAAAATTATAGAAATTATGAAAACTATGTCGAGTTTGGAAACAAACCTTTTGATTCGCAAGTGAAACCTATGCTTTTATAGGCTGCAGAAGTCTAGGGACAGTCTCATCTACATGTAATTGAATCACCTCACTTGTTTGCATGCAAACGCTTTCTAAATGTTCGCCCAAAGACAATGGTATACGGTGAACTAGGAAGGCATCCTTTGCATGTATATAGCGCAATAACATCAACGCGCTACTGGTTCAAATCGCAAAAGCTGTCACTCGCTAGACTACCAAAACAAGCATATGAAAAGGAAAAATCAAAATTATTTCAATGTACAAGAACTCGGAGTGTGCAAACAAAATTGGGTATCTTCAATAAAACATTATTTGGATACTTATGGTTTTTGTTTTCTTTGGTTAAAGGGCGGAGTGAATGGCGAGAAACTGTTTTACATGAATTAAAACAACGCATGGTTGACTGTTACAGACCAAATTGGGATAGTAAAATACTTAATAGTGACATGCATTCAATATATCGTTCCTTCAAATCCTTATAGCAGCCTGAGAAATATTTAACTGATATTACAATTCTTAACAATCGCAAAGTGTTCGTGAGATTTCGACTTAGTATTTTTATTTGGATGCCCATCGAAGGTATCACCTAACTCCAAACACTGTCAACCAGCCGCCGTGGCGAAGTGGTTAGCGTCGCGGACTCCTGGCTGGGAGGTCGTGGGTTCGAGTCCCATCAGAAGTCATGTGGGTTTTTCTGCCCCGACCGGCTCCTACCCAGAGTTGAGTTTGCTGCGGACTCAGTTGGGAAGACTGGGACCACACAGTCGAGTTTCATCCACTTAATGGATGCGTTTCTGAGAGTGTTGCTCAAATTTCCTGACCAACACTGCAGGTGCCTGTATCTCTCGGGCCTGTTTGACGCCGGGTGATATATTATGAAAGGAAGCGTAGAGTACAGCCCTGTCATGTAGTCTCGACCGAAATGGAAATCCGCAGCATCATCTTAATCATCCTCATTCTCATTGATCAGCATTTAAAAAAAAATGTCTCAAATTCTGTGGCCCTTCATGCCCTGCTCTCATGGTGACCTCAGTTTCGATGTCCTCTCCACGTCTGTGGCCTTGGTTTGGTTCTGTCGGGGTCACCGGTATCGGCGAGTCCATGGGGGCTGTCGTTGGACGGACGTGGTGGCGCCCTCCGGAGGGAGAGCTCACTCACGCCGGCTCCGCGACTAAGCAATCATTGTCGTCAGTAGGGGGCTTAGTAGGTGGTGTCCTGCAGTATGTTAGATCAGAACAGGCGCCACTGAACACCACTGAAGTGACTCGGCAGCAGTGCAGTGTCTCCTCCGGTGGGTTGCCTCTTTACGACTTGAAATTGACTGCTCCCTGTGGATTGCTGGTGCCGGGGCTTCGGCGGGGCCGACCGGGCTGTGGCTGTGGACGGGGTGTCGGAATGAGCGGCGTGGGTACACTGCCTCTGAGGTGGCGCAGAGGTTGGGACAGCAAAAAAAAAAAAAACCAAAAAAAAACAAACAACAAAAAAATCCTGTCCATTCTATTATCAAATCGAGGACGAATACATTTTTTGATTGTTTGACCATCCTATAAAGATTGAAGAGATAAATACATTTTGCATCATACTAGAAATGTTCATCAAGTATCATTCCTTCTTTTACTCCAAAACGAAAAGAAAATTGTAACTCGGTCTGTAGCAATGTTCATTCTTAAAGCACTAAAACGAAGAGAAAACTGCTATTAGTTAACACACATATGCCAGATTAATTTCAGGAAGAATCACGCGCTCACATGACATTTCATCTGTCTGTTTGATACCGATTGGATTTGAATTTTGTTTTATTGCTGTACTTATTTAGTCCTGAAACACAGATCTGTGCGGGGTACTTGGCTGGATTTACGAGTTGTCTTTTTGGTATCCCTTTTGCTTTGACAAGCTTGTTTTGTTTACATGTATTTGTGATATTTTACTTCTTTTTGTGTGTGCATATTCTGCTTCAGAGCCATACTCTGTTTCTCTTTACTCATTTCATTATGAGGTCAAGCTGGTTCTGTAAACGTTATGTAATGTTTTGTTACTTTCATCTAAGTATCTGGGTGGCGGCGTGTGTCATAGATTTGCAAATTGTACGCATTGAACAACATGGACAGTACACTCTCAGTTGTCTCAGT
Organism: Conus ventricosus; assembly: GCA_018398815.1. Classification (NCBI taxonomy): domain Eukaryota; kingdom Metazoa; phylum Mollusca; class Gastropoda; order Neogastropoda; family Conidae; genus Conus; species Conus ventricosus. The sequence goes on from CM031613.1 coordinate 30,170,052, forward strand.
CGATTGTCAGGGGCTGAATGGTAAACAGAAATGCAGAGATGTATTCCATTATTTAAAATGCAAAACGTATCCATTTATTTCCACCGGATACACACTTCAAAGAAAAAAAATGGAACGCTATATACAATCTGAATGGGCGTACCTAGGATATTTCTCTAGTCAAGTTTCTATGCACGAGGTGTGGCAATACTTTTCGATAACAACTTTGAAACTAAAATTTAAAATGTTCTCAAGGGCGATGATAGGAATAGCCTCATGTTTTTAGCGGAACTTAAACAACATGATTTTTGTTTGTAAATGTATACGGACCAAATACACTGACCCAGGATTTTATATTACCTTATATCAACAAATAAAAAATCTAGGTTTAGTCATGTAGTAATTGGAGGAGACATGAACTTAGTTTTGGACCCCGCCAGAGATTACTGTAATTAAAAGGGTTAATAACCCCAAAGCGAGAGAAACAGTAGACAACATGAGAAACGACTTAAAACCAAATGATCTTTGGAGGGTGTCACGATCGGCGGCACTGAACCAGCATGTCCATGTGTTCAGAGTGGTGGCTCAAGATGGAGAACATGTGAGCATGTGCGTGCGAGAGTGCGTGTGTATGTGGAGGGTTGGGGTTTTAGTTAGGTGGGGGGGATTAGGCTAAGTTCCTCGGGGTTAGATAGAAAGGTTAGGCTAGGTAGGGGGGCGGGGGAAATAGGACATACAATATTCTTGCTTTCCAGTCTGCATTTATCGAGGGAGTGGAAGGGGGAAGCTGGTTTGGTTTCCGACTGTTACCCTTTGTTGCTTTGGTTCCATATGAGAGAGGCCGGGGCAGGATATTGGCTGTTGTGTTGTCAAGACAGTGAGTTGTCGGTGTAAATTGGCGTGTTGTTGCACGAGCAACAACTAGTCCGTTGGTCGGGTGTGTCAGCTCTGTGGAGGGATACACTGTTCTGACCAATGGTTGCTTTGTGTTGTGAGTGAAGCTCACTTGATTCGACCAGGTGGAATGCGTTGGGATAGCTTCAGTTCGGTCCCTGGTGTTCGTGGGAGTGGACGTGCTCCTTGTAGTTGCGGCGGGACCGCTGTTACTTAGTGCTGAGTGTGACTTCGAGTCATAGTTAGGGCCAGGTCCTCGTCGGGTTTGGTGTGCCCTTGGCCTGTGCCGAGTTCTGTGTTGTCCTTGTTGGCAGCCACTTTCAGCCAGTTGCAGAACTGGTGTGGTTGATCGTCAGTCTGTCCAGTTGTTTCAGCAGATATCCTGCTTCCGTGCCGAGGTTGGGGTCCGGATCACCGCAGTCGGCGGCCGCGTGCTGGCAGGTGAGCGGCGGCTTCCTGTTACATGTGCTCTCTCGGGGGGGTAGACCACCCAGGCCGTCCTCCATCTGTGAGCAATTCTTCCTGTTACTGTGTCTCAGGAGGGAAGACCACCCGGTATCATGGGAAGTGCTGGCCCCGTGCCTCAGGAGGGAGGACTCCTGTTCTGGCCCATGGGAGGGTTGCTGCGCCAGGCCTTCCTCACCCTAGTAGCAGTCCTCTGATGTTCCCATGGTCTCCCGTGGAGGGAAGGGGGCCTGTGTGGAAGTTGTGGTCCGTTCTCCAGGAGGGAAGGACCCTGCTGAAGGCCACAGGGTGCAGCGCCAGGCCGGTCCTTCCAACCCTGCAGGCCAGCGGACAGGCTCAGGAGAGGGTTCTTCCATGGAGGTGCCGTGAGATGGAGGGGGCCACGGCAGCGCCGAGGGGGGTGTTCTTCCATGGAGGAGCCGTCTTGCGTGAGGCCACGGACAGCGCCGAGGAGCAGGGTCTTCCATGGAGGAGCCAGCCTGCGAGGGGCCACGGACAGCACCGAGGAGCAGGGTCTTCCGTGGAGGAGGGATTGTCCAGTTTTGTGGTAGGAAGGGGGTGTAGCAATAGACCGTAGGGTTAGGGGTGTTAGCTGCCTCCCTTAGGGACGCAGCGACCAGTGTGGTAGTGGTCCCGGGTCAAAAAAAAGGTTGGGTCCCAGGGAGAGGGGTGGGTGGTAGTAGCTTTGAGATTAGAGCCCCGTTAGTCCTAGTAGTTAGCCACCACGTGTGTGGGCTATCGCTGCGTCCCTAGGTCACAGGGATATACCGCAACTGGTGCTCTAGGATAGGTTAGGGTCCCCCGGGTCATTGTAGCAGGGTGGGGTGGGCCAGCGGAGAAGTGAGATACCTGTGGGCAGCTGTGGATGACGTGAGTGGTGACTGCTGGTGGTGGCGCCATGGTGTGTATGTTGAAATAAGGAAGTGTGCATGATTGTAGAGCTGTGTTAGTGTGCTGTGTTGTCTGACCTAGCGTGTGATAGGCGTGGGTAGGAGTGGTAGGGCCGTCCGGCTTAGTGACCGTGACAGAGGGATTTCGATCAGGATTGTCACAGATATACCTGGGGATGGAATAATCCTTTCCAGCAAGCACAGCTCGATATCTTCCTTATTTCGGATTATGTAGTTCCTTTGTTGATGATATAGACATTGAATGCAGATATAGAACGACCATTCTATGATTTTGTTAAGGTTACGGTTTGGTTAAAAAACAAATTACTGTTTTCTTGGAAATTTAAGGTGTCATTATTAAAGGACAAGGACTATTTGGACAAAATGAATGTCAAACAAGAACATGCCGTAAGCCGGCATGCAAGAAGCAGTACACACGATTCCTCTGACTCTGACTGAATTACAATTTCTGATGATTCATTTCTACATTTTCTAGATTTTTTTATTGATGAAACTTAGGTCTAAAACTTATTCATATGCAACTATGAAGAAGAAAAACACAAATGAAGAGGAATGTAAAATACAGCAAGAAATACACCGGCTCGAAAGAACAGAGAAAAAAGTGAAGAAGAAATCAAAGGATTAGAGTTAAAGAAAGAAAGGCTGAAGGTTATTCGAAAGAAAAGAATAGAAGGGGTACTTTTCAGATCGAAGGCCATGTGGATAGCTGAAGCGGAAAAGGTGACGAGCTATTTATGTAACGTGGAAAAAAGACATTTTATAAGTAAGAGTATGGCTAGATTAACTGATAACCATGGCAACATTCTAAATGACCAAACAGAGATTCTTCACGAGGTTCACAGATTTTATGAAACATTGTACAAAAACTACGGTGTTGACGACTGTGACTCGGTTGACCTCATTGAAAATATTTCACATTTAGACCTCGACGAATCAAATAATTCAGACGGCAAAATCACACTGGAGGAGACATGCATAGCATTAAAGAATATGAAAAACAACAAACGTCCTGGCACTGATGCTTTCACAACAGAATTTTTTAAGTATTATTGGAGCAGAATAGATGTTTTTGTTGTCAGAGCTTTAAAAGCCAGATTTCGAGGGTGGGTTTTGGTGGGGGAGCTTCGTGAAGAGCTGGACCGATCTCGTTGTTAAATGTTGTATATAAAATAGGGTCATCATGTGTAGCCAACCGTTTAAAAATATGTTAGCTCGTCTCATTAATCAGGATCAAACAGGTTTTATTAAGAAAAGATACATAGAGGATAACATTAGGCTCATTTACGACACAATTGCTCATTTAGAAGAACACAACTTTCCAGGGCTTTTATTAAACATTCACTTCGGAAAGCATACGATACAGTGAGTTGGGATTTTATGTTTAAATTATTGAAAGCGGTTAGCTTTCAACAGGGCTTCTGCAAATGGGTTGAAACATTCTGTGAAAATTTTAACTCATGTGTCCTTGTTAATGGTCAAGTTTCTAGTTGGTTTGAGATAGACTGCGGGTGCAGGCAAGGTGACCCACTATCGCCACATTTATTCATATTATTTGTTGAAATTCTAGCATTAATGATTTGGGAAAATGTAAACATACGTGGAATAATTATAGATACAGTCGAACATAAACTTTTTTAATACAGATGATACGGATTTTATTTTTTAGCAGGCGACAAAAATCATTTTAAATATGTAGAAACGTGCTGGAAATGTTTGGTCGTATATCAGGGTTATATATGAATCCTGGAAAAACTAGCTCTGTTTGGTTGGGGAGCTGTAAACGTTCTGCTGTTCGTTACATGGACCATTTAGGTATTGTCATGTGACGTAGCCTCACATCAAGGCATGTGACGCTCCATCACATGTAGTTTAGTGATATGAATCATTTCCCCATGCCACAACTAAAAAGGAAGAATATTCATGTGGCTTGACTAGTGTAGCGGGCGTCCCCAAATAATTGTGAGAATGACTCATTAAATAAACAACGGTGGTCATTGGGTGAAAGTGACCACTGAGAGATAGTTTAATAAGGGCTGGTAAGGTGTTGCTCATGTGTTTTGAACACTGAGTATGCACTCACTAGGAGGAGGGAGGAAAGAATCAGTTTTAGCAGATGGCCTAGAGACTCGAACCTGTCAGGACGCTGGTCCTCACTGCTGACCAGTCATTACCAGGTGAGCCATAGATAGTTGGGGAAAGCTACAGGGGAAAACCTAAAGAAAAGAGAAAGAAATAATTCATGTTAAATTGGGAAGCAGGTTACTTACACGAACCTTATTCGTGTTTCAGCCCTTCACCTTTCACCCTTCACCTTTCACTCTTCACCCCGTGAGGTGGTTAAAGATGGCCATGGTGTGGGGAACACACCGGTAGTTCAGCCCCAGCGATTAAAGACTCCAGGGAGAGGAGTTGAAACTCATCATCTCTCCAGTAACAGGAGAATTCAAGGGGAAGACACGATTTCTGACAGAGACAGGGAATCATGACAGTATGGGGCGAGTCTCATCTCTGATGCGGGTATGGCATCATGATTGCAGGAATTATTTATTCTCCTGGTTTGGATCTTGGGCCAATGTTATGTGAAGGCCATGACTTTATAGCATCTTGAATGTATTGAGTTATCTCTCGGTGTAGGAAAAGAGAGATACATGTATAGAATCTATTCATTAATTGTTCTGATGTGATTTAGTAAAGTGTTTTTCCCCGAAGGAGAGGGGGGGGGGGGGGAAGAAAAAAAAACATTCGGTAGTGCGCCTTTTGGTTGATTGGAAAGATTGCGTGTGCGTATGGAGTAAATGCTGTCATGAATGCGTGTGTGCAAAAGTGACAGTGTGACAGGTATGGAGTGGAACCTTCAAAAATTCAAAATTCTCGGAATCTGATTTAACAACGATTTGCAGAACTGTGCAGAAGGTAATACGTGAAACATTTGTTGAAGATTTGGGTGAGAAGACAACTAACTTCTTTGGGCAGAGTGGCAGTTTTAAAATCGCTTATTTTATCAAGACTCGTCCATTTGTGGTTATTACCACCAAAACCGCCTGGTACTTTTTCAGACTTTACAAAGTTTCTGTAACAAATTTGTGCGGAATAAAAAAAGACAAAATAAATATAACTGCACATAAAAATATACAAGATGATCTTGGACTACCAGAATTAAAAACGTTTGCCTCTTCACTAGACTTGATGTGGCTACAAATAATTCAGATTACACACCACAATAGATGTTGTAATCGTTTTCCATTTGTGGAAAATGTAAACATACGTGGAATTATTATAGATATAGTCGAACATAAACATTTTTAATATGCAGATGATACGGATTTTATTTTTAGCAGGCGACAAAAAATCGTTTTAAACATTTTATTTCTTATGAACAATTTAAACAAAAGACGTAAACATTAATTTTGTCACTTTTTTGCTGGCTTTAAAGCAGCCATCATTGAATATATACAAAAAGGAAAAATCAAAGTTGAAAATACTAAGAAATGTTTATATATGCACATATGTTACAAAACGTTGACTTCAGTTTGTAAAGGGTCAAGATTATATTATGACATATTTTTATAGATACTCATATACACCCAAAAATATCTACGAACTGGGATATAAAACTGAACGTTGAAAATGATTGGAAAAACTTTTGTTTACCTGAGTAACATTTCTGACCAGAAAAAATGAAATAGTTACAGTTACGAATAATACACAGATGTTTTGGTACTAATGTGGTGCTGAAAAAAATGCGTATATTGAACAGTGATGTTTGTACTTGCTGTACCTCTGTAAGGACTGTATTACACATAGGTTTTGATAATGAACAGTCATAACAACGTTTTTGGGAAACGCTGGTGCATTTGACGAATAAAATGTGTATGTGTGCATTCAATTTGCAGATAACTGAGCCAGTAGCCATAGTTGGATTTGATAAAGATATACATATGGATCATGTATTTCGTTTTATTGTATTATTTGCGAAAAACTATTTACATCAGTGTAGAACAGAATGAAAATCACCCAGATTATAAGTATTTCTAAATAAGCTAAAATAGAGGTATAAAACTGAAGAATACATTGCTCGACAAACGTTTGTATGTAACGATTGTTTTTCCAAATGGCACTCATATATGCTGATGTTAGGTGGCCCAGAATGAATTATGAATTATTATGACATTGGACATTATATTAGTATATAATGATTACAGCATCCTAGAACTGCTACATCGCCTAAAACAGTCCCATTGGACATTATACATGACCTTAAAAAAACAAATATGTAAAATGTCAATACACTCGGCTTGCTTCATATGCTCTCTCTCTCGCTCTCGCTCTCTCTCTCTCTCTCTCTCTCTCTCTCTCTCTCCTTACCACGTAAAGAGGTTGTAACCCTCTGTCTTTAAAATGTAGAATGGTATTATCGTTATGTTTGATTTGTCGGTTTCTTCTTTATACACGATTTGTTTGGATTTTGTTCTTTTTCTGTATACACCATTTGTTTGGATTTTGTCTTTTTTCTTTTGGTTTCCATTATTCTGTACTATATGAACTTATTTGAGTGAAAAATGGAAATTAAAAAAAATACAAATTTCAGGAAGAACATTTTGTTATGCAAATATTTTCTTTCATGATTTTCAGTATATGCGCCGAGCGCGTGTGTCTTCCACTTTTGTTCTTGACCTCATTGCAGATAGGTCGGTGGCCTTTGCAATTAAACTATTTGAGTTTGAGAGTTCTGTCTCCCTCTCTGTCATCCCACATTGCACCGGAAAATTTTGGGATGATTCAGTGTGTGTGTGTGTGTGTGTGTGTGTGTGTGTGTGTGTGTGTGTGTGTGTGTGTGTGTGTTGAGAGAGAGTGTGTGGGGGGCGGGAAGGATGGTAAGGGAAGAGGCGAAAGGGAAGAGGGAGTGTGAAGGGGATGAGGTGGGAGAGAAAGAATGGTGGAGAGTTGTGTTTGAGTGAGCGTCTGTTCATGTGACATTTTAGCTTTTTAGATTGGTGATTACCTTTGTTTTCCCCTTTGTCTATACAATTGTTTTTACCCTTTGTCTATAGAGCTCTAGTGCTGAATGAATATGCTCTCTCTCTCTCCCTCCCCCCTCCCTCCCTCCCTCTCTCTCTCTCTCTCTCTCTCTCTCTCTCTCTCTCTCTCTCTCCTCTCTCTCTCTCTCTCTCTCTTACTCTCATTCTCTCTCTTCTCCTTCAGTTCTGTGGGGACATGGGACACCACTGACGAACAGTTCAGCAGTTCCTTCAGTTCTATCAGTTGTGTGCCAAGGCCTGAGTGTCTCCAGATGTTCCCTGTCCACTCTGCAGTGCTGTCAGTCTGTCGCTTTTTTCTCGTTTGTTTATCTTACCCTCCATCTCCCTGCCTGAACATTTCCTCTGGGGATTGTTTTAGCGAGGCCATTGGATCTTATTACATAGCCGGCCATTTACAACGTTTCTTTTTTGCTGAATAGTAACAGAAGATATTCGTATGGCCCTACGTGCTGCCTGATTGTTGGATTGGGCGGATCCAGGATCTGGTCAACCTGAGAGACGTCTTCACTCTCTAGTGTCCTTCTGATCTTTTCCAGCTTCAGTGTCTGCGCCTCCATCCCATCTATCCCACCCTCTTAGCATTAACGTTTAGACGTACATTTCGGCTCCTCTATGAAGCGCCACAGTCAGATTTGCCTCGGACCCCAGTGATCATTATCAAGGCGTTAACAGTCAACCTACCGAAGGAGATGCTGCACCGCTGCCGAGTCACTTTGGTTGTGTCCAGGGGTCTGTTTGATCCAACATATGCAGAGCACAATCCACGCTCATACTAAGCTACCCATTCACAGCAACAATTATGTTGATGCGGAGAGAACACAGGTGAGGGTCTTCCTCTGGAAGGCTCCACCATGTCCATCCAACACCAGTGTCCATGAATTTGCCAATACCGGTCATTTGGACATGAACACACACCGCAGGGATGGACGCGAAGAGGACATCACCAACAAGATCTTCATGACAGTCACAGACTCAGTGACTTTGTTTCAAAGGATGTTCAGTGAGGATGATGGTGGTAATGAGGAAATTCTACAGAGTCCCACTCTGCTCTGACACTACTTGGCAGTCTTTGTGTTTTCTTTCACAATGTGTCCCAGGTCAACCGGGCCTGCGAGTTACAGCCATCTTCAGAGTTGATCATGCAATTTGAACAAGACTGCCACAGACACATCCATCAAGTGGATGACATTCGACTCTGTGTAGAGCCATCTCTGGGTAGAGCGGGCTGCGCTGAAGAACTGCCTGTTGGCATTATATTCAGTCGTTTTCCGCATCATTCAGTCTGTCAGTCAATCAGGTTTTCATCCATAGTTTCATTCTGTCGGTGCTTGCTATGGCTATGCTGTCTTTCGTACCAACAGCCCAACTGGCCTTCTCTTGCCAAAGTTGGTGATGAGGTTTTACTCTTGTGTAAGATGGTATGCAAACGATCACCCACCGTACGTCGGATTAAAGTATTATTCCAGCGCCTTTGAAAACTGGAAACTAAAAACACAATTCTTGAAAATAGAGTAATGCGACACACGAGAACAAATCATTGTGACCCAGGAGAACAAATAGGAAGCATCAAAATCAATCAGTTTGACTCCTGAAAACATGCGAATTTGACTCGCATATATGCTCACTGGAATCTTATACGTCTAGTTTCATAGGTTCTTGGCCATTGAAGTCTGCATTTCAAAGAGACAGAAAGCCCCACAAACCCGATAACATTTGCCATGATTCACAGTTTTCAACACTTCCAGACTACTACGGTCCTAAGTTGGCTCCCTTTCTCTTGACTCATTCTCCGATGTTCTGATAACGTGAAAACCAATGAAAATGATTATTTCCACTCATGTTTACCGTTTTTTCAAAATGCTGGCAAATCTATACATTAATAAACAACTATTAACAGTTTCCTGGGTGATTATTACACAGTCTGAGTGTGTGCGCGCGCACGCGCGCGTTTGTGTGTGTGCGTTGGTCTTTTGAAGTAAATATGATCTAATTATAGTCGTGTAATAGAAATAGTAGAAATAGTGATAAAAATGTATGACTAGATGTCATAAATTTCCTGACATGGACTGTAGTAAACATCAAAATCTGTCCCGGGTAAGATATATAATTTGAAAGACAGACGTGCATCTAAAGGAATGGGGAGCGTGAAAAGGAATCTGTCTGCAGAGAGTTCTCTGTTTGTTTCTTTTTCCTCCAAAGTAAAAATGTAGAGATCACCAGGCCGGGAACTGAAGCCCGCTTTCCTACTGATGAACACACACGCACGCAGCACGCACGCAAAGCACGCACGGCGCACACACACACACACACACACACACACACACACACACACACACACACACACACACACACACACACACACACTTCCAAATTAGCCAGAAAAAAAAGAAAATCGAGTAGATTGTCCTGCATATATGAACAAAGTACAGAAAAAAACGGTTTCATGGGCGTTTCTGTATGCATGCGCTCGTGCTTGCGCGCGCGCGTGTGTGTGTCTGTGTGTGTGTTGTTGTTCTTCGATTTAACGTCTTTTCACTTTAAAGTGATATTAGACAGGAAATGAGTGTTTACTTGTATATGTGTATGAGTGTGTAGTATGCATACGTACTTGCGTGTGTGTGTATGTGCATGTGTGTGTGCGCGCGCTTGTGTGTGTGTGCGCCTGTGTGTGTGTTAAATATTAGTGGAAATACTACATAAGAACAATCCTTCGCAAAAATCAATATTAACAAATCAAACTGCAACAGTCAAAACAAAACGGTCTAAAATACGCAGAAATCATAAAAATGAGCTGACTGGACTTATCATTAAGTTCTGAACAAAGTTCAAAAGAAATACAGGTTCTTGGAAAATGCATTTAGATTCATCTAAATGTGTGTGTGTGTGTGTGTGTGTGTGTGTGTGTGTGTGTGTGTGTGTGTGTGTGTGTGTGTTGCGTGCGTGTGCGTGCGTGCGTGCGTGAATATTAAGTTGTCCTTTTGTCTGCTTTATTGGTGTGAAAAGTCCGAGTTGTTCCACATCAAACTGAGCCAGGCGCCTTAAGGTGTGATTTAAAAATCAGGTTTGTGTGGAAACCGTTGGGTAGCCCTGGGTAACGATTTGTCCACAGCTTTCCCGGTCGACTGATCGGATTTTCATTGATTAAGGAAGCAATGATTAGCACTGTCATAATATCGCAGTTTGTATCCATCTATAGGACATACATAATCTCATTATGAGTTGTGATGTGATGCATCATCAACAATAACACTTCCAATAATTGTATGTAATGTCTATCATCATGAGCATGATAGTGGTGATATGTATTACAATGATGAGACGAGGACGACGACGACGACAAAGAAGAAGAAGAAGAGGAGGAGCAGGAGAACAACGACGACGACAGTAATAAGGATGATGATGAAGACGAAGATGAATGATGGTGACATGCAGTAATCAGACACTGTAAGCTTGCCTGACACGGGCATGTATCACACCATGACTCCCTGTCCAAGGCCATCCTACAGTGTCCACTGGAGGGTGAACGTCCCAGATCCATGCCCATGCAGTCTTCTATGGACACACATGAGGGACCATACTTCTCACAGCACCTGTACCCGAGGCTCAGCATGGTTCTTTCATGGGTTCTTGGCCTTTGTAGTGGAGTCTGGCACGTGGCAAATCTATTTCGTCGTACCATCAGGGGAAAGAACTGGGGAAGACCTGATGTTGAATAGACTAAGCATCATATATCTGTGGGTGTGTGTGTGTGTGTGTGTGGGTGTGTGTGTGGTGTGTGTGTGTGTAAACACTGAACATTTTTAATGTTATTAACTATACAGCCTGGGTGACATGGGTTGAGGGGAGGAGGGGGGTGCAAAATAAAAGACAAACATCGTAAACAAAATAAATGTGAATTAGATCAGTACCAAGCTTGTACTCAAAGCACAGTAAGCCAGAGTACCGGCTATCCAGTGTTATGCAATCTCGCAGAATTCACTTACTGTTCCCTTTGAATTTCGTTCAATCCTGTATTCAAATCGGTTTGAGTTTTGTTTTGTTTTGTTTGAATGCTCAACGCCTCAGCGATATACCTTGCGCAAGATTTACCAGTAGTAGTCGCAGTTCGACTGCAGCAGTCAAACTGTGTCTTGAGTTAAGCTATATTCTTTTCATATTTTTTCAGTAATGGTATTGTATTCTTTACAATGAAACAGAAATGCATCTCATCCTTCCAAAGAAACCACACGTAGGCATGGCAACGATGTGGATGGCTTGGTGTGGAACCATTTTTATGGGCGTTCCAGCCAAGAGTTCCTGACCTCAGTCTGGCAAGACGAATTCTATGCCACATGTTCGTTACTATCGAAATATATTTCTCTGTTTCAAATATGCTGTTAAAACTATAAAGCCGATTATATCTTCCTGTACTCTCCAATCAGAGTGCCAGTTTTGTTTATAAGGGGCTTTTGATCTATTTATAAAGAAATTCCAAATCATTTCAAATATGCTGTTAAAGCTATAAGTCGATTATATCTTCCTGTACTCTCCAATCAGAGTACCAGTTTTGTTTATAAGGGGCTTTTGATCTGTTTATAAAGAAATTCCAAATCCATGCATTATAATTTTAATATTCTTTATATGGTATACCCAATTTTTGTTTCCCCCGTTCATATTCATTTAGTAATATTTTATAGGCCTGTTTAGAAAGTCTTAAGACAGGTAACCTTAGTGGTTTGAATCAGAATTTTTAGACTTGATACTAACGACCTAGTGTATGACGGGTGCATGCCCGTTTCACCGTATACTACTGTATTTGAAGTACGCTGTGGAACATTAAAAAGCGTCTCCAGTAGTACTGAAAATCAATGCAAATGAGATTACGTGAAGCTATTATAATTTCTTTTACCTCATGTTTTTTTTTCCTTTTCTACAGTTCTCTGAGTTGAAGTTCAGCTTTATAGTGAACACCATTCCCAAATCTTTGTAAGAATTGCTACTTCTGTAGCACTGTAAAATCATTTTTAATGATAGGAGAGATAACCACCCTTGCCGAATACCATTGTTTCGGCTTTCTCAACGTTCACACTTTGAAACAGACAATCTGCCTCTTTTTTTTCAATCTATTTGATTGATTTTGTTGACCTGCAGCAGTGGTAGACGATAGCATTACATTATCTGTGAATAATATGAGATTTGCCATATGTTCATGAGGCTTTTAGAGAGGATATGTGGTATCCATTCTCGACATCTGTTGGAGCTGAATGATTCACTGCTGTTTCAGGATGACCTCCACTGCTGAATCAACATGTATCAAGAGCCTGCACGGCCAGTTGGTATCTCAGATTCTTGGTGGATTCAGTTTGTTGCTTTCTTTGTGGACAACCTCATTCAGAAGCCACGAAAATATTTCTTCAGTTTTGGGGGAAGCGTTCTTTGGGACAGCTGCATCATCTGACGTAGAACTGATCCATACATATCTGCCAGACCGAGTCACTCCACGTTATGTTCCCATTTACGTACGTAAGTTCTTTGGGCAGCTTCCCAACGTATGGAGAACATGATGGGATGGATTGTGTTAAACAGCCAGACACTCCAGGGATGGCTCCTTCTGTGTTGACACATTCAGAGGAATATTTTCTGCCAGGTGCCTGGCCTCGCTGTCATGATCAGGAAGATGACTTTCCCTTTCCTGTGGAAAAAAGACTGTCACGCGGGTGGAGTCACGTGATTTATAGTTCAAGGGAAAAGCTGGGATGATGATGACGCACACTCAGATCGACCGTAACAAACTACAACAGGAGACGATATCACAAGCACGGTTTTATTTACAATTAACAATCTACATTACAAACGACTTTCTCACACAAAAACCTATTTCCCAGGTAGGTTCGTTTCTTTTTTTCTTTTTTTTAAAACTAAGTCCAGTCTGAACAATAAATCCCCCAAAAATTGACCAGGGGAAAACAAATGAAGGGAGAGAAGAAATATCCCTCCAAAGGATTCAATAACCAAGGCAATAGCTGGGTGTCACTCGGGCAGACTAAGTAATAAATCTGCCCACGAAAAATAGACCAACTTTATGTTCAGTTAGTCAAACGGCTATCACTTTTCCCAAACCTTAACTTAGGAGCAAAAATGAACAATCTCCGATACAAAAAGAAAATCTCTTCATCTTTCCCTGACTTAGGAGGCAAAAATGAACACTCTCCGATACAAAAGGAGAAATATCTACATCTTTCAATCAATGAAACCAAATGAGTTACATAATCATGAACAAATAAAATAAACAATCCATAATACTCCTTTCTGCCTTAAATAGTAAAAAAAAAGTGTTTCCCCAGCAGCAATCGCTTTTCTACAACAATATTAACTCATCACCCTTACACATGTCTCCCAAAAACCGGGAACACACACCGAGAAGAAAAAAAAAAACACAGCCCAGAACGCTCGGGAAAAGGGAGGGGAAAAAAACACCTTTAGTTTTATGAACGAACAAGAAGGCCTGACCCTATTATTGTCTGACACATCACCCGCATTACTCACTGCACCGGACATGGGATTAGAAGAGGTTGAGAACAGTCAATCCCACGATCGAAGAAGGCAGAGCGATGGAGCTGCTCAGGTCCACACCGTTGATCGCAGTCACTCAAGAGCAAAGGGGAGTAGATGACGAGGGTGGGAAGGATATCCGGGCCAGCCCACGCGTTCCAGGCCCTCCTGGGCAAGTGCAGGCCTTCCAGACACGGCCACAGGCGAGGCAGTCAGCGGCGACAAGGGAGTCCACAGCAGTCAGACTGGGAAGTACGGGTCAGGTCAGGTAAAGTAAGCTCAGGTAAGGTAAGATCAGTCCTGTATAACACATCACTGTCACCTCATAAATATTTTGCCTAAAATGTGAGCTGTAGACAATGCACAGACAAAACAGAGATCAGGCCTTCATTTAAATATTTCTCTTAATATCGAGCGTTCGTACTATTGAAATTAAAATGGCTATGTACCCGTCCATATATATTTTGTTGTTTTTTCCTTTAAATTATGGTTGCATTTCCTAAAATATTTAGTAGTTTATCAATTGTTCTAGAACTCTTTCGACATTTGGTTTCCTCAGACTTAATTCTCTTTAAACATTTTCAACACACATAAAAGAGGATTATTCCATGTCTTTTCCCATGTAGGCAATCAGCTTCCCACGTCCCATTCATATATACATTTCCACCACAAGGACGAAGAATAATGTCACTCACTATTTTAAAGCAAACATGGGAGAGTAATATAAACATAAATTATGTGAAATGAAACCATTCGGGGATCAAAGCACCCCACATCATCCTACTACAACTGAGCTCTTTCAGACATCAATGAGCAATCAATCAAATTTCATCCATTCCCAAGCCTTGCGAATGGTGGAGGCAGCATCTAACAGGATGTGCTCGGCAACTATTTAACAAAGGAATTACTAATCATTTCAGAATACATTAAACAAAAGTCAAAGCAACACGAAACAATCCCTTGTGCATCTCTATACTCTGCCATGAGTTGAATATTAATGAAAACGTTCAGCACTCACTCGCGCAATACAGGAGGCTGACATTTTCCCTTGTCGGAAATAAGTCTTTTTACCAAACTGGCTCACATGAAACAGCCTTCATTTTGAATTTTAACAATTCAAAAGAAAACATAACTATTTTACAAAAGAATGTGACCCTCCTGCTTAGAAAACCAATTCTTTCCCAAAACGTATCCATAATTTTATCCTTTATCATTAAACAGTATTTCTTCTGAAACCGACTTTCGCCCTTTGTGGGAAGAAAAAAAGAACATTTTACACAGTATTCTTTTATACTAGTGAGAACGAGACAAACCTGGATCGAACTGAATGATGAATAATAAAATTAAATAAAGAAATAAAAACTAGGAGAATGAGAACATCAAGCCTTGCCACACACTTTCGCACTCTAGATTTCTCGAGGCAGCACAGTTGCAAAGGAAAACAAAAAACCGTCACACCATGACAAAGACATTAGCCTGAACTGGTTGATGTCATGTGAGGGGGTTTCTCCAAGCTCCTCCACGTCAATGTTGTTATTTTGTGGAGCCACTCTTGGCCACTGGAACATTTTACACAGTGGGTATGAATTCCATTAGATGCAGGCGACATTTGGCTCTGGCTTTCTTAATTACTTTATGTCCGTCATCCAGTGTTTGTGTCTTGTCACTGAACGTTTACTCTGCCGTTACTCTTTACTGAGCCTGGATTCACAGTGCTGTGTTCCTTTCAGAGTTAAGATATATTGTGATTCGCAGTGCTGTGTGCCTTTCAGAGTTAAGATATATTGTGATTCACAGTGCTGTGTTCCTTTCAGAGTTAAGATATATTGTGATTCACAGTGCTGTGTGCCTTTCAGAGTTAAGATATATTGTGATTCGCAGTGCTGTGTGCCTTTCAGAGTTAAGATATATTGTGATTCACAGTGCTGTGTTCCTTTCAGAGTTAAGATATATTGTGATTCGCAGTGCTGTGTGCCTTTCAGAGTTAAGATATATTGTGATTCACAGTGCTGTGTTCCTTTCAGAGTTAAGATATATTGTGATTCACAGTGCTGTGTGCCTTTCAGAGTTAAGATATTTGTGATTCGCAGTGCTGTGTGCCTTTCAGAGTTAAGATATATTGTGATTCACAGTGCTGTGTTCCTTTCAAAGTTAAGATATATTGTGATTCGCAGTGCTGTGTGCCTTTCAGAGTTAAGATATATTGTGATTCACAGTGCTGTGTGCCTTTCAGAGTTAAGATATATTGTGATTCGCAGTGCTGTGTGCCTTTCGGAGTTAAGATATATTGTGATTTACAGTGCTGTGTTCCTTTCAGAGTGAAGATATATTGTGATTCACAGTGCTGTGTTCCTTTCAGGGTTAAGATATATTGTGATTCACAGTGCTGTGTTCATTTCAGAGTGAAGATATATTGTGATTCACAGTGCTGTGTTCCTTTCAGGGTTAAGATATATTGTGTTTTTACATTGCTGTGTTCCTTTCAGAGTTAAGATATATTGTGATTCACAGTGCTGTGTTCCTTTCAGAGTTAAGATATATTGTGATTCGCAGTGCTGTGTTCCTTTCAGAGTTAAGATATATTGTGATTCGCAGTGCTGTGTGCCTTTCGGAGTTAAGATATATTGTGATTTACAGTGCTGTGTTCCTTTCAGAGTGAAGATATATTGTGATTCACAGTGCTGTGTTCCTTTCAGGGTTAAGATATATTGTGATTCACAGTGCTGTGTCATTTCAGAGTGAAGATATATTGTGATTCACAGTGCTGTGTTCCTTTAAGGGTTAAGATATATTGTGATTTACATTGCTGTGTTCCTTTCAGAGTTAAGATATATTGTGATTCACAGTGCTGTGTTCCTTTCAGAGTTAAGATATATTGTGATTCGCAGTGCTGTGTTCCTTTCAGAGTTAAGATATATTGTGATTCACAGTGCTGTGTTCCTTTCAGAGTTAAGATATATTGTGATTCACAGCGCTGTGTTCCTTTCAGGGTTAAGATATATTGTGATTCACAGTGCTGTGTTCCTTTCAGAGTTAAGATATATTGTGATTCACTGTGCTGTGTCCCTTTCAGGGTTCAGATGTATTGTGATTCACAGTTCTGTGTTCCTTTCAGGGTTGAGATATATTGTGATTCACAGTGCTGTGTTCCTTTCAGGGTTAAGATAATTGTGATTCACAGTGCTGTGTTCCTTTCAGAGTGAAGAATATCTTGTGATTCACAGTGCTGTGTTCCTTTCAGGGTTAAGATATATTGTGATTCACAGTGCTGTGTTCCTTTCAGATTTAAGATATATTGTGATTCACATGTGCTGTGTTCCTTTCAGAGTTAAGATATATTGTGATTCGCAGTGCTGTGTTCCTTTCAGAGTTAAGATATATTGTGATTCACTGTGCTGTGTCCTTCAGGGTTAAGATATATGTGATTCACAGTGCTGTGTTCCTTTCAGGGTTAAGATATATTGTGATTCACAGTGCTGTGTTCCTTTCAGGTTAGATATATAGTGATTCACAGTGCTGTGTTCCTTTCAGAGTTAAGATATATTGTGATTCACAGTGCTGTGTTCCTTTCAGAGTTAAGATATATTGTGATTCACAGTGCTGTGTTCCTTTCAGAGTTAACATACATTGTGATTCACAGTGCTGTGTTCTTTTCAGAGTAAGATATATTGTGATTCACAGTGCTATGTTCCTTTCAGAGTGAAGATATATTGTGATTCACAGTGCTGTGTGCCTTTCAGAGTTAAGATGTGATTCACAGTGCTGTGTTCCTTTCAGAGTTAGATATATTGTGATTCACAGTTGCTGTGTTCCTTTCAGAGTGAAGATATATTGTGATTCACAGTGCTGTGTTCCTTTCAGAGTTAAGATATATTGTGATTCACAGTGCTGTGTTCCTTTCAGGGTTAAGATATATTGTGATTCACAGTGCTGTGTTCCTTTCAGAGTTAAGATATATTGTGATTCACAGTGCTGTGTTCCTTTCAGAGTGAAGATATATTTTGATTCATAGTGCTGTGTTCCTTTCAGAGTTAAGATATATTGTCCTGCCATACTGTGTTAAGAAGTTGTTGCCTCTCTACACGGTTGGTTGGTTGGTTGGTTGGTTGCTGTTTGATTGTTTCATTCTTTCTTTTTTTCCTTCATGCCTGACCTTTTCTGACATCTCAGAAAGCTTTAGAGAGAACAGGTAGGGGGTTTTGAGGAAACAGTGTTCAGCTTCCTTCCTCTTGCATTTTATTTTCACTGATTGTGCTTTACGTAGTGCTTTATGATGTGCTTTTAGATCTTTTCGGGGCTTCTGCTGCTCTGTCTTCTCAACTTGTGACGCAGCCTCCATCCATTTGCTGAGCTTCCTTTCCTTCAGGTACGATCCGCATTCTAATGGCGCCTGAATTGCTGAGAAGGTGTGTTCAATTTTAGTTGTTGCACGTGATGTGCGTTCCTTCAGGCTACGTATACAATGTCTCTGGATCAGTCAGTTTGTGCCACGGTGTGCTCTGTTCCTTCAGGGTACATATACAATGTCTGTAGATCAGGTAGTTTGTGCCGCAGTGTGCTCTGTTTCTTCGGGTGACATATACAATGTCTGTAGATCAGGTAGTTTGTGCCGCAGTGTGCTCTGTTCCTTCAGGGTACATATACAATGTCTGTAGATCAGGTAGTTTGTGCCGCAGTGTGCTCTGTTCCTTCAGGGTACATATACAATGTCTGTAGATCAGGTAGTTTGTGCCGCAGTGTGCTCTGTTCCTTCAGGGTACATATACAATGTCTGTAGATCAGGTAGTTTGTGCCGCAGTGTGCTCTGTTCCTTCAGGTGACATATATAATGTCTGTAGATCAGGTAGTTTGTGCCGCAGTGCGCTCTGTTCCTTCAGGTTACATATGCAATGTCTCTAGATCAGGCAGTTTGTGCCACTGTGTACTCCATTCTTTGAGAGCATCCATGTTATGAAGTTTTGTTTGTTTGTTTGTTTGTTTGTTCGGTTGTCTGTTTGTTTGTTTGTTTGTTTCCATTCTTCTTTTGCACTTGCGAGAGGCCTCATGATTTTTTTTTTACGCTTGACAATGAATGCCTCCATTAATTCCCTTTTTTTAAAATAATCCTCCTGGTGTCTTTGGTCCTGTATTTAGAATCGTGGCTTTTTTTCAACGATTTATTTGCTGGTGTGATGTATTGCAATTCACTGATCAGATTTTGTACAGCCTTTCTGTCCTTTGTATCTTGACGCCACAACTGGTGTGGGATTTCCTTTCACAGGCATTGTCTTTGGCATCGTTACGCCGCAATCGGTGTGGGATTTCCTTTCATAGGCATTGTCTTTGGCATCGTTACGCCGCAATCGGTGTGGGATTTCCTTTCATAGGCATTGTCTTTGGCATCGTTACGCCGCAATCGGTGTGGGATTTCCTTTCATAGGCAGTGACCTTTGTGTTCTCACGCTGCAATCTGCGTAGTGTTTCCTTCCATAGACATATAAAAATATTTTGTTCATTGCTAATGGTCCACAGAACCATAGGTTATGTAGCTGGCTTCAAACAGTCAGTTGTTATCCGGAAACGAAAGTGGATTGGGAAAGGCGATCAAAATGGTTCTGTTTTCAAAACAGACTTGGATGGTCCCATTTGCCTTTGTCGCAAGTGAAAAG
>CM031613.1:30194518-30232741 GCA_018398815.1 Conus ventricosus
ACGTAAACATTACAGCATAATGTACATAACACAACAAAATGTAATACGCCATAGCATGTTGTTCTATCACAACAAAATGTAATACGCCATAGCATGATGTTATAACACAACAAAACGTAATACGCCATAGCATGATGCTATAACACAACATAATACGCCATAGCATGATGTTAAAACACAACAAAACGTAATACGCCTCAGTATGATATTTCCCATTTAAGCCCACTGTCCCTTTTTTTAGGGACAGTAAGTAGAACTCACCCCCACAGTAACTGCCCTGTTATTGTTCAGATTTTTGTTTTTAGATGAACAAAGGAAGTAACTGTTGTCCCAAAGTAGCAGATGTTTTCCGTGGAAGCCCTTGCCGTTTTTGTACTCCCAGTTCTTATAGAACAGGGAGTACTTTGGAATGGGAACGAAGAAATTCAGCTGTGTGTGTGTGTGTGTGTGTGTGTGTGTGTGTGTGTGTGTGTGTGTGTGTGTGTGTGTGTGTGTGTGTCTGTCTGTCTGTCTGTCCGTCCGTGGTCAAAATGTGTTCCACTCACTCCAGACAAAACTACTGGGCCGATGTTGATTATGGGTCACGAATGATGCCCAATGTTTTATTACACAGATATAGCCGTTACTAACGGCTATAACAGCCCACAAGGGTTTTTATCCTTTATGAAATATCTCCGAAAGTATTTGGCCGATCTTTCTGAAAATTTCTAGGTATGTTCATTATGGGTCACGGATGACGCCGGATGTTTTATTTTTACCGATATAGCCGTTACAACGACCCATAATTATTTTTCTTCTTTATGGAATATCTCAGAAAGTACTTAGCCGATCTTTCTGAAAATGTGTAAGTATGTTCATTATGGGTCACAGATGATGTCCAATGTTTTACTTTTACCGTTATAAATGTTACTAACAGCTATAACGGCCCATAACGGTTCTTCGTTCTCATTCTAAAGTACTCCCTGTTCCATAAGAAACTGAGAGTACAAAAAGCAGTTAGCTAATGACAATAAACAAGTGCACACCAATGGAGAGGTAAACTGCAGGATTATTTCGTGCAGCCTGATACAGTCGATCTGCAATGGTTCATTTTGCACGAATCAGGCCACCGCAGCACAGAAACACGTCACCTCTCTCTCTCTCTCTCTCTCTCTCTCTCTCTCTCTCTCTTCTCTCTCTGTGTGTGTGTGCATGTACGCCTCAAAAGAGAAAACTGACAGTGATGCATATTGCATAGCAAGACGAAAGCATAAACATCTAATAGATAGAAAAGAAAAACAGTATAATGATTTAATATTGGAAAGGCTTGTCTCTTCAGTAAATAATCAAAAAGAATTTTGGGAGAATGTACATAAAGTGTCTAGTAAAAGAAAACAAGTACATAATAATTTAACAGTTGATGATTGGTTTTACCATTTTAAAGGTTTACTTGAAGTGGAAGTAACTAGAGAGTGTAATAATGAAGCTAATGATGACTTTGAAACAAATTATAATGTTGAAGAAGACTTTAGCACGATGAACCGTCCGATATCAAAAGAAGAAGTGTTACTTGCTGTTAGAAAGGTAAAGAACGGTAAATCTGCAGGCCCAGATGAAATTATAGGAGAAATGTTGAAACATGGTGGGGATCGAGTTATTGATTTTTTCGTAAAATTGTTTAATGTGTTGTTTGATAAAGGCGTTTTCCCAGATAACTGGACAAACTCTATTGTAATTCCTTTGTTTAAAAAAGGAGACGCAGATAATCCAGGTAATTATAGGGGTATATATTTATGTGATACGAGCAGCAAAATCTATAGTACAATCATAAATAGCAGACTTCAAGAATGGGTTACAGAATATAATTTGACAGGTGAATATCAGGCAGGGTTTAAAAGGGGCTATTCTACTGTTGACCATATGTTTACGTTGTTGTCATTGGTCCAGAAGCAATTTTGTTTAAACCGCAAATTGTATGTAGCCTTCATCGATTTTGAGAAAGCTTTTGATTCCATTAACAGACACCTATTATGGCCTATACTCTTGAGAAATGGCATAAAAGGCAAAATGTTTCGTTGTATTCATAGCATGTATACTAATGTTAAAACCAGAATTAGATGTGGTTCCATGCTTACAGATTACATTAACTGCACACGTGGAGTGAAACAAGGGGATGTGTGCAGTCCCGTTTTGTTTTCCTTGTTTATAAACGAATTAGCATTAGAAGTTATTAGGGAAGGGAAACACGGGGCTGTTTTTTCGTCAGACTATTTTGAACTGTTCATATTGCTTTTGGCTGATGATGTTGTGTTGCTGTCTGAAACTGTTATTGGTCTTCAAACACAATTGAATAATCTGTATAAAGCAGCTTCAGCTCTCCAGCTAAGGGTAAATATGGACAAAAGCAATATTATTGTGTTCAGAAAAGGGGGTATTTAGGAGCTAGAGAAAGATGGATGTATGCAGGAGCTGTGATGCCTGTTGTTAATGTATACAAATACCTAGGAATTTGTTTTTCAACAAGATTGAGTTTTGTTATGGCATGTCGTAATTTAAGTAGTAGAGCTAAAAATGCTTTACTGTGCATTTCACAAAAGTTATATAAGTTTAAAAATAACTCGTTGACTGTCCTTTTGAAGATTTTCGATTCACAAATTCAGCCGATTGTTCAGTACGGCGCAGAGCTATGGGGACTTGATAATGCGGCATCTGAATGTGAAAAGGTTCACTTATTTGCTCTCAAAAGATTTTTAGGCGTAGAGATGCGAACTCCTAATGACTTTGTTTACGGAGAGACAAACAGATACCCTATATATATTAATTCAGCTGTAAAATGTGTAAAGTTTTGGTTAAAATTGACAAGAATGGAGGAATCCAGGCTACCCCAAAAAGCTTACAAAATGTTGTATGATTTAGATATACGTGGAAAGAAAAATTGGGTTACAAATGTTCGTTGTAAACTATATTTGTTTGGTTTTGGATATGTATGGCTTAACCAAGGTGTTGAGGTGATAGACAGATTTCTGCAAGTTTTCAGAGAACGGTTAATTTTATGTAGATGGCAAGAGTGGGACTCTCATATTAGTGATAGTGAAAGGTTTTATGTTTACAGAACGTTTTGCAAGGTGCCTGAGGTAAAAATTTATTTACTGATGAATTTAGATAGGCATTTAAGGTATGCATTAACGAGGTTTCGATTTGGCATTTCTGAAATAGCGCAACATCGCTTACGTTACAAAAACACATAGTAATGCTGACTTAAAATGTCCGCTCTGCAAAAGTGAAAAAGAAGATGATGTTCATTTTGTCTTATGTTGTCCTGTTTTGAGGGACTTAAGAACAGAGTATATACCTAGTAAATTTTATGCAGATCCAAATAAATTTAGACTTGCATTGCTTATGGCAACAGAGCATAAACAAACTGTGAAACAACTGTCCATTTATCTTTACAAAGCATTCAAGTTGCGTTCTGTTCTGGTTTCTTGATTAGATACTAAATATGTTGTTAATTATGCATTTGTGTATGGAAGTTATGTACCCCTTCATGAGGGGCAATGGCCTATACATGAATAAACTTTCCGTTTCCGTTTCCGTTTCTCTCTCTCTCTCTCTCTCATGGGGAGAAGGGAGGATAAGGATACAAATTCGTGCGTGCAAGTCGATGGAAGATAGGATGGATCAGTGTGTGTATGTGAAGGGAATGGTTGTTGTGTGAGAATGATTTTGTACTAGAACATATACATGAAACGCAAATGAGTGATGGAAATGGAAATCATTTCTTAATTTTGATTAGTTGTGTAGACATCTAATTTGCAGTTCTCCTTTTGTTTTCTTTTCTTCTATGCATGAAAAAAAGACATTGTACCCCCTTGACAAAAAGGCTATAAGCCATTGTCAATAAAAAATGTCAGTGTCAGTGTCAGTGTGTGTGTCTCTCTCTCTCTCACACACACACACACACACACCACACACACACACACACACACACACACACACACACACACACACACACACACACACACACACACATTTGCAAGACAATTGAATCACACACAAAAGCATGTCAGGTAGTTGATTTTATATAGCATATTATTCAAAACAAACCGATTTTGGAATAACAGGCGCCCAATACTATATACTTGGTATATATTACTCGCTTCGATCGTGTTGAATATTTAACATGTGTGAAGTTAATCTGTTAAGCATTTGTAAATAAGTGATTATGTCATTTGACTGTGTCATAGACAGAGCGTTACACGGTGGGTTCATGTCACGGTCTGACAGGATGAGGTCCGGGTTCTGACCCAAGTTCTGGGACCGTATCCCTGGGCCACAGTCAGCACTGGAGTGCTCCAGTCTGCGGTGTTGGGGTGGAGTCCTCCAGTCTGCGGTGTTGGGGTGGAGTCCTCCAGTCTGCGGTGTTGGGGTGGAGTCCTCCAGTCTGCGGTGTTGGGGTGGCTGAGGCTGCACTAGAGAGCTTGGCTGCGAGGGGCGGTACTCACTGCCTGCTGGCGGCCGTAAAGGAGGGAAGTGGTGCATGGACTGGAAAGTGGGCAGGGCCTGACTGCTGGGCCTACCATGACCGTTATAGCGGCCAAGGTCCTGATGGTGATGGGGGTAGGGGTCAAACTGAGGACCAGCGCTGTAAGCCTGCTGTGGGTTCTCGGGCTGAATGACAGTGTCATGACTGTGGCTGTAAGATGGCTGAGAGAAAGGATTCTGTGCATAGGCTGCACGAGATTGACGGCTATGACGGGTGACATCATTTGACATGACAGGGGGCTGAACACCCTGAGGGATGTAGTTCAAGCTCAGCTGTCACTGAGCTGAGCTTGTCCTGACTGGGAGTTTCTACGCCGTGGAGTTGTATCCTCCAACCAGTTTAGGATAGTGGTTTTGAACATGGATGCTACATGGGTTGTACCTTTATAACTAGGATGAATTAGGAAATGAAATGAGGTAGGGAACAGTAAACGATAAACAGTAAACAAGTGGGGTATGTTTTGCTCCCATAAGGAAACCTAACACAGAGTAACTTTTATTCAAGACTGGCACAGCCTTTTAAACTTGAATAAAGTCAGACAAATACATAGACGAACAATCTAATAGTGGGGGAAAAACAAGCGCAGGCCAACAACTGAACTGTCTGGCAAAGATTTGGACTTGAGGGGAGGGGAGAGGGGAGTTTGAAGATGGAGAAACTGGGAAAATGAAATTAAAAAAATAAAAACTAAATAAATTGAAATTTAAAAAAAAATGTTACAGATATGAAAACTCTTCTCTAGCTGCATAAGGGAACCATCGCAATCCCTTTTGAAGGCAGATATATTTGTATTGCCTGCTCCGAGGCCTTTCGCCCGCTGGATCGGGACTCATCAGGGAGACACGGCTGGTTGTGTCTGCGCTCCCGGCGTCAGATAGAGACACACCACAGTCCATAATACTGTGGTGTTCTCACCACCATGGGTGCAAAAAAGAATCCAATAGCACCCCCAGAGCAGCCAGCGAAGAGTAGTAAATGCAACCAAACGAAATTGTGGGGAGGAAAAAAAAGTTGCTGTAAAACTAAAGACATTATGCAAATAATATAAAATGTAGGGACAGTATTTGAGCCTACGCCTGAGGATCCACCCAAAGATGCAAGGGAGATCAAAAGACAAACACACAGACGGACAGAAACAAATACATATAACCTCAATTTAATCAAAGCAAAATCGGAAATGAAATGAGGTAGGGAACAGTAAACGATAAACAGTAAACAAGTGGGGTATGTTTTGCTCCCATAAGGAAACCTAACACAGAGTAACTTTTATTCAAGACTGGCACAGCCTTTTAAACTTGAATAAAGTCTGACAAATACATAGACGAACATCTAATAGTGGGGGAAAAACAAGCGCAGGCCAACAACTGAACTGTCTGGCAAAGATTTGGACTTGAGGGGAGGGGAGAGGGGAGTTTGAAGATGGAGAAACTGGGAAAATGAAATTAAAAAATAAAAACTAAATAAATTGAAATTTAAAAAAAATGTTACAGATATGAAAACTCTTCTCTAGCTGCATAAGGGAACCATCGCAATCCCTTTTGAAGGCAGATATATTTGCCTTCAAAAGGGATTGCGATGGTTCCCTTATGCAGCTAGAGAAGAGTTTTCATATCTGCAACGTTTTTTTTTTCAATTTATTTAGTTTTTATTTTTTTAATTTCATTTTCCCAGTTTCTCCATCTTCAAACTCCCCTCTCCCCTCCCCTCAAGTCCAAATCTTTGCCAGACAGTTCAGTTGTTGGCCTGCGCTTGTTTTTCCCCACTATTAGATTGTTCGTCTATGTATTTGTCAGACTTTATTCAAGTTTAAAAGGCTGTGCCAGTCTTGAATAAAAGTTACTCTGTGTTAGGTTTCCTTATGGGAGCAAAACATACCCCACTTGTTTACTGTTTAGGATGAATTAGATCATGGTACATGATGAGTTTTGGAGCACCAGAACTCGTAACAAAAGCATCCGTATTGTCGATAAAACTGATTTTGGAATCAAAACATGCTTGCCGGAGGTTACGGTTTGTATGGTTGATGGAATTGTTAAAACTGTGCCTGCCCTTTGCTGGAATTGATGCACTAAGTGCTATTCTAGTCGATGGGAAAACCTGATTAAATGGTTGCACTGCTGGATGGACACAGGGCCTGAAGGGCAGTCATTGATTCCAATGTGAATAATAAGAGCCTTGCATGGTTGATGGGATAGCCATTGTATCAAGTCTTGAGTAGTCATACCAGAAACACATATTTTAAGCAAATTATGTGAACGGAGCGCCAGTCTCTTGGGGTTCAGATTTCTTAATACAGATGCCCGGTCACTAATTGTAATGAATTTCAAAATGTCACATGGAAGGCGTTTTGGAATCCGTTTCTCAGGAGGTGAGGAAGATGTCTTGTGAGGATCATTACGATGACGAAGTTGACCATCACTGTCATTGTTTACCATGTCTGATAAAGGGGCAAACACGTTACTGACAGGGATGGCATAGTCTGAAGAGAGGTGAGTGGACAGGAGTCTCTCCTCACCATCCTCAGTGTCACCTGGAACGTCTGCTGGACCTGAGGGCAGGCTGCTGGGGATGAAGGACTCGCTGTGCGTGCTGCCTGGGTCAGCAGGGCGACACTCAGATGTCAGAGACCTCATGGCAGGCGGGGATGGAGGGGGTGGAGGGAGTGGAGGGAGTGGCAGGTGGCTATCCACACAACTGGTGGTACTCCTGCGAAGAACCCTCGATGTCGATGACCTGTCTCTCATGGGAAGAGGGGGTGGAGACAGTGGAGGGGGTGGAGGTGGTGATGGTGGTGGAGGGGGTGATGGCGGGGATGGGTGACGGGTAGCTGTCCACACAGCTGGTAGTATTGCACCTTTGAATTGAGGGCTGATCTGAAGCAGTGCTGTCAGCTCTGAGCAGAGGGAGATGCGGATTTCCAGGGCCATTGTACACAGACTGTGGCTGAGGGAAGGAGAGCTCCACATGCTGTGATGTACCATCTCCTCTCACTGGGACAGGTCGGTCACTGCCGACTTGTGTGCTGACCTCAAATGTTGGTTTTTAGATTTGAGACTTTTAATATCCAAATGGATGTTGCCAAGTTGTGTTTTGAGTGAATGATTTTCTTTTGTTAAAATTTCAACCGTGTCTCTGAGCAGATATAGTGTGGTTGTCAGTTCATCAATTCTTATCTGGAAGAAATCTTTGGTAGAGTCAGTATTGTATTTCAGTTCATTCTTAGTAGCTGTTTTAGAGTCTTCAATTAATGACAACAACAATTCTCTCATGTCTTGCAAGGAGGCATCCAGATCTCTGACTTCATCTTTTAGCTGAAAAAAGCGCTGTTTGTACAAATGGAGAGGAGAAGGAGACAGTTTGTGGTGGGTTTGTCGAAGATAGAGAGTTCGCCGGCGAAGAGTGTTCTTCCTAGGACCCAGGGGAGTGGTACTCATCGTTGGCACCTTGGTCTTCATGGACGACAGTAGTACTGCCGCTGGGGAGGGGGCCGGTGGGTGCAGGACAACCTGAGATGGGGTGTACTGATTGAGCTGTGTCTGGAGATCCTCACTGAGGGAACAGGGTGGGGATGGGGATGTGCTCAATGGAGGTGATGACAACCCTTTCTCTGTGAGGACTGGAGGGTCTGCCACTGCTGTAGGGTTACTGGGAGGGTCCATTGTGGGGCTGGTCAGGGGAATGGGGCCAAGGGGGTGGATGAAAGTAAGAGGTGCTTGGAGAAGAGAGGACGTGAAGGTATCGGTGTCATTTTCACCGAAGAATGTCAAAACGAGAATTTTTAATTTTTCACATTCTTCCGAGTCCCACAGAGAGCAATCATTTCCTTGGCATAGAAGAGTTTCTAAATTCTGTGCAGACTTAAAATACAGGGTAATAGTAATTCTTTTAGAAGTTTCCAAGAAAAGACGGATAGTGGTTTGGGCCAGTTCGGTTGGAAGGGTAGTGATCCATTGTGTAGAGGGAGATGATAGTGCTCGGTCATCTTGATCAAAGGGTGTCACCTAGAGTGTTATGGAATTGTCGAGGATAGCAGTATATCGAAGCAGAAGCGCATTCCGCCACACACATAATTCATTTTCCCAACACCAAACATGTTTTTGTATAATATCAGCTGTGTGGTGTAGTTTGTTACTGCTTGATAAATCATCAACATCAAGCCCCTGTGCTTCTTCGGGCTACGTTCAAAGACACGAGATCCGACATCGTGCAAGTTAAAAGCCTTTCACCACAACACACAAGAAGCACACCTGTGTGGGCAGGGCCATCATCTCGCACGTTAAAAGCCTTTCACCACAACACACAAGAAGCACACCTGTGTGGGCAGGGCCATCATCTCCTTTCACCACAACACACAAGAAGCACACCTGTGTGGGCAGGGCCATCATCTCCTTTCACCACAACACACAAGAAGCACACCTGTGTGGGCAGGGCCATCATCTCGCACGTTAAAAGCCTTTCACCACAACACACAAGAAGCACACCTGTGTGGGCAGGGCCATCATCTCCTTTCACCACAACACACAACAAGCACACCTGTGTGAGCAGGGCCATCATCTCGCACGTTAAGCACGGGCCATTTGTTCAGGAAATACAGTTCACAACAAACATCACCACGGTCAGCTTACGGCAACAACGTTCTTCCTTTAGCACGTGCATCACAAATCGGATCTAGGGATTGAAATTTCAAATATGCGAATCGATCACTTTTTCTTTACTATGTGTTGAAAATAAACATGTAAATAATATCAAAACGATACACAATCGGCGATAATCAATATCATCAGTCGATGCACTGTACCTTCATACACCACCTTGCAAAAGATAGCATTCAAACACCATCCATAGACTGCACACTAGCGTACTCTTTCTGGAAAACACAAGATCTGCAACCACCTTCCCAAAACAAAAATGGTGTGTGTGTGTGTGTGTGTGTGTGTGTGTGTGTGTATGTGTGTGTGTGTGTGTGTGTGTGTGTGTGTGTGTGTGTGTGTGTGTGTGTGTGTGTGTGTGTGTGTATGTGTGTGTGTGTGTGTGTGTGTGTGTGTGTGTGTGTGTGTGTGTGTGTGTGTGTGTGTGTGTGTGCGTGTGTGTGCACGGTCGGGTGGGGGAACGGGACTAAGGAGGGGATGGGGGCACTTAAAAAGGCTGGGATGAATTGGATGGAGAAATATTTGTTCACATTTAAATTTTAAAGACTACCTTTCATGTTGAGTTCATTTGGAAGCAATAAAAGAAGAACTGGAATGAAACAAGCGCCTGTATTTACTGTGTGATGTTGTTCAAAAACCCCCACCCACTTGAGCCTGCTGTCCCTAGAAAGGGACGCTAACATTTATGCTCAAAATCAAAATTTACTAAACTTGTGTCAACATGAGTGCTAGATATGTTAATAAGACCTAAAAACAAACATTTTGAGACAGGTTTGGTAGGAAAACAAATTGGAGTTTAATGGGATATACCACATACAAAATACAATAACCACAACATATCGTATATGACACAACAAAGCAGAAAAACTCAGGGTAGCACAACACAGCCCAGCAAATCCATCACGATGTATCTCACACACAATGCAGCACAATGCATGTCAACACAATGCATCACAATGCATGACAACACAATGCATCACAATACATGTCAACTCAATGCAGCACAATGCATGTCAACACAATGCATCACAATACATGTCAACATAATGCAACACAATGCATGTCAACACAATGCATCACAATGCATGTCAACACAATGCATCACAATACATGTCAACATAATGCAGCACAATGCAATGTCAACACAATGCATCACAATGCATGACAACACAATGCATCACAATACATGTCAACATAATGCAGCACAATGCATGTCAACATAATGCATCACAATGCATGTCAACATAATGCATCACAATGCATGTCATCATAATGCAGCACAATGCATGTCAACATAATGCAGCACAATGCATGTCAACACAATGCATCACAATGCATGTCAAAACAATGCAGCACAATACATGTCAACATAATGCATGTCAACACAATGCAACACAATGCATGTCAACACAATGCATCACAATACATGTCAACACAATGCAGCACAATGCATGTCAACACAATACATGTCAACCTAATGCAGCACAATGCATGTCAACCTAATGCAGCACAATGCATGTCAACACAATGCAGCACAATGCATGTCAACACAATCCATCACAATGCATGTCAACATAATGCAGCACAATGCATGTCAACATAATGCATGTCAACACAATCCATCACAATGCATGTCAACACAATGCATCACAATGCATGTCAACACAATCCATTACAATGCATGTCAACACAATGCAGCACAATGCATGTCAACATAATGCATCACAATGCATGTCAACACAATGCAGCACAATACATATCAACACAATGCATCACAATGCATGTCAATACAATGCATGTCAACACAATGCAGCACAATGCATGTCAACATAATGCAGCACAATGCATGTCAACATAATGCATCACAATGCATGTCAACACAATGCAGCACAATACATATCAACACAATGCATCACAATGCATGTCAATACAATGCATGTCAACACAATCCATCACAATGCATGTCAACACAATGCATGTCAACACAATGCAGCACAATGCATGTCAACACAATGCATCACAATGCATGTCAATACAAAGCATGTCAACACAATGCATGTCAACACAATGCAGCACAATGCATGTCAACACAATGCATCACAACACATGTCAACATAATGCATCACAATGCATGTCAACACAATGCAGCACAATGCATGTCAACACAATGCAGCACAATGCATGTCAACACAATGCAGCACAATACATGTCAACATAATGCAGCACAATGCATGTCAACACAATGCATGTCAACACAATGCAGCACAATGCATGTCAACACAATGCATGTCAACACAATGCAGCACAATGCATGTCAACACAATGCATGTCAACACAATGCAGCACAATGCATGTCAACACAATGCAGCACAATGCATGTCAACACAATGCATGTCAACACAATGCATCACAATGCATGTCAACACAATGCAGCACAATGCATGTCAACACAATGCATCACAATGCATGTCAACATAATGCAGCACAATGCATGTCAACACAATGCAGCACAATGCATGTCAACACAATGCATCACAACACATATCAACATAATGCATCACAATGCATGTCAACATAATGTAGCACAATGCATGTCAACATAATGCAGCACAATGCATGTCAACACAATGCAGCACAATACATGTCAACATAATGCAGCACAATGCATGTCAACATAATGTAGCACAATGCATGTCAACACAATGCATCACAATGCATGTCAACATAATGTAGCACAATGCATGTCAACACAATGCATGTCAACACAATGCAGCACAATGCATGTCAATACAATGCATGTCAACACAATGCATGTCAACACAATGCAGCACAATGCATGTCAACACAATGCATGTCAACACAATGCATCACAATGCATGTCAACACATTGGATCACAATACATGTCAACACAATGCAGCACAATGCATGTCAACATAAATGCATGTCAACACATTGCATCACAATGCATGTCAACACAATGCATCACAATGCATGTCAACACAATGCATCACAATGCATGTCAACACATCGCATCACAAATGCATGTCAACACAATGCAGCACAATGCATGTCAACACAATGCAGCACAATGCATGTCAACACAATGCAGCACAATGCATGTCAACACAATGCAGCACAATGCATGTCAACACAATGCAGCACAATGCATGTCAACACAATGCAGCACAATGCATGTCAACATAATGCATGTCAACACATTGCATCACAATGCATGTCAACACAATGCAGCACAATGCATGTCAACACAATGCAGCACAACACATGTCAACACAATGCAGCACAACGCATGTCAACACAATGCAGCACAATGCATGTCAACACAATGCAACATAATGCATGTCAACACAATGCAGCACAATGCATGTCAACACAATGCAGCACAATGCATGTCAACACAATGCAGCACAATGCATGTCAACACAATGCAAGACAGTGCATGTCAACACAATGTAAAGTATTGCAGGTCACCACAATGCAGCACATACAGCACAATGCAACACAATGCATGTCAACGCAATGCAGCCCAACACAACACAACTCAATACAGCACAACACAACACAACTCAACACAGCACAACATAACACAACTCAATACAGCACAACACAAAACAACTTAATACAGCAAAACACAACACAACTCAATACAGCACAACACAACACAACTCATACAGCACAACACAACGTAATGCAGCACAACACAACACATTACAATACAGGACAACACAACACAACTCAATACAGCACAACACAACACATTACAATACAGCACAACACAACACAACGCAATACAGGACAACACAACACAACTCAATACAGCTCAACACAACACATTACAATACAGGACAACACAACACAACTCAATACAGCACAACACAACACAACGCAATGCAGCATAACACAACACAACGCAATCTGTGTCAAGAGTTGGGGGTGGTCGGTGTGTCCTTGGGAGGGGGGTGGGTGGGTCGGTGTGTCCTTGGGAGGGGGGGGGGGCGGTGAGGACTTGGAATGTTTTCTCCAATAGAGTGATGTTAAATTTCACCTCCATCCTCTCTCTTACTAGTGATGGAAGGAACAACCTTCTGGTATAAGTCATCGAAAGGATAAAAGTTTTCATGGCCGTGGACACTGAAGGAAGGAGGAGGAACACAGTATTAAAAGACAGTATTAAAAGACAGTGTGACTGTTCAAATCCTCAATAGTGGCTTAGGTATAAGTTTCCTTACGGTTTATAAAGAAAGTGCCAGATAGAATAAAGAATATGTATAAATGTTTGTATGTGTGCCTGCTATCTGTACTCTCTGTCGCTCCAAATCAAACAAACGTTTTCACCCACTGGGAAAGGAAACTAAGAGTGAAAACTTGTTAAGCCACACCCTTTTATTTACACAAAGAAATAAACGTGTTTTTTTTTTGTTCGTCATGGCCTGGGTATGGACAGAGCAGGGGAAACAAGGTTAACATCACCACCCCGGCGAAAATACCCTCTTTGATTTCTGCTGCACTTCACTCCAGGCAGCTTTCGAAGTCATTACTCTTGGGCGTTCCTTGACTGTCCGACATGAAGATTTCTTCCCGATCCCTGGAAGAAATAACACCCGTAACCTGGCGAAACTCGACGTCAGTCTGTGCCCATTTCCTGGCACCATCAATACGTGCCCAGTCCCTGGCACTGGAAGTCTGCACAGTTACACTGTCTGTTAATACTGTGTTCCTCCTCCTTCCTTCAGTGTCCACGGCCATGAACACTTTTATCCTTTTTAAACCTCCCCTTCTTCCCCAAAGTCCAACCACAGGCCATGAAATTTAGTCCTATTATCCTAAGTGGACAAACACAACGACATAGACACCATACCTTTACATGAAGCGCTATCCGAGAAAAGATTTCGATTCACTACCCCTATTAAAAACAGTAAAAACACAATTCCACTTTGTAACCCTTATCAGTACATTTGACAAGAAAGGATTTCCTTTTATTACCCTCGTCATAACCATTTCCCTTACATCCCTTTTCTTGAAATTTCAACCAAAATAATGTCAGATAAACTGGCAATTATGGTTGATGACAGTTTGTAGACACAAGCATACACTTCTACAAAATAAATGATTGTCTTATTAACTATACATCATCATCAGTCACACCACAGAAAAGCATGTCTTAAAAGTACTTGTAGCTCCAAGAGACGGAATTAGAGCGAAGTTCAAACATTCAATACTGATTGAACAATAAAGAACTGACACAAGTTAATTGCACTTTCATACATCAACTTTACTTGTTTACACAAGGAAGAAATATTCGAAGTTATTTCACAATAGTTCTTTCAGGCTGAGTTTTAGTTCACACAGTTTCATCATTAAGAGCGGAAAACTTCTGGATGAGTTGAGCTGGGGTCCGCTTGGAATATCAGAACTTATCTGATGCCAGAGAGGATAGTTGATCATACTCCTGTTGCTGGTGACTGATCCACTTGTGTGGAGATCTGCTGCTCAATTGCTGGGCTTTGGTGTTTGTTCACTTCCAGACTTGTCCAGGGTAGGTAGGGTCCCAGTTCTACGGCAAATACAACCTGATCTGTAGTTAAGTAGCTGAGAGTCTGGCTTGTCAAGTTCACACACTTGCACTCTGACTTTCAGAGGATGTGTGAGATCTCAGTCAACAAAGGATTAGACTAGTATAAAGGTCTCTGTCATGATTACCACTCACCACTTCTATTCAGATTTTGAGTTGAGTTTACAAAAGGGTAGTAGACAATAACATAGTGCTGAACAATTTTAGTCAAATAACTCTTCAATGTTTCTTATGAATTTAATTACAGTAACTTGGAATACACTAAGCCCAAGTACACATTTGGTGTAGACTTTGAGTCACACACTACGAAGCATGTCAACCGTCAACAGTATTCATAAGTCAGCTTAACAGTTTTCACCTAGTATAGGCATACTGCTTTTCCAGTCAAAATTAATCCTTCAGTTATAATCTAAACAGATAGAACTGCATACTGGCAAACGTCAGATTGTACACAAAGGATGGTGGTCAGATTGTTAACTAAGAATCTTAACCAAGCGTGGTAACAGCTTTTACCACGTGGTGGCAAACAAACTGTTACAACAGAATACTCATTCATCATCTTGATAGATGTTATCAAGTACTGGCACAAAATCACACCATTAAACCACATGGCATACATATAACCTATGCATTGATTCAAAAGTTAGAAACATAGTTTCAGCTTACACTTCTGGGAAATCAGTTAAGCTTAGGCACAGAGATTTAGAGCAGAGTGAGATAACAGTGCACTGTCTCTGGTTTACCCCTGTTGTCTGTATGGCTACATCGAATTGATCTACATACAGCTGGTCTAAGGAACAGTGATTGCTCACCAGGATTTTTTTTATAGGCCAAAATATGGATTCCGGTTCCTGTTCTGGTTGGTTTTGTGTCACTAAAGACAAAGAAAAGGGAGGGGGGGGGGGGGGGGGGGGGTCCACCTCACCACTCACAGAGAGAGAACATTTCCGAACATCCGGAAATAAGAATGCTGATTGACCAAGAGCTGTTCAACATAATACCATCATCTGTTGGCCGCACGCACGACCGCTGTTTAACTTACTTGCACTATGCACTGGTCGCACCCATGACAGTCCGCGTGCGGGTGGTGAATGTGGTGGTGGTGGGGGGGTTGAGTTTGGCGGTGGTGGTAGAGAAGGAGGGAGGGGGCAGCTTTTCTCTGGTCTTGTGGATAGAGAGCACGAATTCTGATAAGTCAAGGGGGAGTGGAGGGAACGAAGCAAGCAATGGACGATAAGTCAAGGGGGGATGGAGGGTACGAAGCGAGCAATGGACGATACGTCAAGGGGAGTGGAGGGTACGAAGCGAGCAATGGACGATAAGTCAAAGGGGAGTGGAGGGTACGAAGCGAGCAATGGACGATAAGTCAAGGAGGCGTGGAGGGTACGAAGCGAGCAATGGACGATACGTCAAGGGGGAGTGGAGGGTACGAAGCGAGCAATGGACGATACGTCAAGGGGGAGTGGAGGGTACGAAGCGAGCAATGGACGATAAGTCAAGGGGGAGTGGAGGGTACGAAGCGAGCAATGGACGATACGTCAAGGGGGAGTGGAGGGTACGAAGCGAGCAATGGACGATAAGTCAAGGAGGAGTGGAGGGAACGAAGCGAGCAATGGACGATAAGTCAAGGGGGGGTGGAGGGAACGAAGCGAGCAATGGACGATAAGTCAAGGAGGCGTGGAGGGAACGAAGCGAGCAATGGACGATAAGTCAAGGAGGAGTGGAGGGAACGAAGCGAGCAATGGACGATAAGTCAAGGGGGAGTGGAGGGAACGAAGCGAGCAATGGACGATAAGTCAAGGGGGAGTGGAGGGAACGAAGCGAGCAATGGACGGGGAAATTGACGTACATTTCCCCCCGCTGTTCTAAAGGAGGGGGGAGGACAGAGAGGGGGAGGGGGAGGCGGGCGATGCAGTCATGAAGTGACGTCAATGTTTTGGTGACAGATGTCTCTAAAGCAGGGAGAGAAGGGGGAGGGGGAGATTTTTGAGAGGGGAGAGTTAGCATACATTTTAAATCTACACAGTCGTTTGTGAGGAAAAGGAAGAGAGAACACAACACAATGCAGTAAACAGTAAATAATAAACAAGTAGGGTCACTTTTGCTCCCACTCAAATCGAGGTTAGCTATATTTGTTTCTGTTCGTCCATGTACTTGTCTGACTATATTCAAGATCGAAAAGTCTGTGTCAGTCTTGAATAAACGTTAATTTGTATTTGTTCATTTCTCTAGTTGTTGTTGTTGCTGTATAGATGTGTCCAGTATGGGGTATATAGGCAAGCGTGGAACATCTTTTTTGGAGGGATGTTTCCTTGTTTGTTCTATGTGCTCTGTGCTGTCATATCTGCTAGGCGATTCGGTGTCGTAAGCACCATTCCTTTAGAGTTATGGGCGTGTATTTGTTTGTCACGGGAGCAATAGGTACCCTACCTGTTTATTATTATACGGTTTACTGTTCCTTGCCTCATTTCGTATTTACTTTCAATGCAATCCAATCAAGGTTTCCTACATTTGTATCTGTTCGTCCATGCACTTACCTGACTTTATTCGAGCTGGAAAAGGCTGTGCCAGTCTTGAATAAACGTTAATTTGTATTTGTTAAATTTCTCCAGTTGTTGCTGTGTAGATGTGTCCGTTACGGGGTATATAGGCAAGCTTGGATCATCCTTTTGGGGGGATTTTTCCTTGTTTGTTCTGTGTGCTCAGTGCTGTCATATCTGCTTGGCTACTCTGTGTCGTAAGCAGCATTCCTTTGGAATTATGGGCGTGTATGTGTCTGTGTTGTCGTGGGAGCGACAGTTACCCTTCTTGTTTATTAATAGCTAAGAGGAGATAGGCACAGTGAGGACAAAGGAGAGAAATGAGTTAAGAGGAGAAGAAGAGGAAGAAGAAAACTGAGGGAGAGCTGAACTCAACTATTTTTGTGTAGGCTCATATATTATTGATCTAGGATGAGTATGGGACGTGTGAACATAGTTGATAATTTTGCAATACATGCTTTTCATTGCGATGTCGAATTTTGATCGTTTATTTACGTTTTCATCGTGATCGGACTTATTTCCAATTTCTATCCCTTCACCCATCCGATAGGTAAGATGTGGATCTGTGATCGATCATCAAATAAGTTATTGCTTTAGATTACCGATAGAGTGCCTTGTCTTTCTAAGGCACACACCCTGTATGTTGGATATATTACTTGGATGTACCCCGTCAGATCCCTCACAGCCTTGAGATGCTTTGCAATGTCTGCTGTACAGAAAAAGTTTAATTTGAGCGTTTGATGAGACGGATGTTCCACGGGAAGAATGTATCATTCTCATTGACTGAAAGATTGATGATTTTCCCCGTCGGAAAACTTCAAGAGAAAAAAAAAGATCTGTGAACCCAGAATGGTTTGTTGGTTATGCAAAAGACAATTGGTCGTCTGTGTGACCTGAAAAAAGAAGTGTGTGAAATGGGTGAGTGAATTGAGGTATGTGTGAGACAATTGGTCGTCTGTGTGACCTGAAAAAAGAAGTGTGTGAAATGGGTGAGTGATTGAGGTATGTGTGAGACAATTGGTCGTCTGTGTGACCTGAAAAAAGAAGTGTGTGAAATGGGTGAGTGAATTGAGGTATGTGTGAACTTGACTTTTTTTTTTGCGAGAACAGTATCAACACTTTGTATAAAGGGACGTATTGTTAGATAACGTGTTCGGGAAGGGAAAGATGAGGAATTCATGACCCCCCCCCCCCCCCCCTCGTGCCAAGAAGTGGGGCATGATTAGAAAGGAAAAAAAAGAAGAAAGAAAAACAAATTACTGTGGGTTTGTTATATTGAAATAACGTAGTCAGATGTGTTCTTGCGTGCGGACTTGAGGGATGTCTTTGTTTACATATGAATATGAACGGGACTGTTCTATGACAATAATTTAGCACAATGGAACGCTATGCAGCACAACACAACGCAACCCTATGAAGCACAACACAATGCAACACTGTGAAGCATAACACAATGCAACACTGTGAAGCATAACACAATGCAACACTGTGAAGCACAACACAATGCAACACTGTGAAGCATAACACTATACAACGCAATGCAGCAGAACACAATAAAATACTATGCAACACAACACAATACAACACTTGGAAGCATAACACAATGCAACACTGTGAAGCACAACACAATACAACACTGTGAAGCACAACACAATACAACACTGTGAAGCACAACACAATGCAACACTGTGAAGCACAACACAATGCAACACTGTGAAGCATAACACTATACAACGCAATGCAATAGAACACAATAAAATACTATGCAACACAACACAATACAACACTGTGAAGCATAACACAATACAACGCAATGCAGCAGAACATAATAAACAAAACTATGCAACACAACACAATACAACACTATGAAGCACAACACAATACAACACTATGAAGCACAACACAATACAACACTATGAAGCACAACACAATACAACACTATGAAGCACAACACAATACAACACTGTGAAGCACAACACAATACAACACTGTGAAGCACAACATAATAATACAACACTGTGAAGCACAACACAATACAACATATGAAGCACAATACAACACTATGAAGCACAACACAATACAACACTGTGAAGCACAACACAACATTATGAAGCAAAACCAATGCAACACTATGAAGCAAAATACAACATTATGAAGCACAACACAATACAAAACTGTGAAGCGCAACGCAATACAACACTGTGAAGCACAACACACTGCAATAAAATGGAACACAACGCTACAACATAATGCAACACAACACAGTACAACCCCAAAGCAACACAGTACAATACAACACAGTTCAGCACAACACGATACAAACTCATGCAGTAGGGAACAGTAAATCGTAAATGGCGAACACGTAAAATAAAACTTGCTCACAAGAAGTACAACCCCCCCCCCTCCCACCCCACCCCTTTACTCCAAAGGAATGCTGCTGATGACACAGAATCGCCTAGCAGACATGACAACACCGAGTACACAGAACAAACAAGGAAACACCCCCCAAAATGATGTTCCAAGTTTGCCTATATACCATGTACCTGACCACACCCACACAGCAACGACAACCAAGAAAAGAACAAACAGAAATGAGCATTCATTCAAGACTGGCAACAACCTTTTCGATCTTGAATATAGTCAATGAAACGTGCGGACGCACAGTAACCAATACAGATAACCACGGTTTGGTTGGCACGAAAGGAAATATCGCACGAAGAGTAAACAACAAATAACGAACAGATAGGGTAGCTCTTGTTGCCATGATGGAATAAATGCTTGCCCATCACTCCAAACGAAGGCTGCCTATGACATGGAATCGCCTGGCCGACATGACCACACAGAGGACACAGGACAAAGAGACATCCCCCAAAAGACTGTTCCAAACTTGTCCCTGTACCGTGTACCTGACATACCCACTCAGCAACAAAAACTGGACAAATAAACAAACACAAAAACAAAAAGGTTTTATGAATCAGGTGAACCATGAAGGTCAATTAGGAAGAAAATGGTAAGTTAAAAAAAAAAAGAAAAGAAAAACAAAATAGAGTAAAAAAAAAAATTAAAGATAATGAAACCAGACTTCCTGCTGAATTATGAATTAAAGATTCATAAATTTTTAAAGTTCTAGAGGGGAAATCTCGGGACTGGAGACCAATTGCTCCTTCTAAAGGCCTACATGGGTGATGCAATAGTGCTTTCTAACAAGGAAGACCAAACACGCAAAATACTAAGACAGTCAGACCAATTTTGTGCTTCATCCAGGATGAATTTCAAGCCAAAGAAATCACAAAACCTCTCCGCATAAACAGTCAAGATCACCATAGCCAACAAAGCCATTCCAACTGTAACAGAAGAATCAGTCAAGAGCCTTGGGAGGTGGTATGATGACTCTTTGAAAGACACAAAGAGGAGAGAGGAAACCAAGCAAATGGCAGAAGAAAGCCTGCAGATAATAGACCAGTGTGGGCTTCCTGGCAAGTACAAGGTCTGGTGTTTGCAGTTCAGGCTGATCCCGAAGCTTCTGTGGTCTCTTCTAATATACGATATATGCACGAGCACTTTGGAATCAATGGAGGCCAAACTCAGTAAGTATACCAGCCGCCCTGGCGAAGTGGTTAGCGTCGCAGACTCCCGGCTGGGAGGTCGTGGGTTCGTTTCCCATCAGAGTCATGTAGGATTTTTTTTTTTTTTTTGCTCGGACCGGCTCCTACCCAGAGCTGAGTTTGCTACGGCTCAGTTGCGAAGACTGGAAACAACACAGTCGAGCTTTTTATCCACTCAATGGATGCGTCTCTGAGAGTGTTGCTCAAATTTGGTGACCAACACTGCAGGTGGCTATATCTCTCGGGCCTGGTTGACGCCGGGATACATGTGTAAAGGAAACGTAGAGTAGAGCCCTGCCCTGCAGTCTCCGGCCGATATGGAAATTCGTAGCATCCTCATTCTCATCGACCAGGATAAAAAAAAATGTCTCAGATTTTGTGGACCTTCCATATGGAGGCACAACCAAGTGGTCAAGGAGATCGCAAATGTGGTTAGTGCTACAGGAGGAAGATCTACGCAACCAGTAGCTCCAGAAACAAAGCTCTACACCGCAGGAGGTCACAAATCATGGTCTGGAACAGCTATGATATCAAGAGCATGGAAGCAGGGTTTACTGGATGGTGCAGATGACTGGGAATTCACAGCAGACCTTCCAGAATGGGAGAACCATTCGGCGATCATCGGGAAGAGCAGTATGAGACCAGCTACTGTTCTCCACTGAGGTTCATCAAAATGATTCTAATCGAACACACTGTGCCTTCGAAAGTAGAATGGACCGAGCGCTTCTCTGCAACACTAAGACATATCCAGTCTAGCGAGCAGCTTGAGGGAATCTGATGCCCAGGCTCCGATCCTCACCATAGAAGTTGGAGCAAGAGGATTTGTAGGCTCATCAGCCTCTGACCTCATGAGACAGCTCGCGATTTCAGAACCCTGAAGGCAATGGCAGAGGCGGCCGAAAAGTGTTCCAGCTGGATCTGGTCCGAGAGCGGTGAGACAATGCTAGAAAAGACATGGACACGCAAAACACTATAAGACATTATGTATCAGACACCATACAGAACAAGGCTATTTAGTCACCACAACACAACATGACACGTGGACACACAAAACACTATAATACATTACGTATCAGACACCATACAGAACAAGGTTATTTAGTTACCACAGCACAGCACAACATGACACGACACAACATGGTCACACAAAACACTGTGATGCACCATTACGTACCAGACAAGGCTAAATAGTGTACCACATCTCAAGGCAAGGCTAAATAGTGTACCACATCTCAAGGCAAGGCTAAATAGTGTACCACATCTCAAGGCAAGGCTAAATAGTGTACCACATCTCAAGGCAAGGCTAAATAGTGTACCACATCTCAAGGCAAGGCTAAATAGTGTACCACATCTCAAGGCAAGGCTAAATAGTGTACCACATCTCAACATGACACATGGACACACAAAACACCATAACACAACATTAGATATCAGACACATTGCAGGACAAGGCTACTCAGTGTACCACAATACAACATGAGACATGAAGACACAAAACATTGAAACACAACATTACGTACCAGACACCATGCAAAGCAAGGCTAAATAGTGTACCACATCTCCACATGACACATGGACACACAAAACATTATAATACATTCCGTATCAGACACCAAGCAGGACAAGACTATTTAGTGTACCAAAACTGTTTATGACACGACACAACACTGACACACTAAACACTATAATACAGCATTATCTATCAGAGACAATGCAGGACAGGGCTAAATAGTGTACCACAATTCAACATGGCACGTCAACACACGAAACAACATAACACAGCATTATGTATCAGACACAATGCAGGACAAGGCTAAATAGTGTACCACAATTCAACATGGCACGTGAACACTCAAGACAACATAACACAGCACTATGTATCAGACCCAATGCAGGACAAGGCTAAATAGTGTTCCACAATTCAACATGGCACGTGAACACACAAAGCAACATAACACAGCATTATCTATCAGAGATAATGCAGGACAAGGCTAACCACTGTACCATAACTCAACGTGGCACGACACATCATGGACACGCAACACACTGTTTAGTGTGCCACAACTCAACATGACACGACCCAATATGGACACAGACCAAGCAGGACAAAGCTATTTAGTGTACCACATCTCCGCAAGACACATGGACACACAAAACGCTGTAATACATTACATACATGCCGGACAACGCTAAAGAGAGTACTGCAACTCAACATGACACGACTTGGCTATTTAGTGTACCACAGCACATCATGACACATGAACACACTAAACACTGTAATACAACATTACGTATCAGACACAATGCAAAACAGCGCTGGAGAGTGTGCCACAACTCAACATGACACGACGCAACATGAAACTAAGCGATAAGAAAAGCTTTAAGAAACGACTTTAAAATGTAACCTAAACACTGCAAAACCAGCGTAAAACAAGTCTTGACAACATCCTGTAATACGGAAAACCCAGC
This sequence comes from Conus ventricosus, assembly GCA_018398815.1. Lineage (NCBI taxonomy): Eukaryota > Metazoa > Mollusca > Gastropoda > Neogastropoda > Conidae > Conus > Conus ventricosus. Next base: position 30,217,895 of record CM031613.1, read on the forward strand.
GTAACATCATTCAGGACAACACAACGTAACACGGCAAAACAAAATGTAACACAACACAGGACAAATGCAATGCAACACAACAAGACCCAATGCAATACAACTGCAGATAAATCTCTGTAACGCAACAAAGCTAACGTAACACAACTCTGGACAACACGGTGCAACATCACAAAACCCAACGTAACACAGCTCTGGGCGACACACGGTAATGTTACAAAACCCATCGTAACACGATCCAGGACAACACAACTTAACATTGTAGCATTAAGGTATAAGGCAACACAATGCAACACAACAGGACAAAACACAACGGGACCGACCTACATAGTTCAACGTACCTAACATATCACGATGTCCCACAACCCATCGCAACACTATACATTACAACACAGCACAACACAAGACAACACAAAGCTACACAACACATATCACACAACATGGCGCTGCTGCGCAAGGCAAAATAGATCATTTATAACACTACACAACATAACGACACGACACAGTACAACACAACACAAATCCATCATATGAATACAGTGTAACACACCTCGGTACACTGACCACACAGTTCAACTATTCTCTCTCTCTCTCTCTCTCTCTCTCTCTCTCTGGGGGCGTGAGCCGCAGCTTGTGGCGTGCGGATCGCGGTTGACACTGTCTCCTTGTTTTTGTCAACGTTGGAGGACTGAAGTCGAGCAGGAGCCTGTACTTCCGTCATCGAGTGCAGAAGACTCCATGCCTTCAGCCCCCCCTCGTCTTCAGGGCATCCTGTGGCTCCTTTTTACCTATCTACGTCAACTTCATGTTGAAAATGGCCAGAGAGAAAACAGCAAAACGAGTCGCCATGCTGACACCGCGAACCAGAGCTGCCGGTGTATCCCTAGGCTTGCTCCTCACGCTGATCTTCTGGGGCAGTTTGCTACTACGCTGCGGAGACGTCGAGCGGAACCCTGGACCCACCGGCGTGCGGCAGTCGAGGACGGGCAGCCAGAGTGGTACTACAGGATGGAGGACCAGCACGGACAGGACCGGGGCTTCTCTGGGCGCCAGGCAGACGACTCTCTTTCCACCCAGCAACCCACCATAGCAGACGTGATGAAATAGCCTAAAGGACCTTCGCGATCAGTTTGCTGCTATGCATTGTGGGTTTGATGATCTGCGGGAGGAGGTGGGAATTTGTGGAAAGAAAACTTGGAGTTGGCAGAGAAAAACTCTGAGCTTTTGGCTAAAGAAGAGCGATTAGAAAGAAAAACAGACGATTTAGCATGTCGGTCAAAGCGCGATAATCTTATTCTTTATGGTATCCCCAGACACCAAACTGAGACGAATGAACAATGTGAAGGGAAATTACTTGACCTGGTTACAGACAAACTGGACGTAACAATGGAAAACGAGTTTGATCGTGTACACAGGTTAAATGCAAAAGATAACTCTCCTGTCATTGCTTGCTGCTCTTCGTACAAAGACAAGCTCAGAATTCTTAAAGCCAAAGCAAAATTGAAGGGCAGTAGCACCTTCGTTGGCGAGGATTTCTCTTTTCGTGCCAGGGAAATTAGACGTGGCCTCTCTCTCTATCTCAAGAAGGCAAGAGCCGACGGGAAAAGGGCTTCTGTGATTTTTGACCATCTAATTATCGATGGCAAAAAGCATTTCCTTGATACCCATGGCAACTTGACCGAGTCAAGATAGGGAGTCGGCCGGCCACATGATGAAAAATGCTGTACAGAAAATGGGAACCTCAGTGACATAACACCGGTAGACCTCTCGGTCACTGGTGGCAGTGTCACACGTGAGCACAGTTCGTCGAGGCAAACCTGTTTGGCATCGCTACCGTCCGCTACCACGTGTGAATACACGAACAACACGGTTTTTCCTATTGTACAGAAACCTTTTGCTTTTTTAACATGGAATATTAATGGTTTGATGTCAAAACTTGTTGATTCCGATTTTATTTCATTTTTGTATCAGTTTGACTTTGTTTGTTTAACTGAGTCATTTATAGAGGAATGTCGAGATGATTTGTTTGTTGGGTTTTAAATATTTTGTAAGCCGGCAGTTAAATTTACGAGACAAGGGAGACGATCAGGAGGTGTAATTTGTTTAATGAGAAATGAATTTTTCCTCTCTGTGGAAGTAAATAATCAAAATTTAATAAATCTTATTTGGAATAGACAAGGATATTTGCATGTTTGCTCGTACATTCCCCAGACGGTTCTCCCTTTTATGTCCATTTTGATGTAGATAATGGTATTAGTGTACTGGAAGAATGTTTAACTTGCATGTTGATAGCAAATTATGTTTATGTCATTCTAAACGGTGACTTGAATGGTAGAACTTCTAATATCTCTCAGAATTTTTCCGGGTTTAATATTTTTGATATATGGCACGCTAGTCAGTCTCTCAGCACTAACCGATGCTCCCAAGATGCAAATTTAAATAAAATCGGAAATGAAATGAGGTAGGGAACAGTAAACGATAAACAGTAAACAAGTGGGGTATGTTTTGCTCCCATAAGGAAACCTAACACAGAGTAACTTTTACTCAAGACTGGCACAGCCTTTTAAACTTGAATAAAGTCAGACAAATACATAGACGAACAATCTAATAGTGGGGGAAAAAACAAGAGCAGGCCAACAACTGAACTGTCTGGCAAAGATTTGGACTTGAGGGGAGGGGAGAGGGGAGTTTGAAGATGAAGAAACTGGGAAAATGAAATTTTAAAAAAAAATTAAATTTATTAAAAAAAATATATATATGTTACAGATATGAAAACTCTTCTCTAGCTGCATAAGGGAACCATCGCAATCCCTTTTGAAGGCAGATATATTTGTATTGCCTGCTCCGAGGCCTTTCGCCCGCTGGATCAGGACTCATAGTATTATGGACTGTGGTGTGTCTCTATTTGACGCCGGGGGCGCAGACACAACCAGCCGTGTCTCCCTGATGAGTCCCGATCCAGCGGGCGAAAGGCCTCGGAGCAGGCAATACAAATATATCTGCCTTCAAAAGGGATTGCGATGGTTCCCTTATGCAGCTAGAGAAGAGTTTTCATATCTGTAACATATTTTTTTTTTTAATAATTTTTTTTTTTAATTTCATTTTCCCAGTTTCTTCATCTTCAAACTCCCCTCTCCCCTCCCCTCAAGTCCAAATCTTTGCCAGACAGTTCAGTTGTTGGCCTGCGCTTGTTTTTCCCCCACTATTAGATTGTTCGTCTATGTATTTGTCAGACTTTATTCAAGTTTAAAAGGCTGTGGCAGTCTTGAGTAAAAGTTACTCTGTGTTAGGTTTCCTTATGGGAGCAAAACATACCCCACTTGTTTACTGTTTATCGTTTACTGTTCCCTACCTCATTTCATTTCCGATTTTGCTTTGATTAAATTGAGGTTATTTGTTTTTGTTTCTGTCCGTCTGTGTGTTTGTCTTTTGATCTCCCTTGCATCTTTGGGTGGATCCTCAGGCGTAGGCTCAAAGACTGTCCCCTACATTTTATATTATTTGCATAATGTCTTTAGTTTTACAGCAACTTTTTTTCCTCCCCACACTTTCGTTTGGTTGCATTTACTACTCTTCGCTGGCTGCTCTGGGGGTGCTATTGGGTTCTTTTTAGCACCCATGGTGGTGAGAACACCACAGTATTATGGACTGTGGTGTGTCTCTATTTGACGCCGGGAGCGCAGACACAACTAGCCGTGTCTCCCTGATGAGTCCCGATCCAGCGGGCGAAAGGCCTCGGAGCAGGCAATACAAATATATCTGCCTTCAAAAGGGATTGCAATGGTTCCCTTATGCAGCTAGAGAAGAGTTTTCATATCTGTAACATTTTTTTTAAATAATTTTTTTTTTTTAATTTCATTTTCCCAGTTTCTTCATCTTCAAACTCCCCTCTCCCCTCCCCTCAAGTCCAAATCTTTGCCAGACAGTTCAGTTGTTGGCCTGCGCTTGTTTTTCTCCCCACTATTAGATTGTTCGTCTATGTATTTGTCTGACTTTATTCAAGTTTAAAAGGCTGTGCCAGTCTTGAGTAAAAGTTACTCTGTGTTCGGTTTCCTTATGGGAGCAAAACATACCCCACTTGTTTACTGTTTACAAATTTAAATAGTTACGGGAATAGTCCAGTACCTGGCTATAAGTCCCGTGTACATTATGGTGTTAGGAGAATTTCTCACTTGATTTGAGTCAAGGGGCACCTAGACATGAAAAATCACGGAGGTGATCGGGCACCACCCTGGTACATTTTGCGTAATGGCCGATTCAAATATGGCCGCCACCCGCCGCCGTGAAAATCCTAACTTTTGTGTTTTTGACAATATATACACTTGTAACACTTCTAATCCAACTGATTTTGGTGTGCCGAGTTCATTTCTGGTATCATTTTGTCCATTTGGGGTCATCTTGACCTTCAAATGCCATGGTCAAGGTAATTTTCTTGTACCAATGGTCTTGACCGTAACCTGGCAATATTCTCGCAGTAACAACAGGGCTCCTATACATAATGCCACTAATTCCGACATGCATTTTCACTGTATGATTCACTATTAAAGATATAAGTCATTCTGATCTTGAATTCACAAGTGAACGCCGTTTTTACCTGTTCAACTAAAACTGTCTTTGCTGCTTTTTCACTTTTTTCTGTATTGCGTGGTCAATGACACATCCCAACAGAAACAGAAAAAGTTCTCCAGTATGCAACAAACATGCTCAATGTGACTGTAATTGTCTCTTTCCATCACTGATTGGAACATGGAGAATTATCTGCTTTTCCATGGCAGAATGCGACGCAGCAAACTCCAGTAGAACAGCACCCACACTGTCGAGCGTCACACTTGTCTACGCACTTGCATATTGTGAGCAAAGTGGGTGGCAAGGGCTTCATGCATTTAGTTGGCAACAGGGTGTGAAAATGTTGCTCCCACCCATGTTCTAGTGTTCTAGGTAGCCCTTACGCTGTTGACTGGCCGCCCCAAGCAGATGGCATGCTTTGTGCACCAGAAAGGCTTCTCTGTGGATGTGGCCTCTGATGACACTGCTTGTGGGTGGGAGAGAGTCAATTCCAGCTGTAGCACTGCTGTAGTTCTCCACTCTGAGCTGGTTGAACGTTTCAGCAGTTGTTGTTGATCTGACACCCACCCAGACATGTACACGGTTCATTTCCGCCAGAGCTTCATCTTGCTCTGACAAGCTGTCCGTCGCTCAAAAGTTCGTCAGATGCTGTACAGGGTCAGCTGCCATAGCAGCGTTCTTCGCCCCTACCTTAGTCACACAGTCATCTCCAGTCAGTATGTGTGCTTTGATCACTGACTTGGCCAGCGGTGCTCCAAGCCTAGAAACTGCTTGGTGCAGTGGAAGCATCCGCCGCTTCTCACGTGTGCCAAACTGCTGCCAGATTTGCTTCAACCCCAGTGCTTGGAACTGAGGGGTGTAGTGAAGCAGTAGTGCGAAAGTGTCCGTGTCGTTGGAAATTACTATAACTCTCTTGCACTGTTTGACACGAACAGCCCACTCCACATCTACTACCAGTCTGGCGTCTGCCTCTTCAATCCAGCTGTGCAGGTCCGGATTTCTTCACCGCCAGCTCAAATCAACACAAAGAAAACAGAAACCATGAGAGTCAACAACCAACAACGAGACCCACTACGACTGCAACAGCAAGACATCACTGAAGTTGATAAGTTTGTCTACCTCGGCAGTGTGGTCAGCAAAGATGGAGGTACAGATGAGGATATCAAGAGCCGCATCAATAAAGCCAGGCACATCTTTATTACGCTACGGCCTATCTGGAATTCCTCTGCCCTCTCACTCCACAACAAGATTGGAATCTTCAATTCAAATGTAAAATCTGTCCTTCTATATGGTTCTGAAACGTGGCGAACAACAAAGACAAACACTCACAAACTCCAAACATTTATCAACAGATGTCTGCGAAACATTGTGAACATCAGATGGACAGATATTATTGCCAATACAGAACTGTGGAACAAGACCAAGCAAGTTCCAATAAAATCAGAAATCAGAAAACGGAAGTGGGGATGGATTGGCCACACCCTCAGAAAGTCTCCATCCAACATCGCAAGACAAGCCATTGAATGGAACCCCCAGGGCAAAAGAAAAGTGGGAAGACCAAGACAGACATTGCCAAGGAGTACCGACGCAGAGGTGAAGGTCGTCGGAATGACGTGGGCCGACCTGAAGAGGATCTCCCGAAACCGTGTCCGCTGGAAGAATGTGGTTGCGGCCCTATGTTCACCAGGGAATTCAGAGGACTAAGTCAAGTAAGTCAAGTCACCTCATCATCAGAGACGACAGAGCTGGCGATGATGACAAGATTTCCTTCAGCTCGATTGCTCACCATATCTTGAACCAGCAGCTGAAGATTCTGTTTGTTCTTCTCAGATGCCCAGAACTTGTCAAGCTGTCGAGGGATGGGTGTGTCTGCGTTCATGCCAATATTGTCAATGGGCGTCACACCAGCTCGCCTCATGGGCTGTCCTTCTTTCAGGGAAAGTTCAACGTATGAATCTAACAGCAGGTGAACGTAGTCCGACTCATGGCAGAGGCTTGTGGCTGATGTGATGACTGCAGTGACTACATCACCGAGGGTAGAGAATTCTGCTAGCGGCATCTGTCGCATCTTTGACACGAAGTCTACCACAACATGAGTGGGAAGAAGAGACGTCTGATTCCATTGTGTGAGGTCCAGTTCAGATTCAATTTCACCACCAAGTGTTGACTTGTTGACGTGAGCGGGAAGATCACCATCAAACAGTGGAGTCACTGGCAGCAGATCGTGTGCAAGTATCTGCTTGTATGTCCATGCCATGCTCCTTTGCAATGTCCATGGTTCTCTGTGCCTCCACAACGTCCTTGAAGGCCACGTCCAAACACGCCACATTCAACCAGTGCGTCGTCTAAGCCAGAACCTCGAAGCAGTTTGCCCTGGCACCCGAGCAGAATGCGAGTCCAGTGGAAGGGTCCCAAGCAGATGAGCAGATCCTTGAACTGTTCTGTCTCATGCAGGTAAACATCTGCCGCCACAGCAAACACGCCTTCATCGCACCAAACTGCTATTGATGCTTGGTTCAGCTGTCTGCAACAACTTTGAAAGTTTGTGAGGCCGCTGACCCTGTACAGCATCTGACGAACTTTGGATAGACAGACAGCTTGTCAGAGCAAGATGAAGCTCTGGCAGAAATGTACCGTGTACATGTCTGGGTGGGTGTCAGACCAACAACAACTGCTGAAATGTTCAACCAGCTCAGAGTGGAGAACTACAGCAGTGCTACAGCTGGAATTGACTCTCTCCCACCCACAAGCAGTGTCATCAGAGGCCACATCCACCGAGAAGCCTTTCTGGTGCACAAAGCATGCCATCTGCTTGGGGCGGCCAGTCAACGTGAGGACTACCTAGAACCACTAGAACATGTGTGGGAGCAACATTTTCACACCCAGTTGCCAACTAAATGCATGAAGCACTTGCCACCCACTTTGCTCACAATATGCAAGTGGGCAGGCAAGTGTGACACTCGACGGTGTGGGTGCTGTTCTACTGGAGTTTGCTGCGTCGCATTCTGCCATGGAAAAGCAGATAATTCTCCATGTTCCAATCAGTGATGGAAAGAGACAATTACAGTCACATTGAGCATGTTTGTGCATACTTGAGAACTTTTTCTGTTTCTGTTGGGATGTGTCATTGACCACACAATACAGAAAAAAAGTGAAAAAAGCAGCAAAGACAGTTTTAGTTGAATAAGTGAAAACGGCGTTCACTTGTGAATTCAAGATCAGAATGACTTATATCTTTAATAGTGAATCATACAGTGCAAACGCATGTCAGAATTATAGCATTATGTATAGGAGCACTGTTGTTACAGCTAGAATATCGCCAGGTTACAGTCAAGACCGTTGGTACAAGAAAATTACCTTGACCATGGCATGTGAAGGTCAAGATGACCCCAAATGGACAAAATGATACCAGAAATGAACTCAGCACACCAAAATCAGTTGGATTAGAAGTGTTACAAGTGTATATATTGTCAAAAACACAAACGTTAGGATTTTCACGGCGGCGGGTGGCGGCCATATTTGAATCGGCCATTACGCAAAATGTACCAGGGTGGTGCCCGATCACCTCCGTGATTTTTCATGTCTAGGTGCCCTTGACTCAAATCAAGTGAGAAATTCTCCTAACACCATAATGTACACGGGACTTATAGCCAGGTACAGGACTAGAAATCGTTATTAAACATGTGCACTGCTTTAAACTTGTGTATACTAAATGGTATGTGTAAAGGCAGCCTCAAAGGTTGCTATACATGTGTTTCTGATCACAGGAGCAGTGTCAATGACTATTTTGTATTGTCAAATGAACTTCTTGCTCGGTTATGCGATGTTTGTGAGCTACAGGTTGTAGAACGTATAGATTTTGATCATTTTCCTGTGTCACTTCATGTTCTTTTTCCCTGTGGAAACTTAGTAGATATGAGCAAAACAGGTCAAGGTGATGTTATTGAAAAAATTGTCTGGAATGATAAATGCGCTTCTTTGTTTAGTAATACCTTATGTGATGAAAAAGCAAGTGAAAGTATTGATTTTGCCATAAGTTTGATAGATGTCGATATCAATGATGCACTAAATATGTTTACTGAATGTATAATGAAATGTGCTGAATGCATGAAAAAACGTATACAGGGGCACGACAGGAAATCAAAGGACTTGTATGATCAAGAATGTGTTCTTAATAAAAGAAAGGCTTGGAGGTTACTAAGAATAAGTCGCCGTACAGTAAAAGACACTGATAGAACTGTGTGTGTAATAGCCAGACCTGAGTATAAGTATTTACCTAAGAGATAAGAGAAAGAATATAATAAATCAGTAATACATAAGTTAGTAGCATCAATAAATTCACAGAGGGAATTTTGGACAGTAGTTCACAAGATATAGCCAAAAAGGAAACAGCCTAGAAGTAACTTTCCAACTGACGTGTGGTTTCAACATTTTCCAGCTTTGTTAGAGTTAAATACTGACAATGAGCGAAATCAAGAGGGGTTTGAAGATGAGTCTGATGTCTATATAAACCGTCCCAATAGTGAAGAAGAAGTGTTATTAGCAATTAAAAAACTAAAACACAATAAAGCAGCGGGCCCCGATGTCATAATTGGTGAACTGTTCAAACACTTTTCTTCCCAAGTTGTGCAGTTTTGCTTATTTTTTTAATGAACTGTTTGATGTTGTTATATTTCCGGATAACTGGACGAAGTCCATAATAATACCTATCTTTAAAAAGGGGGACGCTAATAATCCAAACAATTATAGGGGTATCTGCCTTAGTAACATGAGCAGTAAAATAATTGGAATTATAATAAATAACAGATTGCAAGAGTGGGTTGAGGAAAACAGTATTACTGGTGATCACCAAGCTGGTTTCAAAAAGGGTATTCGACTGTTGACCACATGTTTACTTTAATTGCTCTTGTTCAGAAGCAGTTTTCTCATAATCGAAAATTGTAGGCGCTTTTATAGATTTTGAAAAAGCATTCGATTCCATCAATAGAAATCTTCTTTGGCCAGTCATGATTAAAAGTGGTATTACGGGTAAACTTTATAGATGTATCAGAAGCATGTATGAGGTGGTTAGGGCTAGAGTTCGTTGTGGGGATAAACTGACAGATTACATTAACTGTACAGCCGGGGTTAGGCAAGGTGATGCTTGCAGTCCTGTTCGATTTTCCTTCTTTATCAATGAGTTAGCAATTGAAGTGATCAACAATGGAAAACATGGGGCTCTGTTGACTTTGGATACTTTTGAGTTGTTTTATTCTTTTATTAGCTGGTGATGTGGTTTTGATATCAGAGACTGTTATCGGTTTACAGACTCAACTGAATTGTCTACATCGCGCTGCTGTTTCTCTCCAACTAAAGGTTAATTTGTCCAAAAGTAGCATTACTATATTTCGAAAGGGTGGTTAGTTGAGTGCAAGATATAGATGGTTCTATTGTATCCCCATGCCTGTTGTAAATGCTTATAAGTATTTCGGTATATTTTTCTCTACACCTCTGAGTTTTGTTTAGTGCGTGCAAGGATCTTGCAAGCAGGGGCAAAAATGTGCTGCTCAGTATCATGAAAAAGCTGTACATCCTCAATAATACGTCTTTGTATGCTTTTATCAAATTGTTGAATAGTCAAATGCAACCAGTTGTACAATATGGGTCTACATTGTGGGTATTAGACAATGCTGCCAATATATTGAGAAGCTGTACACCTGTTTGCATTAAAAAGGTTTTTAGGTGTAGTCAGGCGAACGCCTAATGATCTTATTTATGGTGAGACTAATAGATTCCCCCTGTACATATATTCAGCAGTTAAATGCATCTGTTATTGGCTGAGTTTACTTTACATGCAGGAGCACAGATTACCACGCAAAGCTTATAACATTTTATATGATCTCGATGCTAGAGGGAAACAAAACTGGGTAAGTAAGGTATGTATTTATCTCTTTGAATATGGTTTTGGTTTTGCTTGGTTAAATCAAGGTGTTGGCAATGTTAAGCAATTCATACGATGCTTTCGTCAACGATTGATTGACTGCTCTTGGCAAAGATGGTCAAATCACGCGCAGAATAGTGACAGGTTTGATTTCTATAGGCATGTTTGCAATTTCCATGATTTGAAACTTATTTAACTCTAGAAATAGACAGACACTTACGTATGTCATGACCAAATTCAGATTTGGAATTGCAGAATTGGCAGTTCATAAGCAAAGATACAAAGCCACTGTTGATGACAATGATCTGCAGTGTCCACTTTGTAAAGAGTCTCAGGAAAATGAAATCCATTTTGTTCTTTGATGCCTCAGCCTTAAGGAATATTAGAACTGAATTCATTCAGCCCAAATTTTATAGACAACCTTCCCTGCTTAAATTGATTGTATTGATGTCATCAACTTCAACAGACGTTGTCCAAAAGTTGTCCTTGTTTCTATACAAGGCATTTAAATTTCGAGAAATAGCTACCTCTTGAAGTTCTAAATTGATTGTGTTTGATTTGTTATACAGGCATGTGTATTTGTTTCATATGATGTATTATGTTTACCCGCCCTTCATAATGGGCCAAGGCCTATATGAATAAAACATCCAAATCTCTCTCTCTCTCTCTCTCTCTCTCTCTCTCTCTCTCTCTCTCTCTCTCTCTCACTCTCTCTCTCTTCCTCTATCTCTCTCTCTCTCTCTCGTTGGGATATGTATATTTCCTTAATATATATATATATATATATATATATATATATATATATATATATATATATATATATATATATATATATATATAAATATATATATATATATATATATAGATGAATATAATTAAAAAGCCTAAAATGACTTTACAAGTGCTCGACCCCTTGGGGAGCAACATTTGTTAAATGATATTAAAAAGGAAGGTTAAAATTCTACAAATTTGTTTCGAGCGTGTTGCGCTGTCATCCTGATGACAGCGCAACACGCTCGAAACAAATTTATAGAATTTTAACCTTCCTTTTTAATATCATTTAACATATATATATATATATATATATATATATATAATATATATTATATATATATATATATATATATATATGTTAACTGTCCACACTGCATTAATTTGAATTAATGAGATCGCTAACATCTAGTAAGTCTTTCAGCTAGCATCCACAACACCTACAATAAATTCTGCTGACATTCAGTGTTCACAGTTTTCATCCACAACACCTACAATAAATTCTGCTGACATTCAGTGTTCACAGTTTTCATCCACAACACCTACAATAAATTCTGCTGACATTCAGTGTTCACAGTTTTCATCCACAACAACCTACAATAAATTCTGCTGACATTCAGTGTTCACAGTTTTCATCCACAACACCTACAATAAATTCTGCTGACATTCAGTGTTCACAGTTTTCATCCACAACACCTACAATAAATTCTGCTGACATTCAGTGTTCACAGTTTTACCATTTTCGCATAAGTCTAAGATGTCAAACAAACACTGTAGTTACACTCAAGACAACTGTATGTTGCGATATTCACAGGTAATAGAGTTATGAGGAACTCAAACCGCGCTTATCATGATCGTTATAAACCATTTAAGGATATCGCCATTCTAATATTGAATACAGGCGAACCTTTTTTGTGTATATTTGGAATATTTGGAAATTTTATGATTCTTCTGATCATGCTTCGTCTTCCAGCGTCCACTTCTGGTGTTTTCTTTGGAGTTCTGGCCTGCTCTGATCTGCTGTATTTGATTATACATCCCCTGAAACGCTTGCTCCAAGAAAAAACTCAATGTACCCTTATTTGATGAACTCGGGTCTTGGCAATGTAAAGTGTACAGCATGACGTATTATACAATAATCTCTTTATCTCCATGGATGTTGGTGGCAACTCACCATGTTGAGAGCAGCATCTGTGGTATGGCCGCTTCGTGTCAATGCTGTGTGGACGAAGGGAAAGTCACGAACTACTGCCGGTATAATGATCATTGTTATCTCTCTGATTAACTGCCACAATCTCTATGGACATGACATAGGATCCGAAAAAGATATGCTATGCTCTCATACAGTTGTGTCGGAAATGTATCAATGGTTTTATGAGACGATCTGGCACTGGATGCATTGGCTGGAAGTGGTTTTGTACCTTTCGTGTGTTGGGGATCAGCAACAGCGTTCTTCTCTGGACACTGGTCAGATCTGTCAGAACAGCACCCGTCTTCCTGTGCAACAAGCCACACAGGATTCCAGACAACAGAAAGTCACTTCATTGACGTCACCCTGGTTGTTACAAATATGTCTTTTTTCCTCCTCACCACTCCACCACACATATGTGCTATCATTGCATATCTTCATGATGGGTATGACCCCATCCAGAGCGGAAAAATATTAATCTTCAAAGTAGTCAGCCAGATCCTGTCGTCCTCCAACAGCGCAGTCAACTTTACTTGTACTGTCTGACTGGAACCAAATTCAGAAGAGCCGTTTTCAAACACAACCCTTTAATTTACGAGTAATTATGTACAACTGAATGGTATTCTTAGTACAGGACTGCCCCGTGAGTGACAGTGATATCATCCTATGCTAGTGTTACAGTGCACACAGTAATGTATAGGACATGACCTGTCACTGATGGTGACCTTGAGAAACTCCTTTTTCTGGATGATGATGGCACTTGCGAACCAGTACTTAAGTAGATCAAGAAAAAAAAAAGAGACGAATCAATTAATATACAAAATAAATAAACAAACAAAGTTTAAGTGAGTTAAAAGATAAGATGAGTAACCAAAGTATGAATCGGTCATTGACAAAATGGGTAAACAAGCAAAGTGTGTATTCCTTCGTGGACAAGTTGAATAAAGATATGAACAAGTATACAAGTAAACGAATACACAAATTGATGAACAGATAACCTTATGATCAATCAATTAATAGATCAATTAATCATTCAATCAATCATCAATTGATTAACCAAACATTCAATTAATCGATCAATCAGTCAATCAGGCAATCAATCAATCAATCAGGCAACCACTTAATCAAACATTCAACCAATGATTGAAACAATCAATCCATCTATCTTCAAACAATCAAACCATTTATAACCTCCAGTGGATATGCTGGAAACTCTAGTCTCAATATCCTGAACTTATACATAGCAATCTGAATACCTGTGTTTACAACAAGACGTAACAGGCTCTAAAGAAATGTGAAAGCTTTGTTGGAGAATCGAGTATGGCTTTTCATTGTCTGCTCTTAATGGTACTGGAAACATTCCGACGACTAACAACTGCTTTTGCCTGGGGCTCAGCAAATATTCCTCGTTCTATAGTTCATAATTTCGTCATTGTTTTACACTTCCACTCAATGACATACAGCTTCAGAACAGGTGACTATTTATTCTCATTGGCTGGGATCCTTCACAAGGGCCTTGACGCTGTTTTCATCAGTCACCTCAAGGACTGAGAAAGTCACTGTATTCCCTCTCCACAAACAGATTTCTTTTCATTGAAAAAAGATTCATTTATTTTTCTATCGCTTTATCCTGCCTTTACCAACACAAATTCATGGAATATAAACAACATCATTACGACGATCCTGAGCCTAAGAAAGATCTTGCAGCCATGCATTCAATACTCTGCAAACACCTGTGTGTGTGTGTGGTGTGTGTGTGTGTGTGTGTGTGTGTGTGTGTGTGTGTGTGTGTGTGTGTGTGTTTGTGTGGTGTGTGAATGCCTCAGTTGATGACTGTATTTCTCCATTGAACTGTTCTTTGTCGTGTTGTGTGTTTTTTGTGTACACATGGATAGACCATCGTCTCCTCTCTCTCTCCCTCTCTTCTCTCTCTCTCTCTCTCTCTCTCTCTCTCTCTTACTTATGTATGTATGTATGTATGTATGTATGATATCATGTGTATATAAGGGGGGGGGGGGGGGAGGGGAAATAGCCCAGCTGGTAGAGCGTCGGACTCGTAATCCAAGGGTTGCGGGTTCGAATCTCGCTAGGCGGTTTCGGTACCGGGGGATTTTTCCCTCGGACTTAACATTAGTTCAGACTCCATTTCCCAACAGTCCTTCGATGAGACTATAAACCGAGGTTTCGTGTGTGAGCGCACGCATAACATCTTGCACACACGTGAAATCCCATCACCAACTTTCGGAAGAGAAAGGCCAGCTTGGCCGTTAGTAGGATGAACGTTACACATAGCATGCACCTTCCCCAAAGTGAAGTATGGCTGCCTTAATGGCGGGATTTATTAAAACAGTCATAACACAAAAACTCCACTCCTTTTTTGTTGAGCAGATGGGAAAGTTTACAA
>CM031613.1:30233741-30278741 GCA_018398815.1 Conus ventricosus
TCCAACAAACTTAGCATGGTGACTCCGTCAGCACACTGGACAGATGAAGAGCGAATCCGTTTTGTGCTAGACAGTGGCACTGGTCGCCATGTTGACCGATAGATGGTGTGGCGAAGCGATGTCAGGATGGTAAAAGTCCAAACCGCCTCATCGTTGGCGTTCATACACAGTGTTTGAAATGCTTTCCGTCAGCCTGAATAGCCAACCTGGGAGAGCTTTACACTGGAGATACAAACGTCCGGGGTTCGATCCCGGGTTCAGACACTTTTTTTTTCCAATTTTTTGTTTCTTTCAGAGTTTCCACGCAGGTCTCAGGCAAAGAGTGGAAGGTCGTGGGTGGAGGGGGGGGGGGGGGGGGGTGTGAGAAGGGAATGGGAAAGGGGAGAAGGAGACAGGATAAGGTGAAGAGAGTGTGATGGAGGAAGGGAGGAGGGAAAACAGGAGAAAGGAGGGGTAGGAGGAGAAAGGGGAAGGGGAGGGGGGGAAAACAGGAGAAAGGAGGGGTAGGAGGAGAAAGGGGAAGGGGAGGAGGGAAAACAGGAGAAAGGAGGGGTAGGAGGAGAAAGGGGAAGGGGAGGAGGGGAAAAACAGGAGAAAGGAGGGGTAGGAGGAGAAAGGGGAAGGGGAGGAGGGAAAACAGGAGAAAGGAGGGGTAGGAGGAGAAAGGGGAAGGGAGGGGGACAACAGGAGAAAGGAGGGGTAGGAGGAGAAAGGGGAAGGGGAGGAGGGAAAACAGGAGAAAGGAGGGGTAGGAGGAGAAAGGGGAAGGGGAGGGGGGACACGGAAAGGAACTAGGATAGGAAGGTATGGGGCTTGGAGAGGGAGGGGGGGGGGGAGGGGGGGGGGGAGGGTGTTGGCGAAAGCGGGCAGCTAATATGAACATCGCACCGTTAAAGTACGTTCTGTCTGCATGTCTGTGAGTTTGTTGTTCCTGATACTAATCTTCAGTTGTCGTCTGATCCTCTCCAGTGGGGCCCTGGTGATTCATTTGCTTACCGGCCAGATTAAGAGCGAATCACTTTTGTGTCGCATATATGTATATATCCCCTGTGTCTTTCTGGCATTGGGGGGCGCACTTTTATCCCCGGGTGCCGCAAATCCATCAGTTTTTCCCTCATACGTGGAAATTACGGAGCGTTTCGTGTAGTCTGATAAGAGCGAACAGACAGGCTTTCTTGTCGCCCACATTGTCGTTCGTTTGGGGAGGGGGGGGGGGGGGGGGGGGGGGGGGGGGGGGGGGGTAGAGGGGCGAAGGGCGGGAGGGGGATCTGCACTAGGCCGGAGTCAGAGGGTTAACCAGGCTTAAATTTCCCCCGGCGTGTCTGCGCTGATTATTGTACTGTGACGTCATCCGCCGGCTTGCTGTCTTTGAGGGACTTGTGTGGGGAGATTCGTGGGGTCAGGGGTTATGTTCTTTCTTTTTTCGGAGGTGGAAGGGTGGGGAGAGGGAGGTGGGAGTGGGTTGGGACTGGGGTGCAAGAGGAATGTTTGGGAAAGAGATGGATGGGAGGGTGGGGGGATGGTTGGTGTTGTATCGAGGTACACAGAGTTGGTGGTGTTGGTTGCTGATGGTCCTGTTCAGCGACAAGGCGCGAAGCTGGATGCATGGGTCGATTTACTGGCTGACTGACTGAGTAAGGGGTGGGGAAGAGAGGTGAGGGGGCGAGGTGGTGTGTGTGTGTGTGTGTGTGTGTGTGTGTGTGTGTGTGTGTGTGTGTGTGATAAATGAATGAGTGAATGGGTACATGGATAGATGGACAGACAGATGAACTAATGAATGACATAAGCTTGAGTAAGTATAAGGAAGTGATAAAATGTAAGGATTCGGATGTGGGTGATATAGGGTATGCGTAGCCTAACGGCTACGACGACGATAATGACGATGATGACGACGATGACGACAACGACGACGACGACGATGACGATAATGATGATGATGATGATGATAATGATGATGATGATGATGATTTGTCGTTTCTTTTGTTGTTGTCAGTTTCCTTTGATGCTGTTAACGGCGACTTTGGTCACTCTGATGATGATGATGGTGATGGCGATTTGTTTTCCTATTGTTATCGTCACTTTAGCCTGGACGTTTATAATGGCAATTGTAGTCATGATACATAGCACACACACACACACACACACACACCACACACACACACACACACACACACACACACACACACATTCATACTGAGAGAGAGAGAGAGAGATGCGCGCGCACACACTCCCACACACACACGCACGCGCGCGCGCACGCTCACACACACAGAGTTACGTAGGCACAACATCAGTATATTCATGCCATGTTCTTTTTTTTATTGAATGTCAAAGGCAATGAGCGATGAACACTATCACATTTCTTCGTTAGGTTTCAGTTTTCAGTTTCCTCAAGGTGTCACTGCCCGTAGGCTAGGCTATATACCCGACATCACCTCTCCTTAACTGTGCGAGGAGGCTCTCTATGGTGCATACCAGTCACGGCTACAGAAGTAGATTGGCGAATAAATTGGGATGGGGGGGGGGGGGGGGGGGGGGGGGGGGGGGGGGGGGGGGGGGGGGGAGAGAAGAGGGGCATGGTGACCTCGCATAAAAACATGGCCTTGGATAGCCGGGTCTACGACGTCGTGTGCGTGCGTGTGTGATGCGCGCGCGCCCCGGCGCGTGTGTGGTGTTAGTGTTTGTGTGTGGTGTGTGTGGTTGTTGTGCGGGGCGTGCTTTGTGTTGTGTCTAGGGAAATGTGTGTTTGTGTAGTTGGGGGAGTGCGCGCACGGCGTGGTGTATTGAATATGGGGTTTTGGGATTTGTGTGTTTTGTTGTGTGTGTTTTGTGTGGTCCGTCCGCCGTACTGGTGCGTGCTGCGTGATGTGGTGGTGTGCGGGCGTGGTGAGGCGGGGCCCTGCGTTTTGTGTATTGGTGTGTGCATGCCTTTGTGCACCGTGCGTTCCGTGGGTAAGCGTCATGTTTGCACTGCCTGTTTTGGTAAAAAAACCGTTCACCCGCGGATAGCGTGCACGCAAAACCCCCGCACTCAGCGAGTGTGGGGGAACTATTACGTGTTTATAGGGGGAACGCGACGTGAAAAACAATAGAAACTGCCCCCTCCCCCCCCCCTGTTCCTTCTCCCCCCTTCCCTCACAGTGATTCCTCTTTCCCCTTCGAGCGCTTCCCCCCCCCCCCCCCCCCCCCCCCCCCCCCTCTCCTTACCTCTCCCCCCGACTCTCTTCGTAAGCAGAACTCCTCAAAGACACCACGGGATTCCCGGAAAAGGGGGGGCGATGCGGTCCCCCCCCCCCCCCCCCCCCCCCCCCCCCCCCCCCCACCCCCCCCCCCCCCCAAAAAATCCCCCCCCAAACCCCCCCCCCCCCCCCCCCCCCCCCCCCCCCCCCCCCCCCCCCCACAGCTCCAAAGGGGGCCGCACGGGGTGGGGGGGGGGGGAAAAAAAAAAAAAAAAAAATCAGGGGGGAGAACCAGGGGGGCCTCAGCCCCCTTGGGGGTCAAAGGTCCCCTACAGTGGTGTGGACCCCGGGTATGGTGTGGACCCAGGGTATCGGGCCCCCTTTCCCCTGGCCCCGGGGCTGTTGGATGGTGTTTGGTGGAGTGGGGGGGGGGAAAAAGGGTGGGGGTGGAGGGGGGGGGGGGGGATTGTTTGGGGTGTGTGGTGTTGTGTGTGTTGGGGAAAAAAGAGAGAGGAGAGAGGATAGAGAAGGGCGGGGGGGGGGGGGGGGGGGGGGTTGAGTTGGGGGTGGGGAGGGGAAAGGGAAAGGCCCTCTAAGCACTTTCACCCTCCACCGAGTTTTTGGGCGAAAGTGGCCTAAAAGCCGCCTTTTCCTGTTCTCTGACAAGTAAGACGTCAATAACCAAAAAATAACGATTATCTACAAACAAACATACTGTGCAGGGTTATCCGTTTTTAATACTAATTTACTAAACTTTTCAGATTTCAGTTTTTGTTTAATCCTATGTTTTTCTTGATCGTTTCAATAACATCATTTTCGCGCAAACATTCTTCAAATGAGTCTCTGTCTTTCATGTGAAATAAAACTACAGTTTTTAACTGTTCTCTAAAGTCTTTAAAAACCGAGTTATATTTCTGACATAAAATCCACACACTTACCCCAGCATGTCTTCCACTGAAAGCAAGTTTTGATAAAGTGTTTCTCTTTTTAAACTATGTCTTTTTCTGCGGAACAGTCATCTATAATAAATAGTGTTTGCGTTCCTTCAAACAGTTTATAAAACTGTTCTAAACACTCACTCAGTTTATTGCTAGGATTAACTAAAATATGTCATCATCTGTCCATATAAACCTTCTATCATGATATGCTTTGTTCCATTTAAGTGTTGGGCAGAAAATCACAATATGATCAAAATTATAACGATAAACTGTTTGTAACAGGTCTAGGACAAATATGTGTTTCCACAACCAGTCTGTCCACAAATCAATGAACAATGAGGGGTTTTTGTCATAAAGTTTAACTGCTCCATAGTTTTATACTAGAATTTAATCTAATCCAGTTATTGTTTTTATCATGCTCTCTGTCAAAACTTGTTCAGTATAATAAATCCTATAAGGTCTAAATGTGTAATATTAATCCAATTCAGTTCTGTAAGATTGTTTCTATTTAGACTAATATTGATTTTGTTGCTTGTTGTTATGACCTTAATATCCTCACCATTGTTAAGAACGACGATAGTAACTTTAAGTTTTTCAACGTCTAAGTTTTGCCAGCTAATTAGAATTCCTTTTAAAAGGACGTCACTGACGCCCACAGCCCATTCCTCGCCTCATCTTTTAAGACAGAATTTCAAATATCATTGTGAACGCATCATCTAATTTCATTTGTGGAAAGAACTGTAATTTTGTAGAAGCGTCCTTTAAAACTGTTTCTTTTCTGTGGAGGATGTACTGTTTTTTCCCATACGGTGTTATTTCAATTTCTTTCCGACTATTGTCGTCTGGCATAAGATTACATGTAAAGGGCCAGAGTTGAATGTTTTTCTGAAACTTTTTTGAGGCTAAAAATGTAAATGGGCTTATGAATTCAAATTTTATTTCCCATTCTAAATATGGTTCCAAGTGCCATTTGAGGTAGGTTTTCGAACTATTTTATATTCATACTGGCCAACATTATTTGCCTCTAGATTGCGCAGTTGTTTAGTTTAGGAAACTTTTTGTTGTCGCCAACCTCTTTGCGTTATA
The DNA here is from genome assembly GCA_018398815.1 of Conus ventricosus. Classification (NCBI taxonomy): domain Eukaryota; kingdom Metazoa; phylum Mollusca; class Gastropoda; order Neogastropoda; family Conidae; genus Conus; species Conus ventricosus. The sequence goes on from CM031613.1 coordinate 30,238,945, forward strand.
ATCACCGTCTTTAGTGTACTCAAACCATTACAAAGCGCCTATCTCACTGTTCTGTTCAAAGTCCGCAACATCTGCAAGGTCTTTTAATTCTAAAGTTATACACCTCACAGGGCGCTAATGTAACTCCGGGTTCTTCTGGCCCACGCGACATTATTTTTTAGTAACGTATTATTTTATTTCCAAAACAATGTGCAGGTTATCACATTTCACGACTTTCCTGTTTTGTCTTTGATTTTTTATATTAATGATCCGACCCTCCCACAAACTAATCTTTTAAACTGTAAATTAGGGAATTGTTAATTTCATAATCGCAATATGCAGCTTTCCCTGACGGAAGAGCTCTTAAAACAGTTGAGGGTCTTCCATCATATAAGTTTTCATCAGTGCTTAGTCATCCAAATGAACATAGAGTAATGAATGTAATGCAAGATCGAGCGGATTTTCTCCCTCATAAGTAGTTTTGTCTGGCACAACTCTAAATCTATGATTGTCATCTGCAAAGCCTAACATTTTAGCTAGCTCTACATCAAAAAGGTAATGTGCTACTTCTTCTTCAGGTTTGAATGTTAACATTGTTTTTAGATTTGCATTGTTAAGTTTGAGGTTTAATGTCGAAATTACTCATTGCTTCTTTTAGCGAACAAAACCCGTAATAAAACCCTCAGGTATGGTTACCGGCTAACTACCTTCCTTCTTTATTAACTTTTAGAACTGCATTATTTTTCTTGGATTCAGTTATATTAAACCATACGACTTTGTAGAATATTTCATGAAGTGCAACCATTTTGGCTCCGCATTCGTTATCAATAGCATGTTCTAAAAACGAAGGACTGTCTTGAGTTGTTATTGTTACAAACATTTTTTAAAACAAATTAAAAATGAGTGCATTCAAATATTACTGGCGCAAAATATTCTGTTGGGCCGCACTACAATCTTAAAAAATATAGCAACTGACACCCTCGACATTGCTGTGACCCAGACTGTCGCTTTTCATTAAAAAGGTGAGTACTCCATTAGCCAAATATCTTAACCCCCCTATTGAAAACGAGCACATCCAGAAAGCGTGGTTTAGTCATCCGATGCAGTTTTATCAGAACCAGTTAAACTTTGCTGTGTCTTGTGCATCAACTGGGTGTGGAGTGTCGTATGCTGATCATTTAAATCACCATGATCCTTTGGTGAGGTCAGTGTACAGATTTCATTTTTATTACACCTTCAGACGTATTTTGACTGAACTGCAAGCGCCATTGCCAAATGACAAACCGTTTAATCCATTCAGCAACATAATAGACATGAAGGCTTTTGAAAGGATCTGTAACGAATTCAATATTAACATCAAGACAGGCTTTAGACAAAAGTTGGATCATAATCATGGCCTAGGCGTCATTTATTTTCAGGGCACGCACAGAAAGTATAACTTTGACCGGCGTTCTCCTTTCAAAATTGTTCAGCCTGGTCCATAGAGCAAGAGCATAAAACAGCATGGACAACATTTATCTTAGACACTTCTAAGGGCCTAACTAGGGCGGGAATAGAACGAATAAACGACTCTATTCGTACTTACGTTTGGTGTTTGCTAGGCTCGCAAGCACAGGCAAGATCGAGCATAACTGATCCTTCTACTGGTTTTGATGCACAAAAACAATACTTAGCAAATTTAGAGGACGCCATTAATTCTACAGTTGATTTACCTTCAAGCATTAAAAGGTACCAAAATGTTTTACAATACGCAAGATCGAAAGTTGACTTTGCTGTTGGCACTGGTTTATACATGCTGCCTTCTGACCTCAGACTCCAGATAGGTACAATAATAAACTATAATAATGAAATTCTTATAGCAGGCAATGAACAGAAGGTTGGAGAAAAAAACGACATAAATTCTGAGCCAGCAATATTACAAGCAGTAAACAAACACCCAAGATTAAGTCATCTAATCCCGAAGTCCAAACCCCAAAGTCATTGAAGACTCAGCAAAGCTCGCGGACTCTGTTCGCGATGACATGAATATGAAAAGACAGCGCTTGTTCTTGGATTAAACTGGCATAGGATTACTTGGTCTTTATCTTACTAAATAGTAACCAACTATTATAAGAACTAATGCCATAAGTGCTCGGCCATAAAGCCAACTACTTTGCTTGCAGTAGACAAAAGCCAGCTAACAACACCTCCTAATATACCGGTAAAGAGTCTATAGCTTTACCGGCTAATTTTTTTAATAAATTCGCAAGATGATCAAGCTGTTTTTTACCCATGATTTATCAGGCGGAGGCGATGGAGGTGGAGGCACTGAACTTTGACCACCGCCGCCTGTAATAGCCAACACCAGTGTACTTATTGCAAATCCTAAGGCTGTTATAACGCTTGCTAATGTGACTCCCTGCTCTCTAAACAATGTTCTTATTCGTTCTGCTAGTGTTGTGTCTTCATATAAAATTTTTTCGATAGTTTCTCTTATTCTATTACTTGAGTTCGTAATTGGTCTCGGTTAGTAGTTAGCACTTCTAGTCTTGCTGATCTTTCTTGTTCAAGATCTTTTAGTCTTTGGGTTATTCTTTCTTTAACACCAGGCCCTAAGTTGGCGTCATCAGCCTCAACGAGTTTTTCTTTTTCTCTTTTTATATGCTCATCTAGTTCACCTAGTTTTGCTAAATTGTTTGTTAATTCGCCTCTGATCCTTCTCAATGCATGATCAAGGGCCGTATTTCTCGCAATGGGTAGCGGTGATGTCGTGTATAGTCTTTAACGCTGATTTTCTGAAAAACTGGTTTCTTCTTTATTGTATTTATTAATTCGCCTGTGAGTGATTTAATTCTTAAAGTTCCAATGTTTTTGCATGTGGTTAATTGTCGGGACGTTCTTGCGGTGTGTTTTGATGTTTTAGAAAAAACTGCCTCGCCCTTATTTTTGTTTTTTTTCTGGCCTACAAGGCCAAGGCGATTTTGATCTTTCACATGATGAGTCTTTGTATTATTGTTACTCTTGGCTAAAAACTTTGATGGGTCTGGTTTAGATGTAAAGGAACAAGTTGTCCTGGTCGTTTTTACAGACAAATGACCATTCTTCTAATTCAAAATCATTTGGGTCTATAAATTCGGGGGGTTCTTGCCTAAACTTTTGTACAAAGCTACGACAGTACTTTCTATTTTTCACGCCGCTTTGAGAGGCGCCTGAGCGATGCGGTTAAAGGGATCATTTACTCATGTGTCTCCACGATCAAAAAACAATTTTTTTTTTTTTCTTTCCCCCCAATTAAAAAAAATTTCCATCTTTCCCCCCAGCTTCATTCCTGCCTGTTTTAAAATAATTAACTTTTTATTTTGCTTCATAAAAAAATGTAAAAGAATATGGCTCGATTCTTGACCCGCATTCGAAGCCTGAAAAAGCCCCTTGGAGTGCAGGGGATATAAACGAATATTACTGTTCCAAATAATCCATTACTATTGATGCGGATCAAATTTCATACTGTAAATTTCCAGAACCTAGGGAGCAGATGAAGGTGGATTGTGCCCAGGCTCTGCGCGGTCTTACTTTCATAATAGTACTCGATTCTACAACAGTCACATACAGGACAGTTGTCCAGAATTTGGGAGAGGGCGCAATTGTTAAGAAATTTCTATAAACTTGTTAGGGCAAGAAAATATTTTCTATTACACAATGCAGGAATATTTTTAACCTTATTCTGATCTATGGCGAACGGGAAATGATAGGGATGATCTTGCGTTTCAAGGAATCTAAAATGAAAGAAGGCACTAAAACTTAGAATAGGAGCCGCAGATACTAAAGACGGTAAAAAAGTATGCAGCTGTAAATTTGCGTATGGAAATCGCTTTTCCATACCCCTAGATTTTGGTGTTAAAAGCGCATGCGCCCATACCTTTCAAGAGCATTAAAAGACGATTGTTCATATTATGAACTAACTTTTAACGTTTACAAAGTGTTTTCAATTCATCAGACACCGAAGCAAAGTACAGATTTCTTAAATCTGTTAGAGTTTGACGTTGTTAGCAACCCTCACTTAGCAAGCTGATTGAGCAACATTATCATCAAATTAACATATATTACGAAATGATGTGATTCATCATACAACATATCCAGAAGCAGGGCATACACTATATGGATTTTAGTTTTAGCGTCTCAGCAAGATCGCCTTAAAGGTATTTTATTGCTGTGTGAGTTGAAGTACGTTCAAAAGAGCATGTGAAAAGTTTTTAATCCTAAAATAACGAAAGTGCAATGTACAATTGACGGTTGTCTAACATATCTACGTAGCGGGCTTAAACCTTATCAGCATTTTGATGAACATAGAGAAGAAAACTGTTGGAGGCGGGAGGTGTAGAAATCTAACAGTTGGCTTGTTGTCTAATGATTTTTCATCTTCACAATGTTAGGCTCTGATGATAATTTAACAACGAAATTACGGTTATGGATTGACCTAAGGCAACAGAGGATAATCCAGTTGCATGGAAGCGGGAGTAAAGAAATGTGAGTGGTACGTAATAAACATCAAATTGATAAGAAGTAAGACAGCCGATAACGCTTAATGTACATTTGTTTTTTTAATATATGATTGCGGCAGCTGGACTATTAAAAAAACAGATTAAAAGTTATACATTACTAAATTATTTTTATTTTTTAAAAAAAGCATTGTCTGTTCAGGGTTTATCCAATGTGTGCTACAGCGGCGCAAACTGAAGAGATAGTAGAAAGCCCTAACTACAAACCTTCAGATTAACAAAACATACACAATTGACAAACAAAACTAAGAGCAAGACCTTTCAAATTACGCAAAACCAACGAAGTATTCTGCTGTCTTTAACTGCTGTTACTTATGTTTATTCTGGGGCATCGACTATAAGTGCTCTATCAGGCAGGAAACGAGTGTTGGTCTCTTAGCAACGGTATAGGAGCACCCCAGCTTTACCTTAGGTTGGTTTTGTTTTGGCTCTTGGGCGCCTGTGTTCATTAGCTGTAGTGCTGCTAGCAAAAAATTAAAAACTAAACTCCAAATGACAAGCTATGGTTCAACTAATAACGGCTAAAACTTAGCTCCGTGTAAACTGACAATAATAAAGCGCTTGTTGACTTCAAACATCACGATGAGAATTTATCGTTTCAGGCGATTTTGATGACTACAAAAGACAAAAGTTTGATCTTCAAAGAAAGGCGGGGACAAGTTTTTCTCAACAGCCAGACCCCGAGCAGATAAAAAAGGAATGCTTAAAAAAAGTAAACGAGACATTAAACTCTGTTCTAAACAGCTCACATTAACAACACCAAAAGGTGTTTATACTTTAGTTTATGAGTCCAAGCACAAAAAAGACCGTTGATATTGGTTCTGATTAAGTATTTTTTTTTAATTTAAATAAATATTTTGGCTTAGAAAAGAAAGACAGCATGGCTAAGATATATGAAGGACAAGACGAATTGTTTGAAGGAATGCTCGAGAGAGAGCGTTTATCAAGAGCACTGAATGATATTGATTTAGAAGTCATTGACCCAACAAACGTACAGGCAAGTGTTGTACATGCAATTTCTCAAGTTCCAAGTAAACTAACAATAGACCCACCAGTTAAAGTAATGTTAGCTGTTTTAATTGACTATATAACAATAAATGAAGAAAACCTAGAAGTCTGGGTCTCAACTAAACAACAGACTATTCTTTCCTCATAATGACTTAACACCGGGTTGGGCAGACGAACTGCTTCACAGTTTGCGCTGCCGCTGAAGAAGCAAAATGAGAGGCTCTGGTTGGTCAGAGGGCGAAGTCTTAGAGATTAGATTAAAACAGGCTAAGTATGCACCGATTGTAGGCAAGGCTTACATTCCTACCTCGGGAGTTGGTTTTAAAGAGAGCAGTTTTAAACATAAAAAATTCAGACAACAATGTTTCATGTGGTGCGTTCTTGCAAGGCTGCATCATGTCCGCGACCACGCAGAGAGAGTGACTAACTATCGGCATACACCAAAGATCTTAACTTCAATGGAATATCCTTTCCTGTTAGTGTAGATAAAATTGATCAGTTTGAAGAACAAAACAAACCAATAACTGTTAATGTATACACATGGGATGAGGAAACAAATTGGTGCCAATTAAAGTGTCCAAGAACAGTCCAACAATAGGCGAACCAGCCAAAAGTCATGTGGACTTACTCCTAATGTTTTCGCCAGCGGGCTGCCCCATTACACATTGATACGCACAATGAGCAGTTATTGGGCGCATACTTCAAAAACACACATACAAGAATTCTGCAGAAAATGTTTAACAAGAATTCCATCTGTGCAAGCCGCGAGTGAACATATAAAACATTGTAAAAGTTCTGTAGACTGTAAGACAGAACTAACTACGCCCCCGCCAGGATCTAAAGTTAGTTTTAAGAACTGGAAACGGCTGCAAACACAGTCCATACGTAGTTTACGCAGACTTCGAGTCGCTTATTGTTCCTTATGAAGGGCCAGCACCACAAAAACTTCGAAAAACAGTCTTAATGAGTAATCATCAGATTTGTTCATTTGCCTTCATTATTGTTAGGTCAGATGGCGTTTATTCAGAGCCAGAATTATATAGAGGACCAGATGCTGCAGAAACATTCTTAAAACGCATGCAGCAAGTGCGTAACGCTGTTCTAATAATCTGAAACTTATCTGAAATCATAATGCGCCTGAAGACCAACAACAGTATGACTCAGCCACGCATTGTTGGATTTGCGGTTTAGAGCTAACGCCAAGAGTGAAACCACACAGTAAGAGACCATGATCACATTAGCGGAAAGTTCAGAGGAGCGGCGCATAACAAATGCAATCTTCAACTAAAGTTTGATCCTAAGACATGGAAGCTGCCCATCTTCTTTCACAACTTGCGAGGTTATGACTCTCACCTTATAATGCAAGCAGTAACCAGCGCCTTCAGGGTAGCATGCATTGCACAGTCATCAGAAAAGTACATGTGTTTCACTTTAAAATAACATGTCTTTCTACGACTCTATGCAACACATGATGGATCATTAGAGTCACTGGCTATGTCCTTAAAGTCCTGCCCAATAACGGAAGAACATTTTGACTCAACTCTTGTTAGAAAGGGCGTTTACCCTTATGAGTACATGAACAGTTGGGAAAGGTTTGATGAAGATACACTTCACCTAAAGGCGCGTTCTTTTCTAGTCTTAGAGGAAAGGACATTAGCGACTCCGATTCCAGCATGCTCAAGATGCTTGGCAAAAGTTAGATTGTAAAACGATGGGAGCTATCATGACTCCTATTTAATGGCAGATGTATGTTTGTTGGCGGACGTCTTTGAAAATTACAGAAAGACCTGCATGAAAACATTATAGCCTGGATCCCGCGCATTACATTTCTGCGCCCGGGATGAGCTGGGACGCTTTCTTAAAGTTACTGGAGTACAAATTGATTTATTGTCTGACTTGCCAATGATTCAGATGATTGAAAACGGATTGCGTGGAGGAATTAGTATGGCGTCGCATCATTACTGTAAAGCAAACAACAAATACTTGGATCATTATGATTCGAGTAAAAGGTCTAACTATCTCATGTATTTAGATTGCAAACAATCTGTATGGTTGGGCTATGCGCATCACTTCCATTAGCAACTTTAAAATGTACACAGAAGACAATCCGGAAAATATTCAAAGAGCATTAAAGTGGTTGGGCAGTTTGACGCCGGGTCAACAGCGTGTTTTCATTCTAGAAGTTGACTTAGAATATCCTCATGAACTCCATGACCTGCATAATGACTATCCATTAGCAGCGAAAGTCTAAAGATGGATCCAAGAGAACCGCCTAAACTTGTGCCTAATCTTCGAGGCAAAAAAAATTATGTCTGTCATTACAGACTTTACAATTTTATTTAAGACATGGTTTGAAGTTGGCAGCAGTTCATCGCAATAATTGCTTTGATCAAGAAATCAGTTCATGAAACCATACATAATGAATGAACTCTGATCTTAGCTCTAAATCCACAGATGCCCAGGAAAATGGAATTTTGTAAGTGATGAACAAACAGCTGTTTCGGTAAGATATGGAGAATCCGCACAAGCGCCAAAGATGTCAGATTGGTCACCGAAGACGAAATGAAGCAATTAAGCTGACTTCAAAAAACCTATTTATCAGGACTTTAGAAGATTTCATGGATCCAGCTGTTGGTATAATGATGAAAAAAAAAAGGAAAGTTCAATTTAGACAATCTGTATTTATTGGGTTTACGTTTTAGGAATTATCAAGCTTTTGATGTTAGAGTTTCTTTATGACTACTTTCAGCCCTCGTTTCGCCTGAGTCTCGCCAGAGAACTTTGACACAGTTACAGACTGTTTTGTTCTTAGATATTCTACCTGAAGACATCTATAAAAGACATGGTATGGTAAGTAGCTAAAGGTCATGCGGGATGGTACGACACATCTGATTACCTAAAGATTCGCCCTTTGATTATCGTTATATAAGAAGGTTTTAGAAAGATGAAGGCTGAATTATCTGGGAACGGTGATCAAGGAGTATGTGGGGTTAAGGTCAAATAATGTACCAGTATTTCGAGCAGGAGAAATTCATTAAGAATGGGCAATGGGAATTCTGCGTGTTGTGCAGTCAAACATATCACATTGACAACTACAAAGAAGCATTGTTGGCATAAGATTTTCCTCATGGGTCAACGTAAATACTGCGTATCTAATCTACATGAGATCAACACAAACTGTTGTTAACAAAGAAGCATTCAGATGAACAAAACAAAAGGGTGTTTGTTCAATCCAGAGTTCTTTGCAATCGGGTGCACTGGAGGACCGTTAAATTAATTAAAGCGGAACTGTGTCTGGCGGGATTATCTGCAGTTATTCCTTCACAAAAGATCTTTGAGGAGTGGTTTGTTTTGTTGTGCAGTGTCTCGTACATAATACACGGGGCGGATTCCTTTTTTAAATTCTGTTTATTTCATATGGTCAACACTCCAAACTGTGATCTGTTGACTGATGCGATGCCCCTTCTGCTTCCCCCGGTTAATAAGGTACCTTACTTTCATAACAAAATGGTAATAGTTTGCGGATGAAGGAATCTCCCTTCTACTACATTTATTGTTTTTTTTTTGATTGCTTGTATGGTTTTAGCCCTTTAAATTATGCATTATCATTGCGCGCAAAAGGAGGCAGTTTCTAACCCATTCGGTGTTGCGACGAATTGTCAATCAGCTCTCTGGGATACCTGGTAGGAGAAAAAGTCTTTCGGCGCTAACTGTTTGTTAAAGTTTTCTAACTAAACGCCTGTGATCTGGTGAACTCCCGGAATGCTCTTTTAATGGTAACTCTATGTTTCAACCAATTTTTGATTCGCTTGGCCTTTTTAACTCTGTTCCATCGTTCATACATGAATCTGCGAGGATAAGTTAGTGGCCTCGTTGGTATATCAGTTGTTAAGCGACTGCAACAGCTTGAAGACTCTTTTGTGTTTATGGTTCTGCAATCTTTGTATCTTGAGCTATTGTCAATGACTGTTGAGGAGTACTTAAATCTTTTTCGTCTAATCCTATCTGGTGGGTAATTATAGAAGAATTCCATTTGATGGGTGTCTTTTGGGGTTGTATTGACAAAAGTGTGGTCTCGGTCTTGGCTAGGCGCTGGTAAATAAATTTGCCAATTTCGCTTGGTTTAGATAACCATTCCTTTGCTGTTTGTTCACTGACTCCTGCCGCTTGGCTTTGCTTTTGTATTGTTGTGCTACCCTCCCATATCCTATGGGCGAATATTAGATTTTGTTCTTTTTTATTCAGCCAATATTTTGTGCAACGAAAGTACTCGACGGTATCCAAACGACAATTAACCCGATTTTCGTGCATCTTATGTTTTTCTGATGGTTGATAAAAGCTCGCTGAATTTTGGTGGGGGGCAATTCTGGAATGGTTTGCCTGGTACTAGATATATTGTTTTATTGACTTGATCAAACATTTTTTAAATGTGTAAGCTTGCTGCCCTGTCTTTTCAGTGTGTCATTAATAAATTCTAACTGCTCAAGTCTACTGCCTTTATAGGCGTCTTGTGCAGGCTGCTAGTTCCTCAAGCTTGGGTATGGTTGTCTTTTTCTCTCGCGGTCATTCCCCAGTTTTCTAATTGCGAATTTACTTCCGTAAAAGCAAGCGCATTCACCACAGCGCCGCCTCTCCATTATCTGCGAAGGGAAGCCATTTTTTATAATTGTTTATTTTTTTTTATTTTTATATTGTCTGGAATTATTCCTTGTTAACTAGATATCTTTCGTGGCAACCGAAAGCTGCCTAGATAGCAATCAGCTTTGTGAATCCTCAAGTCTAGTTTGCCAAGATTGGCTGGTTTTTAATTATTACAAGCTTTTACCCAGCTTTGTGGATTCTACACCTTAGGACTCCAATAACAGCAGATTGGGATACAAAGGTGGTAACAGTTTTTTTGGTGACTCTATTTTTATAAAATAAATATTAATTATAATTATTAAAAAAACATGAACAGTGATGTCTATACTGCTACAAGGCGGCCTTACCTTCCGGAACTTATGAATGACAAGTTGATTGATCAAGCTATTATGCCAAAAAGAAGAGACTGCTATTCTTTTGGCGATGTGGGAAAACCAAAAACAGTTCCTCTGGAACTGGTAGTCAGCATTTAGAACAGATTCAGCAGATGTCTTCACAAGACATTATAAAGTATCATAATATGGTTATGAACGCGAGTAGGCGTCTTGATTAGAATGGGGAAAAGTGTGGGGCAAACGGTTCTTAGTTTGTACACTTAAATAGTCAGTAGATTGGCTCCCTTGATTCTGAAAAGATCTTACGTTGTTTTAACGCAAGAGTCCAGTTTTACAAGTCATTTGAGTTCTAGGTGTGTGTGATTTTTATTACAGATTTGGAAATTGGTTATCGCCATTAATCTGGGAATTAGATTAATAACTTATATTCATATAGATTTTATTTCCCTTCAACATATGAAACGTGCTGAAAATCATCAGAACCAGGTGGAGAAGAAAGTAACCAAGCAGAAAATCAGCAGAAAAACGCTGAATCAGGTGTGAGGACCATAAAAATTCTGGGCGTGTTGATGCAGGAAGAAATTAGCAGAGTGGAACAGACAAAAAAATAATTAATGTTACAGAATATGGACCTCTTCATGAAAACATAAACCCCAACCCTGAACAAGTTAATGCAATGCCAGCTATAAAACTGTTTGTGATACAAGGGCCCAACAAGTCTTCATGGATATTGAATTAAAAACTGTTCATTTTCCTGGCCCATTGTGCGTTGGGGCGGTTATTATGGTATATAAAAATATATACACAATGCAACAGAAACGAAGCTATCAAAAAATCTGAGCCACTAATGCAGGAGAAAAAGACAAGCAGAACGCCAAACGCAATAACAAAGCATCAATTTTGATCATGTGAAATGTTAACTTATTTTAAGAACTTAATTTAATTTTTTATAAAATAGAAAATTTTCCATGGCGTATTATTAAATTGATGGAGTCAATAAATAAAGACTCATGAGTCTATAAAAGACATTTCCATAGACCCAGATTGTAATCAATGCGGTTGGCTTCGGCTGTAAAAACTTCCTTAAGATTTGCAGAGATCCGACTGAGCAAGACATCCTCAACGCTGTCACGTTTTTTGAGGCGTGTCCGTGTACTATATCAGAATCATACTATTAAGATAAAAACATAGCTTGTATTTTTTTGAAAATTATAAGATACTTAAATAAAGAGCTTTGTTGTACTTTGAGGATGTCTTAGCTATGATCTTAGGTTTAACTTGGGTAAGGCAAAACTTGAGGTGATTTGGGGGTGACTTAAAGTTGACTTAAGTAAGAAACTTGTAAATGATTGTGGATGACTTGGAATTACTTGAGATGACTTGTGAATGACTTAAGGATGACTTAAGTTCGGAGAACTTGTGAATGACTTATGGATGACTGAAGTGAATGACTTGAGGATTACTTGTAAATGACTTGAGGTTGACTGTGAATACCTTGAGGTGACTTGTGAATAACTTGAGGAGGACTTTGTGATGACTTGAGGAGACTTAAGTGTGGCGTGCGTTGGGGTGGGGTGGGGAGTCGTGACGTGCGTGGGGAGGGGGTGGGGAGACGTTGAGGCGTGTTGGGGTGGGGCGTGGGGAGTACGTGCGTGCGTGGGGTGGGGGTAGGGGTGACGTTGCGTGCGTGGGGTGGGGTGTGCGCAGGAGTTACCTCCTTAGTGTCCAAACATAGCATGTACAGGCAGTACCGTAGCCCTCGTGCTACTATAAATAGGCGTTCACCGCATGATGTATCGGTTATTGATGCTTGGCGGATTTTACCGCCGCCCTCTTGCTGCTATATGATGGCCGTTCCACCGCTATGTAACGGCTATTTATAGCAAGGCGGATTGTGACCCGTATAGCCCTCTTGCTCTTGAATAGGCGTTCACGCATGAACGGTTATTTATAGCAAAACGGATTTTACCGCAGGCCCCTTACTATTAAATAGGCGTCACGCAATTGACGGTTATTTATTAGTAGCAGGTCAGCAAGGCTTTTTTAAAATTTCTACTGCAGTCCTCTTAAAGGTCTGCCTAGCCCTATCTAGTTTTGCCAGAGAACATTCGAAAATCGCCATTCAGTTGCATAGGGCACACTTAAGGCAAAAATAAACTGGTTAGAATTAGAAAAGTAGACAAGTATACACTTCTTAATTCACAGATCAGTGTGCCCTAACACTGAATCTGTAGTTAACAAATCAATCAAGTCTAAGACAAAACTGAGAAACAATTACAACCCGGGTCTTGCTGCGTTGGCGGGTCACAAATTGGAGTGACACGTAACCAGTCTAGAACATTCGCTAACGAACGACCCTGGCGCGCTTGTTCAACCTGACATGAATACGCCCCCCTCACCCCCACCCCTCACCGGGCAAGCCCAGTCCCACGCTTTATTGATTTTTTGTCGCTTGCCGTGCGCTGTGTGAACACGGTCGGCGTCTCGCTAGGCGTAAATTAAGCGATTTAGGTTTCGGCCTCTCGTGTCAGGCCTATCTGTTACACATAGTTTTGTCAGGGGGAGGGTTTTAGTAAATTAGTCCGAATAATGTGTGCGGATTTTATGTTAAAAATATATAACTTATCACTTTGCCCAGTTTGCTGTGCTCTCTCTTTCTCAACCAGGGCTTGATCATTGGCAGAGATAAGCCCCCCAATTACTGCCGTAGCAGCATTTATAGCTGTCTCATGCCAGCTCCCAACAATACGCGTGATGGATTGTTTTTGCTTCGGCAATTTCAAAAATTGCAGCGCAATTTGTTAGATAAGGAACCTTCATCTATAGTCAAACACGTATAAAACTAGTAATCTTGTTTCATTCATCTGTAACCAACAAAACCTTTAAGATTGTCTCTCCGGTTTCCAAAAATGACTTCGCTACCTTCAAGACAAATACCGTTAAGCGCAATGAAGAACAGAGACAAGAAAGAGGCGGCTCTCGCTTGTAATAGCGAGGAACGTGTTAGCACCGCCCGCCCCGCTGTGCGGGGCAGACATGTGAATAGTTGGCTTGCCTTCCACTGACTGACTCAAACTAATGCTTTCGACAAATACTCTAACATCGCTGTTAAAATAAAAACTTATTGGCCTCGAATAACAAACTGTTTTCAGATTAACGTTTTAGCCATTTAAAAATAAACACAATTAAAACACACAGTTGGTCCACCAGAGAGCTATCAAAAACACAGCCTTCTTTGGACAGTAGCTCCAACAACAATGACAGCCCCGGTGTTGCCACGTCGAACAGCCTCGATCTGATGTGACGACGTGCAATCTTAGACTTTTCCAAATGTGGTGTGCAACCCTTCCAAGTGTCTTCGTTTACACAGCATAGGCTAGGTGCAAACTGCCGCGGCCGTAATTTAGTATCAGGTTTCAGCCCCGTGTACAAGTTTGGAGGTGGAATAGTAGTGAAGGAAGTGTGCGGGATTATATGGGCATTTAATGAGAGAGAGAAAGAGAGTGTGTGTGTGTGTGTGTGTGTGTGTGTTGTGTCTGTTCTGTCTGCCGCCTCTCTGTCATGTCTGTCTGTCTCTCTCTGTCTCTCTCTTCTCTGTCTGTCTGTCTGTCTGCGGTGATTCTCTCTCTCTCTCTCTTCCGCCAAGGTAAAGGCGGCTTTTAGGCCACTTCAGCCCCAAAAACTCGGTGGTGAAGCAAGTGGGGTTGATAACAGTACCATTTATTTTGTTCTCTGAGCGGAGATATATTCAGGGCCGTCAATGACTTAATTTAGTGCAGAACAACAAATTTGGATTTTTAAATTATGATTGTAAAAGAGGTGGGGAGAGTAGAGGGATACCCCGCACTGACTTGATTGTGACTGGGTTGCTTATTACCGTGCAAGAAAAACTAAAGCAAACACAACTAGCTACGCAAATTTTGCTATGTCTATGACGTCAAGTTCGGTGAGGACGCAGATAAAAAAAAAAAAAAATAATAAGACGTCACAGGAAAAGAAGCAGGATTGAAACTCACCAGGCAGTCTTCGTAGGTCCCACGCGGCACAATCACGCAAGGACCCACCCGCAGCACAAGCAGTCAGCGGAGGACGCGGAACGGGCGCCGCCACCCCAACGGCAGAAGGGGATGAGGCCGTGTCCCTTCCCATCAGCCGGACCTCGGTGTTGCCAAGGCAACAAAACCAAGTCCGGACTCTCGGGGAGAAAACGCCGACGGACCCAAAACAATCAACGGCGACCGCAGGCAACGATGCGCTCAGGACGACCACGGAGTCCCGGCAATCCCAACGGACAGCCCCGGACGATTAAACAGTCCAGAAAGGACCACAGACAATAACGCCGGACCACACTCTCAAGGCCAACGGAACAGGACGAAGGCCCGTCCGCTCAAAGACACAAAACGATCAACCCAAACGATTCGACGGAACGAAACCAAAACGCCCGCCTCCCTCAGGACAGGCACCACACCAAACCAGGTAGGTCACAACTTCAGATGGTAGAAACAGGTGTGCAGCTCCCGACACAGTGAAACAAAAACACAGGGCATTACACACCACGACTTTCTTCGGTTGATAGGAAATGACACACCACACAAAACACACACACACACCAGAGCAGCATTTTTTTGTTCCCATTCTAAACTACTCTCTGTTCTTTGAGAACGGGGAGTACAAAAACGAAGTCTAAAATCTCTACAGACTGTTTTGAGGGGGGCTCTCATCGGAGAATATTGGGACCCCCCGCCGGTTTTTTTATAGCGTGGGGGGCCCAGTTATTGTTGTTTCCCCGTGCGGTAGATTGACGGTTTTTTTTTTGTTTGTTTTTTTTTTTTTTGGGGGGGGGGGGGGGGGGGGGGGGGGTGGGGGATTTCGGTTTTGCTTGGGGTGTGTTCCCCCAACAACTTTTCCACTTTGCCTGCAGTTGGGTTACTATTTCTTTTTAGTTTTTGGGTTTGCTAAGTGGGTTTGCAAGTATTAATCTTTTTCAGTTAGACAAAATTGCATCTTTTTAAAAATGTGTTGTTGTGAGCCTTTTTAGATTTTCAGGTAAAAATTTAGTTTGTTTTTGCATTTTTGAGTTTCCAAAATGTTTTGCTCAGTTCGTTTGGGTTTGTATTTTACTTTTTTGAATGGCTTTTTGGGGTTTGCATTGGTTTTGAAAGGGTTTCAGTAATCCTATATTGTTTCTTTTCATTCTTGATGTCACAGTGGCTTAATCAATATTGTTGTTGAGGCATTTGTTGTTTAAGGGGCACTGTTCTTTTTTAGTGCGTTGAAGATTTTTTTTCTTTCCCCCTTTTTTGCTGAGTTGGTTTTTGTTTTGTTGGTGCTCATTTTGGTTTTTTTAGGTTTGGGGATACATGAATTGTGTTTTCCGTGCTTTTGTTAATATTTTGGGCAATTTGCCCCTTTTTGGGGCGATGTTTTGAGATTTTGAAAAAAATTTTTTCCCTATGTTGCTTTTGAGTTTTTTTTCCTCGTATGGGGGGTTGTCCATATGATTTTCCTTTTCCCGTTTTCTTCTTTTTGTTCATGTTTCTGTCTGGGTTGTATTTAATTTGTGTTTTAGCCCCCCTTTTTTTGCAGTGCTTTTTGGGGATTCTCTGCGCGTTGTTGAATATCTTTTTGCAGGGGGGGTTGGATGTCTCTTGTTTTTGCATTGGGTTTTGGCTTTGATACAGAGGTGGATGGTTGTTTTGGGGTTTCATAAATGGGGGGTGCCATTTGGGTTCTTATTGGTTTTTATATGTGGGGTTGGGGCAAGTGTTTTTGTCTAAGCAGTTCCTACCTTTTTGTTTGCTTCAATAGTTATTTTTAAGTTATGATTTTGGAAGATTTTGCATAGTTCTTTTTTCTTGTTTTCAATGGTTCTTGGGTTATTGGCAAGTGCAGCAAGGCAGTCATCTCTGTATAATCCGACTTGCTTTCCAAGTTGCCTCTTGATGTTGGGTTGATTTTCAGAAAGATCGGCCAAATACTTTCTGAGATATTCCATGAAAAAGAAAAACCGTTAGGCATTCTTATAGCCGTTAGTAACGGCCATGAGTGTAAACTAAAACATCAGGCACGATCCGTGACCAATAATGAAGATATCTGCTAATTTTCACAAAGATCAGCCAAGTACTTTCTGAGACATTTTATAAAAAAGAAAAAAACCGTTATGGGCCATTACAGCCGTTAGTAACAGCCATAACGGTAAAATAAAACATCGGATATCATCCCTCGCATCCAATGCACATACATACAAATTTACAGAAAGATCGGCCACGTACTTTCGGAGATATTCCATAAAGAAGAAAAACCTCATGCGCCGTTATAGCCGTTACTAACGGCTATAACGGCTATAACGATAAACTAAAACATCGGGTATCATCCGTGACCACAATGAACATACCTACACATTTTCAGAAAGATCGACAAAGTGCTTTCTGAGATATTCCATAAAGAAGAAAAACAGCTATGGGCCGTAATAGCCGTTAATAACGGCTATAACGGTAAACTAAAACATCGGGCATCATCCGTAATGAACATCCATAGTGAACATACCTGCTAATTTTCACAAAGATCGGCCAAGTACTTTATGAGATATTCATAAAGAAGAAAAACCTCATGGGCCGTTATAGCCGTTAGTAACAGCTATAACGGTAAACTAAAACATCGGGCATCATCCGTAATGAACATCCATAGTGAACATACCTGCTAATTTTCACAAAGATCGGCCACGTACTTTCAGAGATATTCCATAAAGAAGGAAAACCGTTACAGGCCGGTGCAGCCGTTAGTAACGGATATAACGGCAAATTAAAACATCGGGCATAATCATGATCCATAATGAACATACCTGCTAATTTCAAAGAGATCGGCAATGTACTTTCGGAGATATTTCGTGTGGAAGAAAAACCGTTCAAGGCCGTTAGTAAGGGCTATAACGGTAAACTGAAACACAAAGCATTATTCGTGACCCATAATGAACATGCATGCTATTTTTCACAAAGATCGACCATGTACTTACTGAGATATTCCATGAAGAAAAAACCGTTACAGGCCGTTACAGCCGTTAGTAACGGCTATAACGGTAAACTAAAACATCGTGTATTATTCGAGACCCATAATGAACGTACCTACACATTTTCAGAAAGATCGGCCAATCACTTTCTGAGATATTCCATAAAGAAGAAAAACCGTTACAGGCCGTTACAGCCGTTTGCAACAGCTATAACGGGGTAATCTAAAACATCGCGCACCATCCTTGACCAATAATGAACATACCTGCTAATTTTGACAAAGATCGGACAAGTACTTTCTGAGATATTCCATAAAGAAGAAAAACAGTTTTAGGCCGTTGCAGCCGTTAGTAACAGTTATAACGGTAAACTAAAATATCGCGCATTATTCGTGACCCGTAATGAACATGCCTACAAATTGTCAGAAAGATCGGTTAAGTACTTTGAGATATTCCATAAAGAAGAAAAACCGTTACAGGCCATTACAACCGTTAGTAACGGCCATAACGGGGAAAACTAAAACATCGGGTATCATCCGTGACCCAAAATGAACATACCTACAAATTTTCACAAAGATCTACCAAGTGCTTTCTGAGATATTCCACAATGAAGAAAAACTGTTATGGGTCGTTATAGCCGTTAGTAACGGCTATAACCGCAAACTACAACATCGGGCATCATCCGTAACCCATAGTAAACACAGCTACTAATGTTCAGAAAGACATGCCAAGTGCTTTCTGAGACAGTCTATGAAGAAGAAAACCGTTACAGGCTGTAAGTAACGGCTATAGCGGTAAACTAAAACATCGGGCATTATTCGTGACCCATAATGAACATACATGCTACTTTTCACAAAGATCGGCCATATACTTTCTGAGATATTCCATAAAGAAGAAAAACCGCTACAGGCCGTTACAGCCGTTAGTAACAGCTATAACGATAAACTAAAACATCGGGCATTATGCGTGACCCATAATGAACATATGTACACATTTTCAGAAAGATCGGCCAAGTACTTTCAGAGATATTCCATAAAGAAGGAAAACCGTTACAGGCCGTTACAGCTGTTAGTAACGGCTATCACGGGGTAAACTAAAACATCGGGCATCATCCTTGACCCATGATGAACAAACTTGCTAATGTTCACAAAGACCGGTGAAGTACTTTCGGAGATATTCCATAAAGAAGAAAAACTTTACAGGCCGTTACAGCCGTTAGTAACAGCTATAACGGTAAACTAAAACATCGGGCATCATCAGTGACCCATAATGAACATACATGCTAATTTTCACAAAGATCGGCCAAGTACTTTCGGAATTATTCCGTAAAGAAGAAAAACCGTTACAGGCCGATACAGCCGTTAGTAACGGCTATAACGGCTTGGTGACGGCTATAACGGTAAACTAGAACATCGTGCATTATTCGTGACCCATAATGATGAATACTTTTTCAGATATTCCTTAAAAACAAAAACCGTTACAGGCCGTTGCATCCGTTAGTGACGGCTGTAACGGGGTAAACTAAAACATCGGGCATCATCCGTGACCCATAATGTACATACCTACAAATGTTCAGAAAGATCGGCCAAGTACTTTCTGAGATACTACATAAAGAAGAATAACCGCTACAGGGCGTTACAGCCGTTAGTAACGGCTATAACGGGTTAAACTAAAACATCGGGCATCATCTGTGACCCATAATGAACATATCTGCTAATTTTCACAAAGATCGGACAAGTATTTTATGGGATATTCCATAAAGAAGGAAAACCGTTACAGGCCGTTACATACGTTAGTAACGGCTATAACGATAAACTAAAACATCGCGCATTATTCGTGACCCGTAATGAACATACCTACAAATTTTCAGAAAGATCGGCCAAATACTTTCTGAGATATTCCATAAAGAAGAAAAACCGTTACAGGCCATTACAGCCGTTAGTAACGGCTATAACTGGGTAAACTAAAACATCGGGTATCATCCGAGACCCAAAATGAACATACCTACAAATTTTCACAAAGATCGACCAAGTGCTTTCTGAGATATTCCATAAAGAAGAAAACTGTTATGGGCCGTTATAGCCGTTAGTAACGGCTATAAACGCAAACTAAAACATCGGGCATCATCCGTACCCCATAGTAAACACAGTTGCTAATGTTCAGAAAGACATGCCAAGTGCTTTCTGAGACATTTCATGAAGAAGAAAAACCGTTACAGGCCTTTAGTAACGGCTATAGCGGTAAACTAAAACTTTGGGCATTATTCGTGACCCATAATGAACATACATGCTACTTTTCACAAAGATCGGCCATGTACTTTCTGAGATATTCCATAAAGAAGAAAAACCGCTACAGGCCGTTACAGCCGTTAGTAATGGTTATAACGCTAAACTAAAACATGGGGCATTATTCGTGACCCATAATGAACATACGTACACATTTTCACAAAGATCGGCCAAGTACTTTCAGAGATATTCCATAAAGAAGGAAAACCGTTACAGGCCGTTACAGCTGTTAGTACCGGCTATAACGGGGTAAACTAAAACATCGGGCATCATCCTTGACCCATGATGAACAAACCTGCTAATTTTCAAAAAGATCTGCAAATTGCTTTCTGAGGTGTTCCGTGAAGAAGAAAAACCGTTCAAGGCCGTGAGTAAGGGCTATAACGGTAAACAGAAACACAAAGCCTTATTCGTGACCCATAATGAACATACATGCTAATTTTCACAAAGATCGACCATGTACTTTCTGAGATATTCCATGAAGAAAAAAAGACCGTTACAGGCCGTTACAGCCGTTAGTAACGGTTATAACGGTAAACTAAAACATGGGGCATTATTCGTGACCCATAATGAACATACCTACACATTTTCAGAAAGATCGGCCAAGTACTTTCGGAGATATTCCATAAAGAAGAAAAACCGTTACAGGCCGTTACAGCCGTTAGTAACGGCTATAACGGTAAACTAAAACATCGGGCATCATCCTTGACCCATATTGAACATACCTACAAATTTTCAGGAAGATCGGCCCAGTAGTTTTGTCTGGAGCGAGTGGAACACATTTACTTTGAACGGCTATAACTGCAAACTAAAACATCATCCGTAACCCATAGTGAACATACCTGCTAATTTTGAGAAAGATCGGCCAAGTACTTTCTGAGTTATTCCGTGAAGAAGAAAAACTGTTTCAGGCCTTTAATAGCGGCTATAACGGTAAACTAAAACATCGGGCATTATTCGTGACCCATAATGAACATACATGCTACTTTTCACAAAGATCGGCCATGTACTTTCTGAGATATTTCATGAAGAAGAAAACCGTTACAGGCCGTTACACCCGTTAGTGACGGCTATATCGGTAAACTAAAACATCTGGCATTATTTGTGATCCATAATGAGCATACCTACAAATTTTCAGAAAGATACGCCAAATACTTTCTGAGATATTCCATAAAAAAGAAACACCGTTACAGGCCGTTGCAGCCGTTAGTAACGGTTATATCGGTAAATTAAAACATGGGGCATTATTCGTGACCCATAATGAACATACGTACACATTTTCAGAAAGATCGGCCAAGTACTTTCGGAGATATTCCATAAAGAAGAAAAACCGTTACAGGCCGTTACAGCCGTTAGTAACGGCTATAACGGTAAACTAAAACATCGGGCATCATCCTTGACCCATATGAACATACCTACAAATTTTCAGGAAGATCGGCCCAGTAGTTTTGTCTGGAGCGAGTGGAACACATTTATTTTGACCACGGACGGACGGACGGACGGACGGACAGACAGACACACAGATAGCATTGCTTCGTTCCCATTCTAAAGTACTCCTTGTTCTATAAGAACTGGGAGTACAACAAGACATATTCAGACAGACAACTCATTGAAAATGAGCGGCGGATGTATTGGGCCGCACGCCTGCACAGCTGGAGAAATCGAGGGACGAAAACCGTGTAAAGATAGACACGATGGAGAGCAGAAGAGCACAGTCAGCAGACCAAACATTAATGAAACTGCGCTTTACCCGGAGCAGCAAACAGATCATATAGGTATTAATCTGTGAAGTAGAACACGTGAGATATGTATAACCGTGTCGATCAGAACCGATTAGTCTAGGGATCAGTTCATGTGTTAGGTTTCCGGACCACAATTCAGAAGTTTTAGAACTGATGGATGAATTAATCAATGAAAAAGCTGAGAGATTTCGGAAACGAAGGACTCATGCCACGACCACGACTTAGCAAATATTTGACCTACTTCGTCCAAGAGGTTCTGTGCCATACTTATCACTGTGTGTGTGTGTGTGTGTTGTGTGTGTGTGTGTGTGTGTGTGTGTGTGTGTGTGTGTGTGTGTG
This sequence comes from Conus ventricosus, assembly GCA_018398815.1. Lineage (NCBI taxonomy): Eukaryota > Metazoa > Mollusca > Gastropoda > Neogastropoda > Conidae > Conus > Conus ventricosus. Next base: position 30,260,812 of record CM031613.1, read on the forward strand.
TGTGTGTGTGTGTGTGTGTGTGTGTGTGTGTGTGTGTGCTCTGTAACGTGTCACACGACACAAAAATAGCATCAGCTGAAATACATGAAGTAATCTTTTGAAAGGGGGTACAGTGCAGGGAAATGGTTTGGAGAGGATGATATGCCTAGTGGGTCGATGGCTGAGGGAAGGGTGTCACAAACCGCATTTGAAAACACTCAATTACAAACACAGCATGTTCAGTCAATATGCAGGCATCCGCTCCATTCATTCCGAGGAGAGACTGAGGAAACAAGAATCTACTTTCTGTGCTCCTTTTACGAAACAAGAATCGCAATGACAATTAACGCTAAGCAAAACAACATGCAAGTCTCCTGAACAAGTTGCTTTTCAAGTTTCCACAGAACACTATGAATTATTTGCCATTGATTCATTTTTTGTTTGTTTTTCAATTCACAGCACATAAAGCATTGCATTTCTCGTTCTTTCCGTTCGAACAATAAATAGTTACGTAAGAACTGATGTTCTTGTGCGAAAGTTCAACCAGCTGGAATCAAGCTTTGAGGGGTAGGAACGGTCCATTATTTCCAGGCTGAAGTTTTGTCGAAAGAAGCCCAACTTTGGCTTTGAAATATGTAATATCTAGTTTTCTTTTCATAAGACATTATGCAACAAAACATGGTAACACATACTCACGAATTCCGTTTCCCTACGTACTGTTGGGATATAAAGTGAAAATATTACAACAAGATATTAATCTTAAGAAACAATTTGTCAGTGTTTGTTTTTTTTTAAAATAAATTAATCAAGCGTTTTCACATTATGCTCCTCATAAAACAATCTCATTCCATTTACACTTTATTTGTTAGTCACATTAATCGTTTCCACTCACTTATGCATTCTTCGTGCATTTATTTCCCAAGTAAAAATTTACCCATGGGGAATCACTATTATAGCAACAACAAAACAAAGTCCCCAGCACACTTCTGTCTGCACTACATCACCGAACACTCTTTGGTCGCTTGAAAACAAAATATCTCTTGTCATGACAAAGGGTGCTGTCTCCTCTTCCAAATTGCCCAGTGACACTGTCCTCATTCCCATCATTGTGGTTCACCTCATACACAGCCACACCAGTTCTGTCCCACCTCAGCCCCAGTACTGAAATCACTTTGAAGTCATCTTTTTCAGGTCGTCATGTGCAAACCCACCAGAGGAGACCCGGCACAGATGCTGAGTCATGTCGGTGAAAGGCAGTGGTGTCTGTTTCTTATCCAGCATATTTTACAATATCAGACTTTGACTTTGCCTACTGCACACTGCAGCACTGCCCACTATCCTACTTATCCAACAGTAAAGGCATTCAAGTTGTTCAGCTTTTCACCCTCTGGATTGAACTGAATCTAAGTATTCTCTGATGTCCCTTCTGATGATGCTATGTTCCAGGGCCTTGGCTTACATTTTGTGTGTTCACTGGGACGAAAAAGTCGGACTCGAATAATCATATCGCCTTTATCGGAAGCAAGGGAAGATCTCGCAAGTTTGAGGAGTTTGACATTAAAGATCACAACGACAACGAAGTGAACTCTCGAGACTGTTATACGCCCTCTCATAGATTGCGACTAAGATTTGGAACAGTAAGTGATATATACATACATATGTTGTGTGTGTGTGTGTGTGTTGTGTGTGTGTGTGGTGTGTGTGTGTGTGTGTGGTGTGTGTGTGTGTGTGGTTTGTGAGCATGAGCGAGTGTGTGTGTGGTGTGTTGTGTGTGTGGTGTGTGTGTGTGTGTGTGTTGTGTTGTGTGTGGTGTGTGTGTGTGTGTGTGTGTGTGTGACTCAGATTTCGTGTAACTGTCCTAAAGTCCATTAGAATAATTCATGTAAATTACCCCTCTTGCATTTGTTTCGCCCGTGTCCGGCCGATCTGTTTGTCTCCCCTGGTGTTTGTTACGGGCGCAACCGGCCCCACATGCTGTGTTACTTTCCCTCACACCCTGCAACCTTGTTTTACGTCAAGGCTGGCCAAAATAAATGGGCATCCCTGAGAGGTGCCAGCAAATCTTAAGCATCACATGGGGTGTGGGAAAAGATTCATTCACACGGACTAGGTCGTGAACTGACCGCATTCCATTGATTTCTCAAAGAATTTGAATACTAGGATCAGATTTGGGTTGGAAAATGCAAATGCAAGAGGATGTTTTAAAGGAATTATGCAACAGAAATGAACTAACAACCTCCTGCGGATAATCAATGGATGATAACACTACGCCTTTTCTACATTTGTGAAAGAATTCATCTACTGATTACGAACAATTAAGCACAAGAACACGTAGTTGGCATATTTAAGTTGTTCTAATAGTCAGAGAGAGTTTGCATTTGATACAGAGTTTGCTTTCATAGGTTTTGATCGATATTCGATGAAAGAGAACATGTCTATGTATCGATAGAAAAGTAGATGTTTGAATAAATCGTATCCAGAACAATCATTATGGAACATAATTCACCCACTGCCACTTTTCGGAATTTGCTCAGCCGTTCTCAATGTTGTTGCTTACACTGTTTGCTTTCTTTACTTCCATGTCATGATCATTCAATCGTTGCCACAATAATACTGTTTGAAGTGTTCCATTTATTAGGTATGCTTGCAGGCTATATTTCCCTACAGCTTTGTTAGAACACAAAATGATGAAGAGCTTTTTCCTGTGTGTTAAACCAGAATAAAATGCATTCTTCTTGTATTTCATTTGATATAGAATATTCAAGTCGATTCATATTAGGCGTGTCCTGAGTTTATACTACATGAGAGACCACAATATTAGAGAGTTTCATGTCCATAAAGTTTATCCAGAGTCCTCGTTTGTGAGAGACGTCTCTTGTAAATATATTCTTTGGCTGTTGAGTTATCAATTCAAAAGAAAATCACTTCATACCAAATGCTCAGAGCAATCGAAGATGGTTAGTGAGGAACAGGTCACGATGGAACTGAAGCAGAATATCCATCAGCCAGTCCGTTTATCTGTCTGTCTGTTTGTCTCTCTGTCTGTCTGTATCTGTCTGTCTGTCTGTCTGTCTGTCTGTCTGTCTGTCTCTCTCTCTCTCTCTCTCTCTCTCTCTCTCTTCTCTCTCTCTCCTCTCTCTCTCTCTCTCTTTCTCTCTCCTCTCTCTCTCTCTCTCTCTTCCTCTCTCTCTCTCTCTCTCTCTGTGTGTGTGTGTGTGTGTGTGTGTGTGTGTGTGTGTGTGTGTGTGTGGTGTGCTGTTGTCTCGTATCTTTTTTCCTGATGTTGAATGCTGTATTTCACTAACATTTCTCTACCTCCCTGCCATCCTCCATCCTCTCCTGTTTCTCTTAAAGGAATGTTTTTGAAAGTCTAAAACGAGATATGTGACGACAACGGTAAACAGTCATGAGCATATTGTGGTGATGGTGGGAATGGCTGTGTTGTTGCTGTTGTTGTTGTTGTCGTTGATGTTGTTTTGTTGTTGTTGTTGTTGTTGTTGATGATGGCGATGATGATGATGATGTTGATGATGGTGATGATGATGATGATGATGATGATGAGTGATGCGTGTGCTGCTGCTGCTGCTGCTGCTGCTGTTGTTGTTGTTGTGTTGATGATGATGATGATATGATGAATGAGTGATGATGATGAGATGATGATGATGATAGATGATGGTGGGACTATCTAGAATACCGACTGATACTGACAATAATGACAATAATGACTTCGACAACGACGTTGCATTGACGATGACAATGACAACGACAATAATAATGCTGATGAAGACGATCACGAACATTTTGATTGTGATGATGAGGATGACGATAATGATGAGGAGGAAGAGACGATGATGATGATGATGATGATGATGATGATGATGATGATGATGATGATGATGATGATGATGATGATCGATGTAAATTGAAACGCCTTTTTCAGATCATCGCAGTTGTCCTCATGCGATCGTCTATTGGAAAAGACAGAGATTGGAAGGTGAAGAGAGTCATAGTTCAGTATTACAATGACAAATACACCTGTAAACACGGTGTTGGTGAAACTACGGTCAACGATCGTTCTGTGGTATTCATGTGTGAGTATCTGTCTCTCTGTCACTGTCTCTCTTTCTGTTCTCTCCTCACCTCTCTCTCATCTCCTCTCTCTCTCTCTCTCTCTCTCTCTCTCTCTCCAAAAATAAAAAGCCATAACATTTAAAGATATCCTAGTGTAGGGTAAATGAATTTGTACAAACCTTCAGAGTTCTCAACACACACGCAGTTTTACAAACTGTACACTGTCGGGACACAGGTAATCCACACTCACTTACAGTTGATGTTTCTGGCAACGTGTTTTATTCGGTAGGTATTACTTACAATGCATTAGGACATACGAAAAATTAATACATATGTTTTTGTGAATGAATTCTTTCTTTTTTTGTAATAGCTGAACATATTGGAGGTTCAGAAGCTGGTTGAAATAATTACATTAAAGTGTGGTGAAATGCTTCTGCAATCTCCGACAACTGAAACAACTCATAAATTCGTTCTTCTCTTGGTTTGTCATCACATCGACCACTTTGAACAGGTACTCTATCATCCAATGTTATGGAATGCACAAAGGTCGTGTTGTGGTAATAAAGATAAATGGGTTTCAGGATGGAAGACAGTCTTGAATAGTTGATTGGAACATTTAAAGATAAATGGGTTTCAGGATGGAAGACAATCTTGAATAGTTGATTAGAACATTTTCTTATATGTACAAACTTATCTCGTGAAGCGTCATCATACACATTTTTCTTTTTTTTTTCTTTCTTCTGGACAGCGTCAAACTTGTTATTGCAATTAAAGTAAGTACCCATTTACTGAAACTCGCAAACAACTTCCACGTCTTTGACTATTATGGGACAATGCAATTTTGCCTCATGAAAAATGACAACTTTGCTGGCCACTTTCATGATTTATTTTTTGTCTGTTAAGCACTTCCATGATTCAATTTCTTTCTGTTCGGCACTTCCATGATTAATTTTTTATCTGTTAGGCACTTCCATGATTCATTTTTTATCTGTTAGGCACTTCCATGATTCATTTTTTTGTCTGTTAGGCACTTCCATGATTCATTTTTTTTGGCCTGTTTGGCACTTTCATGATTCATTTTTTTTGCCTGCTTGGCACTTTCATGATTCAGTTTTCTTTGGCTGCTCAGCACTTTCGTGACTGGAATTTTTCTTTGGCTGACAGTATCTTCGTCAGGAACCAGGTTACTCAAAATGCTTCCAAAACATCTGGGCCTAGCTAGTCCTTGTATAAATGCTGTAATAGTAGCATGTTGTCTTCCTGATTTCAAGTCTGATGTAACATCAGTTGTTGTGTGGGTGAGTGTGTGTGTGTGTGTGTGTGTGTGGTGTGTGTGTGTGTGTGTGTGTGTGTGTGTGTGTGTTGTGTGTTCTTTAATTTAATGTCTATCCACTTTACAGTGATCTTAGACAAAAACAAGAGACAAACGAACAGGCATACAAACAAATAAAGACAAAACAGAAAAACACATGTAAAAGGGGCAGGGGTTGTGTGTGTGTGTGTGTGTGTGTGTGTGTGTGTGTGTGTGTGTGTGTGTGTGTGTGTGTGTGTGTGGTGAGTGTGCGTGTGTGTGTGTGTGTGTGTGTGTGTGTGTGTGTGTGTGTGTGTGTGTGTGGTGTGTGTGCGTGCGTAAGGGGTTGGGGGGGGGCATAAATTGTGTATTGTTTTAAAAATGTCATTAAAAGTGTATGGAGTGTGGAGGTAGTGTGGTATACTAATCTTTGCATGCATAGTCTATTCAATTAATGAGATACCAATAAGTGACCATCACTTTAACCCCATTCTAATCTGCCGGCATAACGGTAAACTGCTTTAGCCTTGATTCCTATCTGAACATTTTTAAAGAAAGAAAACATTTTTAACCATTGAAATAATAAGAACAAATAACTTGTGTGTGTGTGTGTGTGTGTTGTGTGTGTGGTGTGTGTGTGTGTGTGGTGAGCGTGCGTGCGTGCGTGCGTGCGTCGTGCGTGCGTGCGTGCGCGGCGTGCTGCGCGCGCGCGCGCCGCGCGCGCTGTGTGTGTGTGTGTGTGTGTGTGTGAGAGAGAGAGAGTTTGTGTGTGTGTGTGTGTGTGTGTGTGTGTGTGTGTGTGTGTGTGTGTGTGTGTATGTGTGGGGTGGGGTGTTGTGCGCGCGCGCGCGTGTGTGTGTGTGTGTGTGTGTGTGTGTGTGTGTGTGTTCAGGCCAGTACGGATAGACCCCAAGGACCTTTCTTCTGCTCCACCCCTCCACGGTTCTTCAGTGCTGGTGCTGATGACGATGTGCACCATGCCCATTCTGCTGAACTCCCTTCTTTGAACATGACCTGTGCACACGAAGGGTTTTATGATTTGATTTGTTACTTTGTTGTTGTTCATAAACTTCAGATTTTGCCTAACTTTGATTTGTGTTCTAGAGTTTTAATTTTGATTTTCCCCCATTTATTTCAATGCAAAGCATTGTCATAAATGTAAGTTGATTGCCATGTCAACCAAAGTGAGATGCTACGTCGAAGGTTCAATTGTTTAAGACGTTATTCACAAAACATTAAATCCGACCCAAGTTAGAACTGCTCGCTCCCACACCTCTCTCTTGATTGTGTTGATGAGAGTAGAGGGGGTGCATATGGGAGAGGGTAGGTGATGGGAGGAGTGAGTGTGGGCATAAGATTAAAACTACTCCCCATACATATGCTGTGTACGTTTGATGATGGCCGTAGGTTTGGGTTTCAGGACAAATCACTCTCCGTCCCCTTGTTCAAACTGTGGGAGATGAGGAAGGGGTTGGCCACAATGCCCAAATTACTACTCCAGCTATCCACCACGCAACCCTTTGCCTTGGACTGATTAGGGTAAATAGACCAAACTCAGTTTCGGTACATGTGCAAGATACATCTGTTGAACGGGTATAGTCTAGACATAAGAGCCAAAGAATCCTCCTCTCCCGTGTAGTCATGCGTTCAGTATTGGTGTGTATTCAGGCACAGTTGAAGAACTACTCCCGCCCAGCTGTAGGTGGCATCTGTGCCAGATGTGTGTGTCAAGAGGGGGAGGGGAGTGGGATGGAATGTGGGTTAGGGCATACGGCTGAAATTACTTCACCTCTGGTGTAGTTTGACTTCCTGTAAACGAACGTGACGTGCAATATCATGACTGAAAATATTTCCCCAGGAGGTGAGTTTAGACCTGAATCCCATGTCAACTGCTCAAAATGACACAAACACGCACAGGCTGGCTTGCATCTTGTGTGATGTAAGTTGTCAACATGACGACTGCTGATTGTGTCTTGCCAATCATTTTGTTTATTACTCTGTCAACACCATTTCGATACTGCTTTGGGAACAAAAACAGTGTTGTCCTATTTTTTTGTTGCCGGTGCACTTGCTCGTATTGTTAGACGCCAAATAAGAGAGCAAGCTTACAGTGCGACATCATTGTAGGGCCTTGCGGAGGTGACACTGATAAAACATATTGTTTACTGTTGTACGCTAAGTAAAGTACTGTCAGCTACATCCAGATTTGCCAGGAGCATATCTAAATGACGCGCTTTTAAGAGTGGCTGAAATCAGACGGACTACGACTTGTATGTAGAACAAAAACACTAGAACATATGGAAATGTGGTGCTGTTTGATATGATTTATTGCAGAGAAAAGTTTCGCTTTTGGTATTGTTCCCTTTGCCTGTACAGAGATAAATGGCATCCTCGTCCGTGACAATGACGACATCGGAGACTGTTTAACAAAGTTAGTGAATACTCTTATTTTTTTCTTCCCCACTAAAAGCTTTGAGATCGATGGAGCTGGTAGACCATGATGGCAAATGGTGGTATTCCCGTGTAACCTGATGACATGGTCAGGAAAATCTGTCAAAACGTCAAGTTATTTTTCCCTGAGATTGAAAATATGCCATTTAAAAAAATTCTTTGTTACGATCATATAATCATCCCTCGAGCAGTAGGTAGGTTTAGACATGCATATCCCATACGTGTTTTCAATGTTTCTACTATATATACATTTGCTACTAAACACATTTTCCCCGTAAGCTTAACGGTGCGCCATAGTTTAAATATAATAACAATGAATAGCAATATAACATACATACACGTTACTAAATGGTTATAGGAATTTGGGATATGATCTCGGCGGAGACACTTATTTTCAATAAGAAAATGTGTCACACCAGAAGTAGAATTAGAAGAAGAGGCATACTATGACGCGCAGTAAATATTTTGAAGTAATAGTTTCATGATCGTAATCTTTTCTGTCTTATTCATCCTTCTTCTAAAACCCATCCCTCCCCTCCTCCCACTCCATTTTTCCTTTTTTATCTCAGGCTCACTCACTCGCTTTGTCTCTCTCTCACTCACATTTTCTAAAGAAAATATATCTGATTTTACTCGTTGCTTGTTTGTCTCATATCCAGTTATACTTATATCCAGTTCTATCTTATATCTCATATTTATCTTGTTCCGGAATGAGTTAAATGTAGAAATTATTTTGCCCAGTCTGCATTGATGTATATGACGTTTTGCGCACGACAAAATAAATTAAAAACCCCCCATAGTCACTCTTAAAGTTTTGATCAATACAAGAATGATGATGCGTTCGTTTCAATCTACTTTATCTATATTGGGGCAATGTGCTTTGAGATGGTTTTGAATTTGTTTCCAGAAGTGTTGTGTGTGAACCCATTCCCACAGAACTGTCTTTTTCTCTCAAGCACAAACTACAGCTGTTGCCTTGTACTATTCCCATTTCTCTCAAAACCACATTTGTTGCCAGTATACGATGGAGAAATTCTAACCTGAAACCATCCGAGTTTTATCTGGTTAATTTTGACGATTTTTTTTCAAAACAACTTTTCCAGTCTATCTCTCTTTCAAAAAAAAGTTTCCCATTTATTGCAACAGTGTGGTCTTTTTCTTTGTTCTATAAGCACGTCGTAGAATTTTCTTGAACCCCTTACATTTTCTGTTAACATATGTATTGACTTAGGTTCACTGTCTCTTTTTAAATCTTCAATTTTTATACTGGTCCTTTTGGCGTATTTCTTAATGGAGTCAAGCAACTTAAATATGTTAGTGGATTTAACGCGATGTCGTACTTTGAGCAGAAGTCTTGGAATGAATCTGTTTTAACCATAGTTATCAATCAAGTCACCAACACAGAATATTCCTTTAGTCGCAATTCTTATATATATATAAATATATATATATATATATATAATATATAAATATATATAAATATATATATATATATATATAAATATATATATATATATATATATTATATATATGCTTCCCGCCAATTTTCATATTTCTTTTATAGAATAATGGTTCCGCTAGAATTCCTCTGGTGTTTTAGGTTCGCTTTTATTTCTAAACATTTGTTATATCTCAAGTGTCCTTCCAAAATTTATTGGTGTGCTTATATTTGGAGAAGAAATCAGGACCAAATAGCGTCCAGTTTCCTGCATCTTTAAAACAATGAAAGAACACTTGTTTTCCATTTATGATTACTATTATTTATTTTCGAAACCACGTTGATTTCAAAGCATTCATGTAGCAGTAATTATTTGGTATTCCCATTCACCGTCGCGTATATTTTGAACTGATGCGTTCCTATTAATGCTATCACGTTTATCGTTCCATATAAAGTTATAGAAATTTTTTTTTGAGATTTTCAATAAAGTTGTCGGGAGGGTTTGGAAGTAACAACCATAGATGAACTAGTTTTGACAGAACCATTGATTTAAGTAGGGAACCCTTCCCAAAGGGAATTATCAATCGCTTCATCCATATATTTAATATTTTTATTTTACCATAGATGAACTAGTTTTGACAGAACCATTGATTTAAGTAGGGGAACCCTTCCAAGGGAATATCAATCGCTTCATCCATATATTTAATAACATTTTTATTTCTGGAATTTTTCATCAAAATGTAGCTGTGCACAATCTTCCAGGTCATTAGAAAAATATATACCAAGTAAAATCGGAAATGAAATGAGGCAGGGAACAGTAAACGATAAAAGTAAACAAGTGGGGTATGGAGCAAAACATACCCCACTTGTTTACTGTTTATTATATTCCAAGTGTTTTAAATTTTGGGGGATTTCAGTTAAATTTGAGGTGTGGCATGAATTTGATGTCTTTGTTCATCTTTCCGAAGAGCCAAACAACAAGCGTTTTCCCAACATTAAATTGTAAATCCCTGACAGTTCATAAATGTAACTGGATTCTAGTCATTTCATATTTACAGTGGTGGGTAGTAAAGATTATACTTTAACATGCCACCTACAGAAGGCACACTAATAATTATCGATATTCGCATTCTATGATAAAAACAAAACGAAACACAACTGATGACTTTTTTTTCAATCTTCTCACTCGATTATTTTTAACATTCTCGCTACCACATCTTTCATTCATCACGTTTCCGTGTCTCTTGTTGTATCTGACATGGTTGCAAAAATTGCACACAATGCATCTTATCTTAACCGGGACAATATAAGGATTAAATATGGATATAAAGTCCCCTTAACACACGTACACACATGAGGAAAAATATGCCATATTGTTTTTAATTTGATTTCAGAGTCCAGAGGGATAGTAAAATATAATTCAGAACCACCCTTAAAAACAATCTGGTCACATTCAATTTTTCCTCTATTTACTTGATGACTACATTATTATACTGATACAGAAGGCACGGACTAATACGACCTTTACTTAATTTTTTCAGTGTCTGTTGTACATTTGCCGTACTTAGTTTTTAAAAAATTAAATTGGGTTTAAAACCCAAATTTAAAACAAATGGGAAAAATTCCATTTTTTTTCTTTTTTGTTTCGGTAAGGGGCTTTTAAATTTTTAAAACCATTAAAAACTCTTCACGTTTTTTTTTTTATTGTTGGTTTTTTTTGTTGGGGGTTTTTTTTTTTTTTTTTGGTGTTGTGTTTTTGGTTTTGTTTTTTTGGGTTAAGTTTGTTTTTTTGGGGTTTTGGTTGTGGTGAGTTCTTTTTGTTTTGTTTTGTTTTTTTTGTTGTTTTTTGGGGGGTTGTTGTTTGGGGTTTTGGTTGGGTTTGTTTTTGCTGTGGGGGGTGGGGGGTGTTTTTTTTTGGTGTGGGTTTGGTTTTTTTTGGGGGTTTGGGGTGGGGAAGGTGTGTTGGTGTTGTGTTGGTTGGTGTTTGGTTTTTAAAAGGGGGGGGGGGGGGGGGGGGGGGGGTGGGGGGGGGGGGGGGGGGGGTGGGGGGGGAGGAGGGTGGGGGGGGGGTGAGGGGGGGAAAGGGTAAAGAGATAAAAGGGGGAAAGGGGAAAAAATTTTTGAAAAGGGAAAGCACCCAAGGGAAATTAAAGAAAAACTTTTTAAGGGGAGGATTAAGGGGGGTAAAAGAAAAAAAAAGTAAGAAAAAAGGGGGGGAAATTTGAAAGAAAAAGGAGAGAGAGAGGGGAGGGGGAAGAGAGAGAGAGGGGAGGAGAGGAGGGGGAGAGGGGGAGAGGGGAGAGAGAAAAGAAAGAGGGAGAGAGGGGGAGAGAAAAGAGAGAGAGGGGGGAAAAAAAGGAAAAAAAGGGCCAGCAGAAACCAAAGACTTCATTTCATGAACATTCTGTCATTAGTTTTTACTTTACACAGATTTCTTCTGTCAGAACAGATTCCACAACGTTTGGGCCATTTTATTTTTTGGGCCCTTTAAAAAATTAAAAATTAAACAAACCACAAAAGCTTTTGTATTTTTAAATAAACTTAAAAAAAATTTCAAACAATAAAAAAAGAAACCCCAAACTAGGGGTATGTTTTTAAATTTAAAACCCTTTCGCTGAACTGATGATTCAAATGTGCTATTTTTACGTGTAGTGGCATCCCCCCACCAGTTTAAATTTTCGAAAAAAAAAAAAACTTTAAGGAACGAGAAAAAGTAGAAACCTGCATTTCCCGGGTTCAAAAATCGTTTGTTGTTTTAAACCCTATTTTTTAAAAAAGATGGGCACTCTAAAGCATTCAGTCTGCAATGTTTACACAGTTTTTTACCTTAGCCCATAAAAGATGTGCTGAGGGGTTTTTTAAAACACAGTCGGGTAAGGGTTTTATTAATTTGGGTTTTTGTCCTATTCCCAACAAAAGATCATACTTTTGGAAACTTTTTTGCATGGCCCTTGTCGAGCATTTTGAATGTATCTTTGGAAAAAAAACAAAAAACAATGTTTTTCTTTATAGCCATGCCATTTGCAATGCACAAAAGGTGAATGTAACGACAAAAAAATAAAGAGATAACACTGCTCGGTTCTCCCACCAAAACCAAAAACAAAAAATAAAACCCTCTGACAGGACGGCCCTCCTCATGAGTCCCCGACTGTTTTTTCCCCCCATTCAGTTTTTGCTTAAAGGGGTTGGGTTTTTCAGCATGACAATACCTTTTTATTTTTTTAAACCCCCAAATGACATGGATGGTAAAGGGGGGAAAAAACGGGTCAGGGGCTTTTCCCTTTGCTTTTCCACCCAGTATTAGGAAAACGAAATTGTACGTTCAGTATAAAAAAAGAGTATTGCTAGAAAGTAAACAAAAGGAACATGGTTTGGGCCAAAAAAATCAGGGATAAAAAGGTACAAGAATTTTGAAATTTACACGAAATTATGTTTAAAGCGGGAACTTTCCACATGCAAAAATTTGTAGATTGGAACCCATCTTTTGGGTGAGTTTTTTGATACTCTAGATTGAATCTTTACGGGGCTTTTTTGTACATTGAAAACCACCCCTTGGGTTTAAAATTTCCCCGAACTTTTACGTTAAATCATTCCTTTCCCTTTTTATCAGCCCTTTAAATGGCGGGCTAAAACAGTGTTTCCCTGGACTTTTGTTCAATTTTATTTCTTTACCTTTGCATGTCTTTTTCCCCAAATTTTCTCTTTCCCCTTTTTTTTTTCCCCTTTGAAAAGTTTTTTCCGTCCTACAATTTGCTAAAATCGTTTTTTCCCAAAATTATCCCCTACTGGCTTTTCATTAAGTAGCTGGAAAATATCCAACTTTTCCCCCTTCTATCCTTTTAAAAAAACACTTGTTAATCTCAAAAAAAAAGCCTATGTAAAAAGCGTCTATCCCCGTTTTGAAAAAAATAAAATGACCGATAGGAAGGGAGAAAAAGATACAAAAAATAATGAAGTCCACCCCCAAACACACGTGAAACCCAATGCTACAAATAATGCAAAAATTGAACACAACACGCCATCTACCCGCCCACATAAAAAACGCACATGCATACACCCCAATATGTCACATAAATATGAAAATTTAAAAAACCCCAAAAACACAAACCCACAAAACACCCCACACCACACACACCCACACCCCACACCCACACACACCAAACAACACACACACCCACACCCAACACAACACACACACACAACCCACCACACAACAAAACACCACCCAACCAACACCCCCAACATGCAAAACGTTTTTCCCACACCGACACCCGAAACTTTTAGTGCAAGCAGGCACACCACACACACACCACCCACACACACACACACCACCCCACACACACACAACACCACACCCACACACACACACACCACACACACACCCAAAAACCCACCCCACAAACACCCAAAAAACCACACCCCACACACAACACACACACACACACACACCACAACACACACACCACACACACAAAACCATGTGCGACACATACCCCAAAAAACCCGGACACCGAAAGCAACAAAAATACACCCGCACAAAACCCATACAACACAACACACACACACACACTTTCACACCCACAACACACCCCACACACACACACACACACACACACACACACACACACACACACACACACCACAACACAAAACACACACACTCACACCAACATACACACACACACACCCACACACACACACACACAAAACACAACAAACACACCACAACACACACACACACCACCCACACATACACACACACACAAAACACACACAGCCACAGGCACGCACGCACGCACGCCGCAGGGCCGCACGCACGCAGCACCCCACCCCCCCCCCCCCCCCCCAACACAAAATCCCCCCAGGGTACAAATGGGCCCCATGCCCCCCCACATTTTACACCCGTTTAAAATTTCACTACACACAATAAAAAACCCAAAACAAAAACAAAAAAAAAAACCATGGCAGGTGGCATTTCAAGTCCTGCCCAGCGCTTTTGGGCTTAATTTTTTGGAAAAACATCGGTTTGGAATTTTTCCCAGGGAGTCTCTCTTCTTAAATTTTTTCATTTTAGGGGTTTTAATTCATTTATGGGATCAGCTTCAAATCATGGAAAATTTTTTGGTTTTTAAAAACCTTTTGGGGGGATTTTGATGTAGCTTTAACAGGGGGACTACCTGCACTTTTGTGACCCCTCCTTCATAAATTAAAACTAAAAATTTGTCTGTCTGTTTTTCTGTCTGTTGCCCTTCTCTGTCTCTGTCTTCTCTCTCTCTCTCTCTTTTCTCTCTCTCTCTCTATCTCTCCCCCCCCCCCCCTAATTCCCTTTCCAGAAATTACTAATTCTTGGAAAACTTTTTTCGATTTTTTTAAAAAACAAAGAGCCGTTAATTTTAAAAAAAAAAACCTGTGAAACCCCATTCACTAAAAGGGGGTTCCCATCGCTAAATGTAATCAGACTTGGAGGAACAGACCAGACGTCTGCAAAAGATATCAGTAAAGTAAGGCAAAAACCGGCGGGGGAACCAAGGAACATTTCCCGGGACCGCCACTTTTTTTTTGTTCCAGAGAAGTTTAAAGAACAACGGGGTGAACATCCAGGGTCATAGTTTGGGGATTAAAGTATTTGAGATCTTTTCTGTTTTTTGCAGGGGGCAGGTCAGATAAAATATGAAATTGAACATTATTAAAACCCAATACTTATTGTAAAAATTTTAAAATTAACAACGACAATAAGGATAATGAAAATAAAAAACCAATGATGAAAAAATTTTAAAAAAATGTAATTACTAATAATGCTACTACTACTTACTCCCAGCTACTGAAAAAAATTTGTAAAAAGAAAACAATAAAAATTATAATAATAATAAAAATTTAGAAGAAAAATTTGAGATATTAAAAAACAATTATGATGATAAGGGCCCAATAAAATAAAAATAAAGGTTAATAAAAAAATATAATAATAATAATAATAATAATAATAATAAATAATAATAAAAATTAATAAAATAATAAAAATAATAATAATAATAATTGTGGTAATAATAATAATAAAAATAATGAAAAAAATGATGCACAAAATGTGATGGAGTGATGAGATGATGATGAAAACAAAAAAAAAGAGTTGTAGTATATAGTATAGTAGTATATTAGTAGAAGTAGTAGTAGTAGTAGATTAGTATTTTGGAAATTATTAGTACCCGCCATCATCAGCAACAAAAAAGATGGATATTTAGTGTGGTGGGGCTTTTCCCGGAAAATTAACACCCCCCCCTTCCAATGAAAATCATGAGAAAGTGGGACCCCTGGGACGAATCGGGTTAAAATTGTGGAAATTACAAATTTTCTGTAAAACTACTATCCCCCGTTTTTTTTTTTAAAATAAACAAAAAAAAACGGAAAGGTGCGGGATTTACTTGCCCCCTTAAACTTTTAAACTTTTTTAGCACTTTAAAATTTAAAAACCCATTGCTCGAAAAATCCATGAAATCCCAAACTTTTTTAAAATTTCTACGAAACGTTGCTGTAAGGGAAATTTCCCAAAAATAGATAATGAATGGACATAAATTTGCTGAGGGTTTGGGGGGGGGGGGGGAAAGGGGGGGGGGGAAAGACCGCCAAAACATCGGGAAAAATTTCACTTTATTTTTTAAAAAAAAACCGGGGAATGTTCTCTTTTTGGGAAACTTGCCCCACGGGAAGAGAGCTGATTTTAAAAAGGAGGGAAAAAAGGGAAAAAAAGATGACAGCGCGCAAAAACACACACCACACAAACAAAACACACAAAACACAAAACACAACACACACACCCACACCCAAGGCAAAACGCACACGCACCGCCCCGCACACCACACGAACGCACACGCCAACGCACACGCACACGCACACGCCACCGCACACGCACACGCACACACACACAACACACCCAAAACACACACAAACACACACACACCCCACCCACACACACAAGAGGGGGGGGAGGGGGCGATATATTTAAATTTTTGGAAAAAAGAAAATCGACCCTTTTAAAGAGTTAGAATGCACGGGTTTCCCCCCTCACTTTCCCATAAAAAAAGCACGCGTAAATGAAAGTTTAAAAATTTTCGAGCAAATTGCAGGTTTTCCCCAACCCCCCCCCCCCCCCCCCCCACAAACCCACACAAACCCCACACAAAACACACACACAACACACAAACACACACACACAACAAAACCCCACACCACGCCACCCCGGCCCCGACCAGCAGAAACGCACCCCACGCCCCGCACGCCCACTTACGCAGCCGCCAACACAAAGCACGAAATGCACGCTCGCGCCCCCCCCCCCCCCCCCGCCACACACACACAACAGTCAAAGTGGGTTTTAATTTTTGATGTAAATGATATATAGGCGGCGGGGGTGAAAGGTTCTTTTCCCCTTTGGTATCTCACGGTCCCCTTTTTGTTTAAAAGTTTTTGGCCCAGAAAAATACTGTACCGTCTCGATCACCCCTTGAGCGGGGATTTGGTCCCCCCGACAGCCAATGGGGATTCAGGAGGAGTCACGGCCCGTGGACATGATTTTTGGGCAAAGGGCATTTACAAGGGAAATGCCCGGGAGCAGAAGGGAAAAGCTCTCCCCCAAAAAGCCCTTTTGGATCTGATAAGGGAAATTTCAACACTTTTGGGTTGGGGGGAGATCCCCCCCCAATTTTGGGTTTTGGCCCCCAAAGTTAAAAACTGTGTAGTCAGCCGACGGGTGAGGCAAGATTGCGGGATGATGGAGAGTATCAGGGCCCTTTCCCCGGTTTCACATGGCTTAAAGCAGGGCTGCATGCTAATCCCCCCGTCCCCCCCCATGTCATTTTTTCTGCAAAATTTTGGGATGCTTTGAGTTTGGTGACATGGGAGTGGTTTTTAAACACCAACGGATGGAAACCCCCTTCCACCTGAGGGGGGCTACAACCCCCAAAACCAGATTTCCGGGGGGACACTCCCCCGTGACTTTCTTTTCGCCGATGACTGTGCTTTGAATCCCTGCAAACAGCGTAAACCACCCAAACCCAGAGCAGGGTTTCAGGGGCCCAAGGGCCCTGTGAGACTTTTGTCCCCAAAAAACAGCAAAAGGGAAATTTCTGAAGGACTGCATAAACAACCCCCTGAAATTTTCTAAAAAGTCCCCAAACATCCCAGGCAATGGTAAAAGGCTTACAGGGGCGAAAAAAGTTTTGTTTGCTTGTTTGTGTTTTGCTACCTTGGGGGCCCGGTTAAAACGTTTTTGCCAAAATGGGACAAAGGAAGCCGCGTCCAGAAATTGCTGGGGTATTTAAAACATTCGGCGGGGACCCCAAAGGGACTTTGGTTTGGAAAGCCCAAAGCCCCAAAGCTCAGCCTGCAGACAAAGTCAAAGTCATGTCCTTTGGGTATCGCCATCTTTGAAACGCCTGTAAAATTTTGAACTGTGTACAGGGGACATGGCAGGCAGCTGAACCTTTTTGTATGAGAGCCTAAAAAACCTTGTTTAACATCAAATGGCGGAAAAAAAGTACCAGTTACAGGGGGGCTTAAAAGGGCCCCTTTGGAAAAAAATTCACAAAATCTAAGCCGCTTCAATAAAACCCGGGAAACCTGTGCTTGTATGGAAAAAAAACCTCTCTCAAAGAAATGTTTATGGTGAGCTGCTGGAAATCGGGTGCTCCCAAGGAGGACACAAGAAGCGTC
>CM031613.1:30283741-30285089 GCA_018398815.1 Conus ventricosus
GGCAGGTCGCCAACATCTTTAACGTCCACATCTCAACCATCTATCGTCTGCAGCACCGCATGCGAGTCACTGGTACCACTGAAGATCGTCCCCGGCCAGGCCGTCCTTGGGTCACCACACAAAGAGAGGATCGCCATCTTGTTCGAACCCATCTGCGGAACAGGCGGCAAACAGCCGCTACCACTGCTCGACAGGTGCCTGGGAATCTCCAGCAACGAATCAGCCTCAACACTATGCGGCGGCATCTTCAGGAGAACGGGCTGGCATGTAGGCGTCCTCACAGAGGTCCGGTACTGACACCAAGACACCGGCAGGACAGGCTGCAGTGGGCACAAGCCCGAATCAACTGGCGCAGACAGCAGTGGGGACGCATACTGTTTCAGATGGGAGCCGTTTTTGTATTGACATGGCTGACGGTCGTGTCAGAATATGGTGTCGACCTGGTGAACGCTATGCTGACTCCTGTGTGGTAGAGCGGAACCCCTGGGGAGGCCCGAACGTTATGATATGGGGTGCAATTGGCATTAACCACGCCATAGGACCAGTCATCTTTCAGAACATTGGTCCTGGTCGCGGACAGGGTGTCAATGCACAGCGCTACATCCACCAGGTGCTCAGACCCCATGTCGATCCTTTTTTTGCGCAACACCCAAACTGGACATTCCAACAGGACAATGCAAGACCACACACCGCCAGGGCCACCCAGCAATTTCTTCAGCATAACAACGTCAATGTGCTGCCCTGACCAGCCCTCAGTCCCGATTTAAACCAATAGAACATTTTTGGGATGAACTTGGCAGACGGTTGGACCTCCTGCGTCCACGACCAGCAACAGCGGCTCAACTTCACCAGGTCATCGTCCATGTGTGGGCTGGTGTGCCACGGGGACGCATCAACCACCTGGTCCACTCAATGAGCCGCAGGTGTCAAGCAGTTGTCAACGCAAATGGTGGCCACAAACGGTATTAGGACTTCAAGCTGGTTTGTCACGTGACCTTGGATTTTCCAAACAAAAGAAATATTGCTGATGACATTTTCACACATTACCGGTGTAATGAATCAAATCACGTTGAATTCTCGCTTCCACTCTGTACAATTGTGACCAATAAAATTCACCCCAACCTTCAGCTTGTTTTGTTTTCGCGTTTTTTATGGAAGTCAGTATATATATGTATATATGTTACCGTCAATCCGTGAAATCAGGCAATGTGTGTAATAAGCATGACATATAGGGAACCCTCTCGAGTCAAAGTTAGGTTAGTATGATTGACGGTAATATATATATTAATGATACACATATAGATTTAGATAGATCGATATGTATATGCATATATATATCGATCTATCT
>CM031613.1:30286089-30288589 GCA_018398815.1 Conus ventricosus
AAAAATAAAACTCTTACACAATCATAAAACTTTCCCCAGTTCATCTTTAATGTCCTCGAGTTGCAAAATTAATGAATCAACCGTCTCAAAGGTCTGGTACGATTCATTGGGAACCATTTCTTAAGATCCATGAAGGATTATGGACATGGGTTGTCCCTCTTGTTTGTATTTTCGGAATATTTGGAATGTTATGATTGTTCTGATTGTGTTCCGCCCTTCCGGCGTCCACGTCTAGTTTTCTTTGGAGTTCTGGGCCTGCCTCTGATCTGCTGCAACCTGATTATATTGCCCCTAAAAGGGCTGGCTCACCAGGGAAATTCAATGTGCCAGACTTTTACTTTTTAGGTTCATGGCACTGTAAACTGGTGATGATGGTGGATAGCACGATGGGCACTTTATCCCCTTTGGATGCTAGTGGCCCTCACCTTGCTAACGACAGCTTCTATAATATGGCCACTTCGGGTCAGTGCTGTGTGGACAAAGGGAATGCCCGCAAATTACTGCCGGTTTAATGACCGCTTTTTATCACTCTGATCAACTGTCACTTTCTCTAGGGATATGACATAGGTTTGTCTTTTCATATGCTGTCCTACTGTATCAGAAACCTACAAATGGTTTTGCAAACAAAATTTTGCCATGGATACTCACAGTTAAATTTGTTTTTTATGTTCCTTTTGTGTTTTTGGGGGGCTGGCAACAGCGTTCTTCTCTGGTCACTTGTCAGGTCCTTCAGAAGGGGTACGTTCCTTTACAACAATCTACCCAGGATTCCAGACGTCTAAAGTAATTCCTTTGACTGTCACCTTGTTTGCTGCAAATGTGTTGTTTTTTTCCTCAGAACACCGACCACAATATGTTACTCACCTCCCTATCTGTTAACTGGAATGACCCTGTTCACATGAACAACATTTATCTTCAGTGCAGCCAGCCACGTCCTGTATTTCCTCCTGCAGCGCTCTTAACTATTACTTGTACATGTTAAATCGCCAGCAAAGTTCGGAACAGTTTTTGAAAACAATATTTAAATTCTACAGTTACTCCCGTGCAAGGTAAAATTTTCGTACGTGACGTCCATCACTCATGATGACGGTCATTTTGTTCTAGTTTTGTAGTGTTACAGAAACTTTATAGATCCAGAAACCACCAACAGTTATTTTGGAACAACTGATGCTGAATTGTGACGACAGTAAATTTTACAGAATTTTAGCAGTCCGCTGTAATGTTTCTCTCTCAAGCTTTTAAAGCAACAAATGTTCAGGTTCCCTACTGTCATGCACCCCGGGAAAAATTTTTTCCTGAAAAAAATGGGTAGTTTTTTTTTGTACTCCCAGTTTTAAATAGAACAGGGAGTACTTAGGATGGGAAAACGAAGAAATGCGTCTGTGTGTCTGTCTGGGGTGTATCTGTGGTCCGTGGTCAAAAAGTGTTTTCCCCTCGCTCCAGACAAAAAATACTGGGTCGATCTTTCTGAAAAAGTGTACGTATGTTTATTATGGGTCAAGGATGAGCCCACGTTGTAGTTTACCGTTACTAACGGCTGTAACGGCTGTAACGCTTTTCCTTCTTTATGAATATCCCCAGAAATACTTGGCCGATCTTTGTGAAAATTAGCAGGTAGTTCATTATGGGTCTGGGTGATGCCCGATAATTTAGTTTACCCCGTTATAGCCTTAGTAACGGCTGAACAGCCTGTAACGCTTTTTCAGACTGGGCAATATTTAGTCTTCTATGCAGCCAGCTTCATCCGTTTTTCCTCCTGCAGCGCTGTTAACTATTACTTGTATATCTTAATCGCCGGCAAGTATGGAACATTTTTCAAAAACAATATTTACAGCCTGTAACGTTTTTCTTCTTTATAGAATATCTCACAAAGTACTTGGCAGATCTTTCAGAAAATTTTTAGGTATGTTCATTATGGGTCAAAAAATAATGCCTGATGTGTTAGTTTACTTTATATCCGTTACTAATGGCTGTAACGGCCTGCACGCTTTTTCTTCTTTATAGAATATCATAGAATATCTCAGAAAGCACTTGGCCGATCTTTCTGAAATTTGTAGGTATGTTCATCATAGGTCACAGATGATGCCTGATGTTTTAGTTTTACCGTTACAGCCGTAACTAACGGCTGTAACGGCCTGTACGCTTTTTCAGACTGGGCAATATTTAGTCTTCTATGCAGCCAGCTTCATCCTGTTTTCCTCCTGCAGCGCGTTAACTATTACTTGTATATCTTAATCGCCGGCAAGTTTGGAACAGTTTTCAAAAAAAATATTTGAAATTCTACAGTTACTCCATGCAAGAGAAGTTTTCGTACGTGACTGCCCCCTCATGGACGATGATGTCATTTTGTGCTAGTTCTGTAGTGTTTACAGAAACGTCCAGATCCGGAACATCACCCAAAAAGTTATTTTGAGAACAACTAATGCTGAAAATTTTGATGACAGTAAAATATAAGAATTTCAGCAGTCTGCTATGTTTCTCTCTCAGGCTTTTGAAACAA
>CM031613.1:30293589-30308232 GCA_018398815.1 Conus ventricosus
TAGGGGTTCGATGAACATTGTAGCCAAAGTATGGGTGATGGTTTAGAGTGGTTCCTATTTAGGGGTTTTTAGTGGGGACCCCTTGGCTCTAAGAGTTTTATAAACTATGTTAAAACTATATTACCAATGTGCCTTGGTGGATTATGGCAGATGGACGTAGGCTGTTAGAACAACCTAGGCCTTGCTTGAATTCTCTCCAATGAGGAGAGTCAGTGGCGGCTGGAGGAAGGTTGTTCCATTTCCTAATTTTTCCGTGGGAAGTGTGTGTCATGGTGAAGTCTCTTTTGCACCCGAGTTTAGAGTATGAACTTCTGAAGAATTTAGATGGCTTATATCTTACAAGGGTGATCACATGCGATAGAGCATGGAGCAGGGGTTGTTAGATCTGCGTTGTTGTTAGTGGTTCCCATTTCATAAGCGTCCAACATGCTTGTACATCATCCTGGAATAGTTCCGGTCTGTGTAGTTGTTGTAGACAAAGCGAGTTGCTCTGCGTTCCACTGCTCCAGCGCTGCCATGTCTCCTTAGGCGGTCGGGTCCAAGACTGTGGATGATACTCTAAAACAGTCTGACCATGGTTTGTAGGTGGCTGCTTTGACTGTGGGCGTGCACTCTCTGAAGTTTCTCCTAGTGAAACAAACAGTTCCGTTACCTTTGTTGATGTGGTCTTGATGTGGTCTGCCAGGTTAAATCATCACTGAAGTTGATGCCTAAGTTCTTGCTATTTGATGTAGCTTCCAAAACTTGATCATGGAGTTTGTGTTGGTTTCCTTAATTTTTTTGTTTTATTTGGAGCAAAGCGGATACGTCCTAATGAATTGGTAAGTGATACTCACACGATAAAACACGTTGCCGGGAAACATCAAACTGTGCGTGTGGATTACCTGTGTCACGACAGTGTACAGGTTTTGTTTTTTGTAAAACTGCGTGTGTGTTAGAAACTCTATAAGGTTTGTACAAAATTGTTTACCCTACTAGGATTTCTTTTCATGTTTGGCTTTTTATTTTTGAGAGAGAGAGAGAGATGAGGGGAGGAGGAGAGAGAGAGAGAGAGAGGGAGAGATTATGGAGTGAGAGAGAGAGAGAGAGAGAGAAAGAGAGAGAGGGAGGGGGAAGGAGAGGAGGAGGGAAGGAGAGTGGAGAGTGAGAGAGGAAGAGATTGAGAAGAGAGAGAGAGAAGGAGGAGAGGAGAGAGGAGAGAGAGAGAAAACCAGAAAGAGAGACAGAGACAGAGAGGAAAACCAGAAGGAGATGACATGAGAACAGACAGACAGTGTCAGTTACTCACACACAAATGCAAAGAGCTCGTTTGACCGTTCCTTCACCACTTACCGTGTGTACAGGAGAATTTAAGCGTCGTAAATCTCAACTGTGACTTTCTTCATCATTCCATTCTCTGTCTTTTCCATCGACCGAACGCGGGAGGAGAAACTGTTGTGAGTGAAAAGGCATTTCAATTTAACTAGATCACTCCCTGACTATCTACATCATCCATAAGCGTTCGACATACACGACCAATGCGTCGATCATTAGTCTTCTTCATCATCATCCTCATCTTCCTCTTCATCATCATCTCATCATCTTTCATCATCAATCATCATCATCATTCATTCATCATCATCATCATCATCATCATCCTATGTATCGTCGTCGGTCGTCTCGTCGTCGTCCTCCTCCTCCTCCTCATTATCGTCTCCTCATCATCCAATCAAAATTTTCGCATTGTCTTCATCAGCATCATTATTGTCGTTGTCATTGTCATCATCCATGCAAAACGTCGTAGTCGAAGTCATTATTGTCGGAGCGGTAATGTGTTTTTGATAGTCCCATTTCATCATCTTCAGTTCATCATCTTCATCATTATTTTCTTATTCATCATCATCATTCATCATCATCATCATACCATCATCATCTTATTCATAATCATCATCATCATCATCATCATCAACAACATCAAACAACAACAACAACAACAGCAGCCAGCAGCAGTATCAACATCATCAATCATCTTCGCATCTTCAAAACCACAACATCTACAACAGCAACACACAGTCCTTTCAACATCACCCACATATGCTCATGACCGTTAATCGTTGTCACATTTCTCGTTTTTGGAACATTCAAAACATTTTCTTTGAGGAAAACGAGGAGAGGTGGAGGGGATGGGCAAGTGAGGTTAGAGGAAGGCAGTGAATAGAGCATTCAATAATCAGGTAGAAGGTAAAAGATAATAGCAACACACACACAACACACACACACACACACACAACACACACAAAACACACACTCACCACACCACACCACACACACACCACACACACAGAGAGAGAGAGTGAGACGAGAGGGAGATCGGAAGGAGAGAGAGAGAGAGTGAGAGAGAGAGAGGAGGAGTGAGGAGGAGAGAGAGGGAGAGATGGGGAGAGAGAGATGAGACAAGTCGAGAGGTGGAGAGAGAGAGAGAGAGAGGAAGAGAGAAACACCAGACAGTGCTAGACAGACTTGAGAGACAAACAGACTCAGATAAACGGACGGGTTGATGGATTTTCTGCTTCTGTTACATCGTGACGTTGTTCCTTACTAACCGTCTTCGTAATGCTTGAGCATTTTGGTAACAGGTGATTTTCTTTTGAATTGATATCTCAAAACAGCAAGAGAATATATTTCAAGCGTGTCTCTCACAAACGAGGCCTTTTTGTATATACTTTAGCGACATGAAATTCTCTAAATATTGTGGTCTCTCATGAACTATAAACTCAGGACACGCCTATTAGGTTTCGACCTTGAATATTCTTATCAAATGAATTACAAGAAGAATGCATTTTATTTGGTTTAACACTCAGGAAAAGATCTTCATAATTTTGTGTTCTAACAAAGCTGTAGGAAATATTGCCTGCAATGCATACTTAACAAATGGATCACTTCAAATCAGTATTATTTTGGGAAAACGAATGTCTGGGATGTAAAGAAAGCAAACAGTGTATGACAAGAACTTTGAGAGGGTGGCTAAACAAATTAGAGGAGTAGCATTGAGTAATATCATGTTCCATTATGTGTTCTGTGTACGATTTATTCAAATATCTACTTTTCTATCGATATATTGACATATTCGGCTTTCAATCGAATATCGATTGAAACCTATGAAAGCAAACTCTCTGTATAAAACCAAACTCTCCCTGACTATTAGAACTGATCAGCTTTGGATATGCAACTACGTGTTTTTGTGCTTAATTGTTTGTATTCCGTGTATTAATCCTTTCACTAATGTAGAACAGGCGTCGTAGAGTTATTATCTATTGAGTATCCCACAGGAGGTTTTTAGTATCATTTCTGTGACATAATTCTTTAAAAAATCCGCTTGCATTTGCATTTTCAACCCAAATTTGCTCTAGTGTTTCAAATTTTTATTGTTTGAGAAATCAATGGATTGCGGGTCAGTTCCGACCCTAGTACTGTGGTGAATGATCGTTTCCACACCCATGATGATGCTAGATTTCATTGGACACCTTCAGGGATGCCCATTTAAGTTTGGCCAGTCTTGACGTATAACATGGTTGAGCGTGTGAGGGAAAGTAACACAGCATGTCGGACGGTTGCGGCCGTAACAAACACCAGAGGAGACAAACAGATCGGCCCGGATAAGGGCGAACAAATGCAAAGGTGGTAATTACATAAATTATTATTTTGATTATTTAGGACTGGTTACACGAAATCTGAGTCTCCACACACAAACACCACACACACACACACCACACACACCACACACACACACTCACACAAACACAACACCACCACACACACACCACACACACACACTCACACACACACACAACGCAAACACACACACACACACAACAACACACACACACACACGCACACAAGCCACCAAACACACACAACACACACACTAACAACGCGCACACACACACACACACACACCACACACACACAACACGCAACGCACGCACGCACGCACAACACACACACACACACACCACTCACACACAGAACATACACACAAACGCGCGCGGGGGGGGGGGGGGGGGGGGGCGCGCGGCACACACCACACGCAACTCACACACACACCACACACACCCCCCCACCACCACCACACCCACCACACACAACACGCACCACGCACAACACACAACACACACACACACAACACCACACACACACACACACACACACACACTCGCACACACACACACACACACACACACACACTCACCCCCCCCACCCAAACCACAACACACAACACACACACACGCTCGCACGAACGCAGCATACACACACACACACACACACATACACACACCGCACAACACCACACACAACACACACACACCACACACACACCACACACACACAAACACACACACACACACAACCGCACGACGCGCGCGCGTATGGAATCCAACTTAACTTTTCCAAAGAATTTCTCACCAATGAACGAAAGAACTTATAAACAGTCTCGAGTGTTCACTTCGTTGTCGTCGTGATCTTCAATATCAAAACACTCATTACATGCGAGATGACCGTCTATCCGAATAAGGAAGATATATTTTTGAGTCGAATTTCTGACCCAGTGAGCACACATAATGTAAGAATAGTCATGAAATAGCATCATCAGAAAAAAACATCAGAGAAATTTAAGTTCAGTATCAGTAAAAGAAGGAAATGAGCTTAACATCATGAATGCCTTTACTGTTGGATAAGAAGGATTGCGGGCAGTACTGTAATGTGCAGAATGCAATTCAAGGTCTGATTTTGTTCTATATATGCTGGATATGAAACAGAAACCACTGCTTTTCTCGAACCCCCACAGACAAGACTCAGCATCTGTGACGGGTGCTCTGTTGGGTTTCCAAATGACGGCCTGAAAAAGGTTGACTCTTCAAAAGTGATTTCAGTACTGGGCTGAGGTGGGGACAGAACTGATGTGGCTGTGTATGAGGTGTTTGTGACTAGTTGTGTTCCAGGGTGCTGTTCCTTTCGTGCTTCGAGTCTTTGACGATTTTTGCATCAGTTTCTCCCAATCTTCAGTTTCGTTTTGCTAGTGCAGGTTGAGTTATCGGCTGCACTGGCTTCGAGGGCCTTGTGCAATTCCTCATCGAACACACAGCGTGGATGTCCTTGGCACTGTGGTTTTAATCCTGGCCTAGGTCTTCCGACCGGCTTATCTGCTGTTGTCAGTGCGCTGGGCTTCAATCAGATGGAGGCTTCATAACATCCCACCTTTGTCTGTGGATCTCCATGCAACGGGTTGTAGCGACGAACCGCTTTCCAACAAGACACATGGTTTTCCCATTGGTCCATGTTCATCCGTCGTTTGGGATTTGCGGTTCAGTGATTGGTTGAGCACCGATGGATTCATCATTTCTCACCCTTCGGTGAATCCTGGGAGCATTTTTCCTTTTATTCTTGTAGCCACATGTTTAAGGGCCAACAGTGGGAGCCAGCCAACTGGACGCTTGGGTTCTGGTCTTTCCAGTGTTCTTCGGTTTTTCCCGGACCGTCCTCCGGCCTATTCCCAGGATGTCAATGGCTTACTCAGATCTGTAGAAAGAAATGCGTCTGGAGAGCGTGGCTAGCAGATAGTTCCAGAAGAGAAGCCCCCTTCAAGAGTGGTTTTGGCCTTATCTCCTGGACCACTCTAGGGGGGTTGGGCCGCACCGGTTCATAGACTCACAGATGTCCCTCTGCGCC
This sequence comes from Conus ventricosus, assembly GCA_018398815.1. Taxonomy (NCBI): domain Eukaryota; kingdom Metazoa; phylum Mollusca; class Gastropoda; order Neogastropoda; family Conidae; genus Conus; species Conus ventricosus. Next base: position 30,299,296 of record CM031613.1, read on the forward strand.
CTTTTTTTCCCATCTTTGATGAGTCATGGCTCCATGTTACTGTGTGTCTGCATATGATACTAAGTTTGATTTGTTTTCAGTCTATTTGTCGTGTATTTGCTGGATGGTTTTCTATACTTCAACAGGTTGTGACGCCTGTTGATGTCTTCCTACTGGCGCATAGTGCACATGTACTTAGGATCTCTTTACAGGGATACAATGTGATTGGTCCACCCTAATGGAAGTCATATTACTGATGTGTTACTTCATTGCAGGTAGTCGTCCACATAAAGGAAGTCTTTTATCCTGATGTGTTCTTCATTGCAGGTTGTAGTCCCACCCTTAAGGAGTCATATACTGATGTGTTCTTCATTGCAGGTATAGTCGTTCCACCCTAAAGGATGTCATATACATGATGGTGTTCTTCTGCAGGTGGTAACCCTTATCATCTGTCCCCCTCAGGGTGTTCCTACCTCATCTGTTCCTCTTCGACTGTTAGCCCACGAAGGGATTTCTTAAACTATACTACATCATTTTATCCATGCATTAGTATTGGCAATGAAGTTGACGACGACGACGTACGACGACGACGACGACGACGACGGACGGACGACGACGGACGGACGACGACGACGACGATGATGATGATGGACGTTGTTGATGTTGATGATCCATTATCATATATTAATGACCTCGTAGGTGGTGGTGATGATGATGATGGTGTTGACGGTCGTAAAAGATTGTCTAGAGCCATAAATGTAATTCTCCTGGTTTTTTTTTCATTCATCGTTCTTTCAATTTAAAATGGCAAAAAGATTGTGATGTGAGACATAGAGAGATACAAAGGACAGAAGAAAAGGGGACAGGTTGGTATAAAGAAGAAGAAGAAGATGAAGCGAATATAGATGAAGAAAGAAAGAAGAAGAAGAAGAAGAAGAGAAGAAGAAGAAAAGGGAAAGAGAGAACGAGAAGAAACAACACACAACAACAACAACAACAACAACAACAAACAACAAAAACAACAAAAACAACAACCTAAAACAACAAAAACAACAGCAACGTCGACGACGTGACGACGACGACGACCAACGACGTCGCGACATCAGCAACAACAAGGGAAAAAACAAGAGAGAGAGAGAGAGAGAGAGTAGTGAGAGATGTGGGAGGAGAGAGAGGAGAATGAGAGGAGAGTGAGTGGCGAGAGAGGAGGTAGAGAGAGAGGAGGAGGGAGGAGGGTGATGAGAGATGAGAGAGAGAGATGAGTGGGGGAGAGAGAGAACGTCAACTGTAGAGGGGGAGGAGGAGGAGAGAGAGAGAGAGATTCTGTTTGTACTGTATGTGTAGTTATGTGTGTGAAGTTGAGAGGAAAGTCTGATTTGATAAATACACTAAACAATTACCACGCCTTCAGAAGCCAGGAGACCCAGACGTATAAAAGATCTTTTCAAAAGACACCGCACTCCACTTTGTGACATTGGTGACCCCGAATCTTTGTGTCAGAAAAGTTCTTTTGGGCTTCTCCTGTGTTGATTTTCAATGATTTCAGTTAAAGTTATGAGATGAGAGTGTGTTGACTGTTATAGTGTATTTTATCAGCTTTTCTTGTGTAATTTCTACTGCGAACATCATGTGGCCCCGTACAAGTCACACGGGTTGGTAACAGTGTATGATATATTGTATATTTCTTTTTATGTGCTACCATAGGGGACTAGATTCTGACTCTCTGGTTTTGATTATCACTTCTTTTTTTCTTTTCGGCTATGGTTTTTTTGTTCTATCCTTTAGGAATTCTCTAATCATTCAAGCGAGGGAGTTTGTCTTGTTATTAATAGTTTCCATTTCTTTCACCCACATTTACTATTTTTGTCGTTCTCTTTCTCCTCTATTCATTTTCATTGGAGTGAATGAGATATTGAAGTGTGTACATTAGTCGTTGCATGCATTTTCTCTTTCCTTAGACTTGATATTGATGGGAATATGTGTATTCATGTTGTCATTTTCATCATGTTTTATTAAACTTTTTTTTACTGAGATTTTACAGATTTTCAATTATAGAATTTTTTTTACCCTAGATGAATACTGATAATTGTAGGGATCATCCATTGTGTTTTGGCATCATTGTAATGTGATGTCTTTGTACTCAAGCTATTGTTTGCGTTGTTGTTTTTCTGTGGTCGCTACCATTACATGAATTAGCAGTGATTTAACAAAAAAGTGCTCTCTTGCAATAGATGCTCGTTGTTGTGATCAGATATTTAAACTAGTAGAGGTTTTTTGTGTTAATTTATAAATGTTTGTGTAGCACAAGAGTTGGCATTTGATAAAGCATGATTTCTTATTGTTTGGGAAGACAAGAGTTTACGTTTGGAAAAAAAAAAACGTTTTGCCATTTTCTTGAACTTGTGCAAACTTTAATCATTATGGAGTTGCCACAAGAGGGAATTTGATGCCCTGGTGCTAAATGTAAAGGTTTGTCAAAGTCATGAGTATCACAGGATCTTCGAAAATCATGAGTGTTTGATTCTGCTATGGGAGCAGGAAATTAGACTTAAGGGTGAGCAGCCAATCTAAAGCAGAACAATAAGGAAAAAAAAAAGAAAAGATCAGAGACTGACAACAGAAAGAGAAAAGAAGTTACTTATGGGGAAAAGAAGCACAAAGCATAAGTTCTTAATACAGCAAAAGGAACTTGAAATCATATTACACTAGAACAAACACAAGAAACATTTTTGAAGGACCAAACACAACAGTTAGATCATTTATTCATGGTACCAATTCTCCAAAATCCAATTTACATGTTCATGAGCTGAGGATTTGCATTGATGCCTTTTTGTATAGATTGGAAGCTCAGGCTAACATGTTGGGATGGAAAAATGAAACAATGGCCAATGCACTAGTGTGTGTTAGAAGGAGTTGACTGAGTTTTTACCATTTTCCTTAGTGCAGTTTTTTCTTTACTTAAGAGATTTGTAGCAACATTTGCTGAAAAATGTTCATGGCTACTCTGAGGTTTTAGAGAAAGATTTTGTAGGTGCGGCCTGAACTAGGAGAAACATTTCATGCTTTTTTGACCTGAAGAGTTACCCATTCATGAACAAAATGGATTGAAACTGTCAGAGATAAAAAGTCGTTTGATGTTCTTCATGACTCTTTTGTTAGAGAGCTATATTTACAGTCTGTCTTTAAAAGACTTGAGGTTTTTTCTTAAGGAAGGAAAGGAACCTTTGATTCAGCTGAACAGATGTGTGCTGCTGCTGAACTCTACAGAGAAGCTTCACCCTAAACATGTTGTTAGCTAGACAGTCAGGTGCAGTTGTCATTAATGGTTTTGTGTGAATTAAACCTCAACTGTCAGGGTCTATGGTCAGTCTCGGCAGGCCAGTAACTACTGTTGCAGTAAAGGCCAGTCAAATCGCTCTCTAGACAAGGGGTTTCAGGGCGAGTCACTCTGTCTGTAGCGCATCTGCTTATCAGGGGTACAGTTTTTTCTGTCTAGTTCTACAATTTCAGGGACTGGAGTGTGAAGAGAAGCGCAACAAATATGATATCTTTCCCACAGTCAAGTAGGGTGGGGTCAAAAGGACCTACACAGTGCCCGAACTAAGTCTTATTTGTAGACGTTGTGGTGGTTTCGGTCATATTCAGTTCAAACTGCACTTCACCTCAATCTTCGCCCCTCGTACGCAGCAACCTGCAAAAGTTTGGTTTTGCCTTGATGTAGAAGTATATGACACTTTGAAACAGTTTGTCACTGTATTAATGGTTGTATGTTGATACCACCTTGCACTGTTTTGAGATCTATTGGTTGTGTACTGAACCGTCGAGCGTTCATGGTCAAAGATGGTATAAATTTTGGTGGCAAGATTGAGACATTCCGACTTTGCTATTGTGACTGCATTTTCATCTATTTTACACTGGTTTGTGGAATGTTGTTCATTTATAACCAGTGGCTAATATTGGGCGATAGCATGAGGTCAAGAATGAACCTGACCAGGTTTTGGTAATTCAGTACTGCATCACTCTGTCGATGGCAACAAAAGAATCTCGGGGGTTCTGATAAGCCCCTTTGAAAACCCACCCACCCGCGTCAGAGACAAATTAGGTAATCGAAGTGTGAACAGACCCACAAAGGTTGATGCTTTGCCATCGGTCTTTGGCATTTTTGTTGTGTCCCATCTGAACAGTTGATGCGTTTGCATTCGGACTTTGGCATTTTGGATGTGTCCCGTCAGGACATATTAAGATGCAAGCATCGATGGTTACTTTGACCACCTATTTACCATAAAAAAATTGTTCTGATTGTGAATGCGTAGAAACACTTTGGATGTGTGTGAAAATGAACCCATGTTTTTCTTGGACAAATGGTGTTTCTTTATCGCTATTCATTGGAAATTTGTACACAGTACAGAAGGCGCTGTGTGTACCTAAAACCTCTCAGTAGAAGAAATGTTTTGCTTGTTTGATCAGTTTCCATTGCTAGTGGACATGGTGGCTTTGCGAAACAAAAAACATTCATGTTATTTCATTTCTATTGGCGTAGGTACATATGTGGATGTCCATCGATAGTTCAGACTTGTGTGACAAAAAAGCGTAGATTACCAATTTAGAAGTACATGTGTCATCTGGCAATGTGAGACTTCCTGTGCATTCTGCATGTTGTGTTCACTTTAAATATAACAGGGAAAATATGGTGCAACATGTCAACTGGTGCTTACTGCTGTTGAAGATTCTGCTTCGGCCTGAGGTTGTGGACACTCATTTCCTGGATGGTGCCCATGCTGAGTGAATCAGTGTGATTCAAAAAGAATGGACTGTTCTTTGTCTACTTCATTAATTGGATATGACTGTTCCTCATGAGTTGATTGAAACATGTGAACAGCGGTCTGTGTTCACGAAGGATAATGCTAGATTGCTTGAAGCGAGATGAATATCCAGCTGTTCCTTTTGAGAGATATTCTGATATTCATTTGATGAGAAATTATCTGATGTGCAAAAGAGTGAGGAGATTGAATTATATGGCATCAGGTTATTTGCTTTGTTAACATGATCATGGATGTATCAAAGTCGGAATTGTTCATTGAATATCCCGCTTACTGATAGTTAACCATTAATCTGTCTCCTTTAGTTCTCCATTAGCTGGTTAGATAAACAGGTAAATGGTGTGTGTTATTTTGCCAGCACGATTGATAGTGTTGACATCTGTTGTTTTCATCAGCAGAAATTGCTCGTCAGAGAGTTCTCGTTACTCTACTTGGAGAAGGAGTTGATTGGGAATTGTTTGTCTATCCAGAAATTATCCTACTGGGGGACAAACTTGTTGTTCTCAGACAGACATAAGCCACTAACATTTCCACCAGTTTGCTTTCACAAATGCCAGAGCACTCAATGGTCTCTTCCTGTTGAAGCTTTTATGTTTGAGGTTCCGCTGTAAGGTATCTGACAATATCCGCGCTGATGTACTCAGTCGGATGGGCCAAGTGTCTTTTTTTTTTTTCTTTTTTTCTTTTTTATTTTTTTTTGCTGTTCCCAACCTCTGCGCCACCGCAGAGGCAGTGCACCCCGCCGCTCATTCCGACACAGTCCACAGCCATAGCCCGGTCGGCCCCGCCGCCAGCCCCGGCTCCGGCCAATCCACAGGGAAGCAGTTCAATGTCAAGGTTCTAGAGGCAACCACGGAGGAGACACTGAATTTCTGAGAGTCACTTCGGGTGGTGTTCAGTGGCGCCTGTTTGATCTAACATACGCAGGACACCACCTACTAAGCCCCCTACTTACGACAATAATTTGCTTAAGTCGCGAGAGCCGGCGTGAGTGAGCTCTTGCCACGGGATGGGCGCCACACGCTGTTGTCAAACGACAGCCCCCATGGACTCGCCGATACCGGTGACGCCGACGGAACCAAACAAAGTCACTGACGTGGATGAGGACATCGAAATTGAGGTCAACATGAGAGCAGGGTCATGAAGGCCACAGGAATTTGAGACTTTTTTTTAAATGTGATCGAGGAAATGAGGATGATTATGTTGATGCTACGGATTTCATTTCGGTCTGAGTACTATCAGGGACAGGCTGTACTCTTCGCCTTCCTTTCATAATTATCCCGGCGGTCAACCAGGCCCGAGGAGTTACATGGCACTGCGTGTTGTCAGGAAATTTAGAGCCTCAGAAAACGATCATTAAGTGGATGAAACTCGACTGTGTGTCCCAAGTCCTCCAACTGAGTCCGCAGCAACTAACTTGGGTAAGGAGCCGGTCGAGTGCAGAAAACCCACATGACTTTATGATGGGATTCGAACCCACGACCTCCCAGCGGGCCGTCCGCGGACGCTAACACGTCGCCACGGCGGAATGGCCAGTCTCGTAGTATTTCCATAAGTGGTGTCGGTCGGTTTGTCGGAGAATATGTAGGGAGTAACACCAAAATACCGCTATCGGTGTAGGTGGGTGATAGAGTCAGCACCAGAAATTAAAATGGTTGAGAATATAAGTATCAGTACACACAGAATTTACTATGAGTGTTGAGGGAAAAAGTAGAGCAGCACAGATTTCAAATGTGGAATTTGTGGAAACAGTACACCATATATACTGTGAGTTGTTGGAGGGCGGTTAGGCGGAATTAATTCAATCACGCAGGCTACTTACGTCCAAGCACACGTTACTCCCCCACCCCCTACCCCCACCCCACCCCCTCTCCCCACAACGACCAAATTCAGTACTTAATGGCGAGAGATCGTGAATCGGGACACCGCACGCACGCAAACACAGGAGAGAGAGAGAGAGAGAGAGGGTGAAAGAGATGAAGAGAGGAGAGAGAGAGAGAGCTGTGTGAGAGAGGAGAGAGAGAGAGAGTGAGAGAGGAGAGAGGAGAGAGAGAGAGAGAGGAGAGAGAGAGGACAGAGAGGAGAGAGAGAAATTATACTGGTGAATATTGACCATCTGTGCTAGATGGGCAGAGTGCAGAATCAGAAATGGGACAGAGGCTGTGGATTGGACCTCACTGTTGACATGGTGGCATGATGACGTTGTGGTTTCTGTGATTACTTGACGTGAAAACACACACACACACACACACACACACACACACAACTCACCACACACACACACACACAACACACACACACACACACCCACACCCACGCACGCACGCACACACCCAACACATACAATATCTATATATCTAATTATCTATTCTATCTTTCAGTCTCTTATCTTCTATCGATCAATTTGTCTGTCTGTCGATGTATTATATAGGGTATATCCGTATCTATATATATAATATATATAATATATAATATAGAGAGAGAGAGAGAGAGTAGAGAGAGATGAGAAGAGAGAGAATGAGAGAGAAGAAGAGAGAGAGAGAGAAAAGGAGAGGAGAGAGAGGGGATTAAATGTAGTTAAAATACCCAAAATCTTTTTTGATAGTGCTCGACCCCTTGGGGAGCAACATTTGTTAAAATAGGTGATGACAGCGCAACGCGCTCAAAAACAAATTTGTAGATTCTGTTTTAAAAACCTATTTTAACAAATAATATATATAATAATTATATATATATATTTATTTATATATATATATATATATTATTTACATACACACATAGATATAGATAGATCGATATTATATATGCATATACATATCGATCTATCTAAATCTATTTTGTGTATATATATATATATTTATATACATATATAATATATATATATATATATATATATATATATATATATATATATATAATATATATATATATTATATATCTACCACTGCAGATATGAATGCTTATCCCCCCCTATTTCTTCAATCAAAGACATAAGAGCAAGTTTTGTTTATTGTGACGGGTCTCCGACGCCCCCCCTCGTTATTAAAATATGACTTTCATATTCAGGGATGCAGGGGGTTATAGACAGAAGTTATTTACGCTTTCAGAACCAAAATGCGCTCTCGCATAGGCACACGCACTCTGTCACTACATCGGGCCCGCACAAAGGTGACGGGAAAACCAATAACATTTATAGAAAATAATCAACTTTATTTAACTTGACTCCGAGCCCCCAACCCATCACTACACAACACAACTATCTGTATCATACAACAAGGGTAAACATCATACAGACAATCTCATAAATCGCATCCCTTTCCTTCAATTACTCTTCATTAACCAGGAAAGACAATAATTTTCCCCAATTCTGTTTGCACACTTATAAAATTAAGAACAATAAGCGTCCATTTAAATTGCCAGCATTCCTCGGTTGACCCTCAGTTCTCTCATCCCACTGTGCGACTACGGAGCTGAAGCTGCCACACCATTGTGTCCTCCGATTGGGGCCCAAAACCAGTTGGGGGACACTGGCAACGTAGCTTGAGTCGCACCCTCACACCGAGTCTCCCCGGGCTCACCCTACTTCGCCCTCTCCACTGAAAGGGCTCCTGTGGCCTCTCCCACAGGTCTTCTCTGGCTGCAAAACCCCACCGTTGTCTGGCAGCTCCCGGGCTAGGCTCCAACAGGCTGACACGTCTTGCTGTCGACCGTCCCCCCGGGAGACAATTCTTCTCGTCGTCGGCTCCGAGGCTACAGCAACCTCCACTGTCTTACGTCCCACCCCGGAGACAACAAGGCGACAGCCAACCTCTGCTTCCGCTGTATTTTCTTGAGCCCTCAGCAAGACGGGCGGGGTTCACTTTCCCCTTTAAATGAGTCACACACTTCCTGGTTTTCCAAGCACCTTATATTCGTTCTCAAAGAAAGAGAGAACCCGAGTTTAACGGTCAACATGGAATCACTGGCCACACACATCACCGATTGTACCATAAACCCAAGTTTTTTTTTCCGCATGGAATCGAGTCACCTACACATACACACACACACCACAGTGCTGCCCAACAAAGCTTGGGCACCCGTGGTTAATGCATAACCTCCCATTCAAAACCCCTCCCCTTGTTCCCCGGATTCTCTAAAG
>CM031613.1:30309232-30374232 GCA_018398815.1 Conus ventricosus
GTAGAAGTTGCTGGTTTTGTCTGCTTTCACAAATATTTTTTTGTCAATTTGGATTTGTTTGATTTCATTTTTTAACGATGTTTGGAATTCATTGTTTGATGTTTTGAATTCTATATTGGCAATCATCCTTTTCATTTTATCCTCAAATGTCTTCATGTCTTCGATGGCTGGTGGAGCTCGCCATGTTTTGAAGTCATATGTGTTTTTATCTCCTCTCTTGGCATTAGGGTTTAAAAAGAAAAATGCCTTCCATCTCATATTTTTGATAAACCTTTCTGTCTGTTCTATCATTCTTTTCATATAGCATTGAGGTTTGGCGAAAGGTATGTTTTTTAGTAGATTGTTTAAAATTGATTTTGTCCATTTTAAAATCTGTTGGTTTAAAGTGCTCAACGTGAGGAGCAATTAAGACAATGGTAGTGAATACCAGCAGAGATTTAAAAAAAATGCTCAACCGAACTGGGAGCAACATTTGTTAAAAAGTAAGGTTTAAAACTATCTACAGCGCTGTTTCATGCAATGCAATCATCAGGATGTGGTGGGTCTGTGCTGCCGGTGTTTTATAACTGCTTGTGTTGTCTGTCATCACGTGCTGTCTGTGTTTTTCGTGTGTTTCTGGTTCTTGTTCACTGATAGGAATTCCCACTTGTGCCTGCAGTTGTTAACCATTTCTATCCTAGTATTTAAAGTTGCCAGTTGTGGTTTGCATAGTATTATGTACTTTTCTGTTGAGCATAGGTTACATCTTTTTGAAATGTTGTTGTATGGTGCTGCTCTTTCTATGATTTTCCAGGATATATTGTATTCTATCTTTTTCTCTTTGAGCTTCCAGATGTATTTACTCAATTCTGTTTGGTTTTTGTATCTTTCTTTGTTAAATGACTGTTTGTGGTTTGCATATCTAGTTTTAAATTGGTTTTCAGTGATACCTATATATGTTTCTTCTGCGTTTCTCTGATGTTACAGTGGCTTGGTACACAATGCTGTTGTAGAGGCATTTGTTGCTCAGAGGGCACTGTTCTTTCTTGATACAGTTGCAGGATTTCCTTTCATCACCCTCGTTTTCTCTGTACTGCTTTTCATTTTGTTGGTTGAATCAATGATGTTTTAAGGTTGGGCATACATGAGTATGATAATTTGATGCTGTTTTTGTGAATATCTTGGATAATTTGTGCTCTTTTGGGAATGATGATGTTAGGATTCTAAAAATTCTTTCCCTATATTTGTTTTCACTCTTCCGTCATATGGGGGTTGTACCATATGATCTTTCTTTTCCTGTTCTTCTTGTGTCTGCTCATGTCATTATCTGGTCATATTGTAGTTTGTAGTTGTAGCCACTTTTGTGTAACGCTTCTTGATATTCAGCTGCAGCGTTATTGAATGCTGTTTCATTGCATGACAGGTTAGATAATCTCTTATTTATGCCTCTGGGTATTGTTTTTAGTATGGAAGGTGGGTGGTTACTTTTGATATTTACATACCCTAACCAATAACTGTTAATGTATACACATGGGACGAGGAAACAAATCTACTGCCGATTAAAGTGTCCAAGAACAGTCCAACAATAGGTGATCCAGGCAAAAATCATGTTGACTTACTACTGATGTTTTCACCAGCAGGGCTGCCGCATTACACATTAATACGAACAATGAGTAGACTGTTAGCATATACTACAAAAAAAAAACATTGCAAACAAGAATTCTGTAGAAAATGTTTAACAAGAATTCCATCTGCTCAAGCCGCAAGCGAACATAAGAAACATTGTATCGGCCCAGTTGACTGTAATACAGAACTAATTACGCCCCCACCCGGATCTAAAGTTAGTTTTAAGAACTGGAAATGGCTGCAAAATTCTCCATACGTAGTTTACGCAGACTTCGAGTCGCTTATTGTTCCTTATGAAGGGCCAGCGCCACAAAAACTTCGAAAAACAGTCTTAATGAGTAATCATCAGATTTGTTCATTTGCCTTCATTATTGTCAGGTCGGATGGCGCTCATTCAACGCCAGAATTATACAGAGGACCAAATGCGGCTAGAAGATTTTTACAGCGCATGCAGCAAGTGCGTAATGATTGTTCTAATAATCTGAATTTATCTGAAATCATAATGACGCCTGAAGACCAAGAACAGTATGACTTAGGCACTCACTGTTGGATTTGTGGTTTAGGCCTCTCATCAGACGCTGCAAATCCGACAGTAAGAGACCATGATCACATTAGCGGAAAGTTCAGAGGAGCAGCACACAGTAAATGCAATCTTCAACTAAAGTTTGAACCAAAGACATGGAAGCTGCCTATATTCTTTCACAACTTGCGAGGTTATGACTCTCACCTTATAATGCAAGCAGTAACCAGCGCCTTCAGGGTAGCATGCATTGCCCAGTCATCAGAAAAGTACATGTGTTTCACTTTAAATAACATGTCTTTTTATGACTCTATGCAACACATGATGGGTTCATTAGAGTCGCTGGCTATGTCCTTAAAGTCCTGCCCAATAACAGAAGAATATTTTGACCCAACTCTTGTTAGAAAGGGCATTTACCCTTATGAGTACATGAACAGTTGGGAAAGGTTTGATGAAGATTCACTTCCTCCTAAGGGTGCGTTCTTTTCTAGTCTTAGAGGAAAGGACATCAGTGATTCTGATTACCAGCATGCTCAAGATGCGTGGCAGAAGTTAGAGTGTAAAACGATGGGAGACTATCATGATTCATACTTAATGGCTGATACATGTTTGTTGGCGGATATTTTTGAAAATTATAGGAAGACCTGCATGAAACATTATAGCCTGGATCCCGCGCATTACATTTCTGCGCCCGGGATGAGCTGGGATGCTTTCTTAAAGTTTACTGGAGTACAGATTGATTTATTGTCTAATCTGCCAATGATTCAGATGATTGAAAACGGATTGCGCGGAGGAATTAGTATGGCGTCGCATCATTACTGTAAAGCAAACAACAAATACCTAGATGATTATGATCCAAGTAAAAGGTCTAACGTGCGTGTTGGTTGCACGTGGTTTTGGGGGGTTTTCAGGTTGTTGTACGGGGTGTGTTCACTAACAACGATTTCCATTTGTGCCTGCAGTTATTTACTATTTCTGTTTTAGTATTAAGAGTTGCTAAGTGGGGTTCATAGAGTATTAGCCATTTTTCAGTTAGGCATAGATTGCATCTTTTTGAAATATTGCTGTATGGTGATGCCCTTTTTATGATTTTCCAGGTTATGTTATAGTTTATTTTTGCGTCTTTAAGTTTCCAAATGTATTTGCTCAATTCAGTTTGGTTTTTGTATTTTCCTTTGTTAAAGGACTGTTTGTGGTTTGCATATCTGGTTTTGAAGTGGTTTTCAGTGATCCCTATGTATGTTTCTTTTTCATTTTCTGATGTCACAGTAGCCTGGTATACAATATTGTTGTGAAGACATTTATTGCTTAGTGGGCACTGCTCTTTTTGGTGCAGTTGCAAGATTTCTTTTCTTCACCCTTCTTTGCTGTGTTGGGTTTCATTTTGTTGGATGCATCAATTAGGTTTTTGAGGTTGGGCATACATGAGTGCGATAGTTTGAAAATGTTTGGATTTTGATTATTCCCAAATGCCTAGTTTGACTTGAACTATAGCCACTAAACAAGCTTACCAACACATATCACACACACACACACACACACACACACACACACACACACACACACACACACACACACACACACACACACACACACACACACACACACACACACACACACACATACACACACACACACTGACTGACTGAAACCATTTACTGTCAGATTAATATATTGTTGTGCTCTCTCTCTTTCTCTCTCTCTCTCTCTCTCTCTCTCTCTCTCTCTCTCCACACACACACACACACACACACACACACACACACACACACACACACACACACACACACACACACACACACACACACACACACACACACACACATACGCACACGGGAAAAGAGAGAGAGAGAGAGAGAGAGAGGGGGGGGGTGGGGAGAGAGAGAGAGAGGAGAAGAAGAAGAAGAAGAAGAAGAAGAAGAAGAAGAAGAAGAAGAAGAAGAAGAAGAAGAAGAAGAAATTACAGATTTTAATCGTCATCTTTCTGCATTGATGTCCATCCATCTACCTGTCTGTCTGTCCGTGTTTCTGTTGATAGAGCTCTCGATCTTGTTGTCTGTTCATGTATTTGTTTAATTATCTATAATGTATTCATTGGAAAAGTTTAAGTCAATAATAGAGTTGGTTATTCCTCAATTCCTTGCCTGATAACATTTAAGACACAACATTGATAAACTGAATATAATTTGTTAACCGTGGCAAAAACGAATAAACGAACCTCCAAATCACGACCCCAGAAACCTTCCTAAGTCACATTGATGTCAAAACAAAAACTGAAATACTGAAATATAAATACATAGGGAGTAACCGTGACACTCGTCTTTTAAAAAAAAAGATATGTTCAAAATTTGCAGAGCTGAAAGCAAAGCACGATTACTGAAGGTTTAAACATTTTTCGTTAGATCTATAATCTTAGATGAGGCAGAAACAGTAAGCAATAAATGACAAACATGTACAGTACCTTTTGCACCAATAATGAAATAATACACACCCCTAACTCCAAATGAATGTTGCTTGATACTGAATCGCCCAGCAGATATGACAGCATAGAGCACACCGAACAGACAAGGAAACAAGGATTATACCCTGTTTGTTTATTATTTACTTTTCATCAGGAAAAATGCGCTCCGCATAAATCCATTTACTGGGGCCAGATTACCGTGATTACTGTGACCAAATAAACTTCCATAGCCGGTAAGTAATTGATGATAGATACGTTCCCTCCACAAGCTACAGAACAAACCTTTTTTTTCTTGTCTTTGTTTGTTTGTTTTGTTGTTGTTCTTACATCTACGTCAAACAGACCATGAAAAAGAGAGGGGGGAGGGGGGGGGGGGGGGGGGGGAGAGAAACGTATCACAATCACCCAGATCATGGATGTTTGGTTCTCCGCATTCTTATAGGACTGATCATTTGCAAGGGAGCCTATCTAGCAGAGAGACCCAAACGTAAAAGAACGCACAGCTGTCATTGTGCTTTCCAAACACGAGCAGATGCAAATGGTCAGAGAGTAAACCGTGAACACAGGTGACTGAATCTTTAAAGGCACAAAGATAAACCATAACACAATGCAATGCAACCCAACCCAACACAATGCTATACAACCCAACACAACCCAATGCAATACAACCCAACAAAACACAATGCAGTACAACCCAACACAACCCGATGCAATACAACCCAACACAACACAATGCAATACAACCCAACACAACACAATGCAAATCAACACAACACAACACAATGCAATACAACCCAACACAACACAATGCAATGCAATACAACCCAACCCAACACAATGCAATTCAACCCAACACAACACAATGCGATTCAACCCAACACAACACAATGCAATACAACCCAACACAACACAATGCAATTCAACCCAACACAACACAATGCAATTCAACCCAGCACAATGGTGGGTAAGACAATATAACGCAAGACAACGCAACTTAACGTAATTCAATTTAAATACAGCACAATGTATAAGTACACAACACAGTGTAATACAACACAGCACAGCGCAAAGCAGCACACAGGAACTTACATAACACATCGTCACTGTGGTTACACTACACATTACAACATAACACACACAACACGACTCAAATATAACCAAACCCATGAACACAGCATAAGGCAACACAAGACAAAGCAACACAGCATACACATCACAATACAACATTATGAAACACAACAGAACGTGACATAACCCATACAACCCACATGTATGCAATGCACTCCAATGTAAAACAACAGAGTGCACTACACAGGACAGATCAACACCTCTCTCTCTCTCTCTCTCTCTCTCTCTCTCTCTCTCTCTTCTCCTCTCTCTCTCTCTCTCTCTCTCTCTCTCTCTCTCTTATAGGCCTGTTGGATTTGCATATCCCTAATCAGATGTTGAGACTTAAAATAAGATATGAAATCAAGTTGATTAAGAAACAACAAAGTAAATCTTGAAGAGGCGTCCACAAAGGCTACACTAACTGTTACTGTCACTGATTTCGTCCACAAAGGCTACACTAACTGTTACTGTCACTGATTTCGTCCACAAAGGCTACACTAACTGTTACTGTCACTGATTTCGTCCACAAAGGCTACACTAACTGTTACTGTCACTGATTTCTGTGTTGCAGTGTTACCATCAAGGATGGGGTTCATGTGCCATTGATCACTAACTGTTACTGTCACTGATTTCTGTGTTGCAGTGTTACCATCAAGGATGGGGTTCATGTGCCATTGATCACTAAGTGTTACTGTCACTGTTTCTGTGTTGCAGTTTTACCATCAAGGATGGGGTTCATGTGCCATTGATCCCCCCCCCCCCCCCCCCCCAAGGCAATCCCATGCAATAGAATGAAAATGAAACTCTTATACAATAACTAAACTTTACCCAGTTACCTTCATATTTTATGTTCTCGAGTTGCAGAATAATGAATTCAAACCGTCTTAAAAGAGATCTCCTGTACGATCAATACGAACCATTTCTTAAGATCTACGGTTTGATCATGGAAATAGGTGTCCCTCTTGTGTGTATGTTCGGAATATTTGGAAATGTTATGATTGTTCTGATTGTGTTTCGTCTTCCGGCGTCCACTTCTAGTGTTTTCTTTGGAGTTCTGGCCTGCTGCGACCTGCTGCACCTGATTATAGTGCCCCTAAGCAACTGGCTTGTCTTGGAACTCAAAGCGCCATACTTTGCAGCATTAGGTTCATGGCAGTGTAAACTGGCGTTGACGATGGAAAGCACGATGAGGACTTTGTCTCCTTGGATGCTAGTGGCCCTCACCTTGCTAACGGCAGCTTCTATAGTATGGCCACTTCGGGTCAGCGCTGTGTGGACGAAGGGAATGTCGCAAATTACTGCCGGTTTAATGACCGTTACTACCATTCTGATCAACTGTCACTTTCTCTATGGATATGACATAGGATCTTGTTCTGCTATATGCTGTCCTACTGTATCAGAAACCTACAGATGGTTTTGCGACAAAATTTGGCCATGGATGCTCGTGGGTGAAAGTTTCTATGTTCCTTTTGTGTTGTTGGGGGCTGGCAACAGCGTTCTTCTCTGGTCACTTGTCAGGTCCTTCAGAATGGGTATGCGCCTTCCTTTACAACAATCTACCCAGGATTCCAGACGTCTCAAGGTAATTCCATTGACTGTCACCTTGTTTGCTGCAAATATGTTGTTTTTCCTCCTCAGAACACCGGTCGCAATAGATCATATCACTTCACAATTTGTTAACTGGAATGACCCGGTTCAGAGCGGACAATCTTTAGTCTTCTATGCAGCCAGCCAAATCCTATATTTCTCCTGCAGCGCTTTCAACTATTACTTATATATTTTAATCGCCGGAAAGTTCGGAACAGTTTTCAAAAACAATATTTGAAATTCTACAGTTACTCCATGCAAGATGAAGTTTTTGTACGTGACTGCCCCATCATGGACGATGACGTCATTTTTTGCTAGTTTTGTAGTGTTTACAGAAACGTATAGATCCAGAAGATCACCAACCGTTATTTTGAGAACAACTGATGCTGAATTGAGATGACAGTAAATATACAGAATTTCAGCAGTCTGCTGTAATGTTTCTCTCTCAGACTTTTGAAACAACAAATGTACAGGTTCCCTACAGTCATGCGCCTCGCGAAGATTAGAAAAATCGGAAGATTGTTTTTTTGCACTTTGAATTCGCATTGAAAACTGACCTCACCTTTACAGGGTACTTGCTCCTCATCGGTTTTTTTTAATTGTGATCTGTGCCATTGAAAAAAAGAGAGAGATGGCTTGTCACGTTTACGCAGAAGCAGCGGACGAGAGAGCACATACTTATAAAAGAAAGGAAAAGGATTGGTTAGGAGGAGAAGAAAAGGAAGAATAAGTTTGAAAAATAGAGAGTTGAACTCTGAACCATTTGTACGGTTAAATGTTGTTGATTCTAGAGTGAGTATGGGATGTGTGAACATATTTGATAATTGTCAATACAAGTTTTTTATCGCAGTTTCGAATTTCGATCGTTTATTTTGTTTTGTTTTGATCAAGATCGGAATCATTTCCAAATTCTCCCCCATTCACACACTTCATAGGTAAGATGTGGATCCTGTGTTCGATGACCAAATAAGTAACTCATTTAGATTACAGAGTGCCTTGTCTTCCTAGGGAAGCACTCTGTGCGTGGGAGGTGGTACTGAAACCCCAGCAGCCCCTCACAGCCCTTGAGATGATGAGAGTTATACAATGCTGAGAGGATTTTGAATGTTCCTTTTAATTGGATGGGAAGAATACAGCCTTTTGAATAAGAAGAATTGGGGTTTATGAAACCAGTGCAATTTGTTTGTATAGGGCAAGTTGGACGTCTGTGTAAACTACAGGAAAAAGAAAATATTGAAGTTTGTGCAGCGAGTGAATGTGAGTTGAATATATATATATATATATATATATATATATAATATATATATATATATATATATATATATATATATATATATTATATATATATTTGTTTTTTGCAAGGAGACGCCAGAAGAAGTGAGGCGCAAATAAAACAGAGAAAAGACAAAAAAGAAAAACAAATTACCGGGTGATAAGTTTAAAATTGAGTTCTGATTCATTTCATTGAAAGGAATCAGATGTGTGGTTGCGTGCGGGGTGCATGATTGTCTTTGCATGCATGTGAGTATGTAGGTGGAGACCGTCGTGTGACACCTACTGTCTCTTAAGTATGCATAGTGACCACAAATAGATGTGTAAGCTCTGTTTGAGAAAGTGAGTGCCTGCTCAGTCACTGAATGACTAAAAAAATGAAATGATCTATAGAAATGATAACTATACAAATAACAAACAAAGGAACAAGTAAATAAGTATGTAAGCAAATAAATGTATATGTCCAAGTAACGAATGCAATTTACTATACGGACACACTGTTATAAGTGAAGCCTGTTTGGCCCTGGGAGCGAGCGTCATTCCTTTTATTTTTTACAGCTCAGTCTTTGTGATAATTCCACACTTACATTCAAGGACACAGTCTTACTGAACGGTGTGAGTGATTCTATTTCACACGTTTGGATCCTTATAAAACCAGTCACAAGAACTGGGAGCTGTCTTCGCTGCTTTGGTTCATGACTGAGTTAGTCACAGAACATTTGTAGAGGGCAGAACTGTAAGAATAATGAATGTTAGACTGGGGAAGACGTGAGAATAATGAACGTTGGCCGCGTGAAAACATGAAAATTATTAAATTTGGCCTGGGGTAAATGTGAGAACGATGAATGTTTGAGTGGTGGGGAAGGGGGGGGGGGAGATTGGTGAATGTTTGAGTGGAGCATGTGAGATTGATGAATGTTTGAGTGGGGGGATGCAAGATTAATGAATGTTTGAGTCCCGCGGGGGGGGGGGTGGGGGGGGGGGGGGGGGGGGGGATGAGATTGATGAATGTTTGAGTGTGGGATGTGAGATTGAAAAATGTTTTGAGCGGGGGGATGTGAGATTAATGAATGTTTGCTTATGGGAAAACATGAGAGCGGTGACTGTTGAACCGGGAGGGGGTGGGGGGAGGGAGAGTTGGGTGAGAATGAATAATGCTGGACTGACAGAACATGTAAGAATGATGAAAATTGGACAGCAGGAAAAGGTGCAAAGGACGAACAATGGAGTAGAGTAAAACATGTGAATAATTAATGATGGACAGGAGGTGTGTGTGTGTGTGTGTGTGTGTGTGTGTGTGTGTGTGTGTGTGTGTGTGTGTGTGTGTGTGTGTGTGTGTGTGTGTGCGTGTGTGTGTAGGGAGATGGGTGTGTGTGTAGGGAGACGAGGGGGGGTGGGGGGTGAGGTGCACGTGTGTGTGTGTGTGTGCGTGCGTGTGTGCGTGTGTGTGTGTATGTGTGTGTGTGTGTGTGTGTGTGTGTGTGTGTGTGTGTGTGTGTGTGTGTGTGTGTGTGTGTGTGTGTGTGTGGTTGTGTGTGAGCACGCGCACGAGTGTTTGTGAGTGTGAGTGTGAGAATGATAAATATTGGGCTGAGGGGGAAACATGAGAATGACCATTGTTGGCCTCTGGGAAAAGGTGAGAACAATGAATACCGAACTGGGGAAAACTGCAAATGACGAATGTTGGACTGGGGGGAAACGGAGAGAATGATGAATATTGGACTGGTTGGGGCGTGGAGGGGGGAGGTGGGGTGGAGGTGAGATGCGAGAATGTTGAATGCTGCACTGGAGGAGACTGTGAGAATGATGAATGGTGGATGGCGGGAAAGAGAAGAACACAGGAAAGATGAATGATAGTTGGAAGGGGGAGGGGGGTGCAGCACTGATGAATGGAAGATGGATGAGGAAAGCGTAGGAAAGAGAACTGTCTGAGAATGATAGTCTTACTTAAAACAGGATAGTGACAGAGTAGTAGTGGGCACAATCAGTACAGAGTGAGATGGAATATCAAAACGAAAACACATTATTAATGAATGATCGACACAATAAGAACATAAAAATGCTGAATGCAGGACAGGGGCAGAACTTGACAATGGTGAATGAAGAACAAGATCAGAAGAAGAGAACATGAAAATGATAACTGAGAGAGAGAACGGAAAAAAGTGAGAACGTGAGAGGGGTGAGTAATGGGACGACTGAAGACAAGGAGAACGACGATCAACGGATGTAGGGAGAGGACAACATGAAACTGATGAATGCTGTGAAGGAGAAAAGAAATTTTAGAGCATGACTAATGGATGGGAGAAGATAATATGTTTTTTGGCAGAGAAGAATGAAAGAGGAGTGGGGAGATTGCAGGACGTCAAAGGCTGGAGGTGTAGTGGGTGTCACAGGCACGATTCACGACGAGTTACGCGCATCTGCGGTGTACATAGCCAGACAGAATCTTTTTAAATTTTCTTTCTTTCCCTTATTGTTTCCGGTGTGAACATTACTCACCACCGAAGCTTGACGAATTCAGCTAATAGACTTGCACAGACCGAGTATGACTGTGGAGGCAGGCGCATCTGCTCTGTACGCTCGCTGTCCCTGCTTGTTGGTTGGGTAGTGCTCGTTAATCCCCCCTTCCCCA
Organism: Conus ventricosus; assembly: GCA_018398815.1. Classification (NCBI taxonomy): domain Eukaryota; kingdom Metazoa; phylum Mollusca; class Gastropoda; order Neogastropoda; family Conidae; genus Conus; species Conus ventricosus. Next base: position 30,320,420 of record CM031613.1, read on the forward strand.
CCCCCACCCAAAGGGTAAAGGAGATTTTATTTTGCTCACTATGTCGATTCATTGTATGACAATTGTAGTTAACTGATGGTGCTGTCTTTAAATATTTTAGATCCAAATGTTCAAACTTTGTAATACTTGCGTTTGTTTTCGAAAGTGCTCGGTCAGTTTGCTCGTTCATGTGTTTCTGCTGAGTTGTATGAGTTTGGTAATTTCGATTCTGCTCTTTGTAATCTATCACTACTTTTGATGTTGAATAGTTGGTAGATTGGGTATTTATGGTGTTGTTCATATTGTTGAGATTTTTCGTCTGGGGTGCTGGCTGGCTGTGAGCGCTGGTGGGAGCGTCCGAGCAGCCCTTTTTCCCCCTCCTGTCGTGGCCTTTCTGGAGGCCCGACTTGCCTTCTCTCCCCCAGTGGCATTCGTCTCCTCGACAGCCTGTAAGCCTGCCTACCTCCTGAGCAGCTGTTTCTTCCTTCCAGACGGCTGACCAGTGCTCTACTTGTGACTTTGTCCCCTTGTGCCCAGTCACAGGTGTGGGACCAGTTTCATCATCCCCTGTGCCCGGTCGCAGATGTTGGGCCAGTTTCGTCTTCCGAAATTGAGGTCAGAGTGGTTTCTTTTCTATATGTTTGTGTGTATGTGCAAGTCAGCCCCAGCTGGACAGCAACACACCTGATTTACAATGTGATATCCGGAATCCTATCCAGAAAGACTTGAAGGATAATTCCTTGTAGGAAAGTAAACATCATTTTTTTGTTGATGTTGGTATTGTGTCATGTCATGAGTGATGATATGAATCCTTCACCCTCTTGTTACGGTATTATGTCATGAGTAGAACTATGAATTATTTTCTAGCCTAACAGGGAGTGTGGGTGCACACATATGTTATTGATTTAGTTTACACTTACTATTGATGTTGTCCATGTGCGTAAAGAAAACAAAATCAGTTCTATTTCATTCCTATTAAATGTGCACACCTTGCTGGATTCCTGTTTGGGCTAATTTGTTGTAGGGTGGTGTGAGTGAGTGAAAGATAGATTGATTTGATAAAATACACAAAAAACCTTACACGCCTTCGAACATCCAGGAGACAGATATAACGGATCTTTTTGCAAGCACCCCTCACTCCACTCTGTGACAGTGGGAAAAGACTGAATAGGGCATACGACAATGAGGAATATGGAAACATGAATAATGTATAACAGGGGGTATGGGCGGTAATGGAAGGGATAAAGAATGAAAGGAGAGGAGAGAAATTGAAGGGCCTCCGGTTCAAACCTATCTGTTATCTAAAGAAGGCAACATACAAGGCAGCTTGTCCGTTGGCCTATGATATAGGGAGCTAAATAGAAGACAACTGAAGCAAAAATGTCACGCAAGAAGTGAACATAGCACGTGCAACACAGGACGCAGAAAAAAGGTCTGTGTGTGTGTGTGTGTGTGTGTGTGTGTGTGTGTGTGTGTGTGTGTGTGTGTGTGTGTGCATACACGTGCACATCCGTGTTTCCTAAATTTCAGTTTAAAAAGGGAAAAAGTCTTTAAAGACATTATTGGGCTTTGGATGGCTGGATACAAACAAAGGAATCTTTTGTCAGGCCGTGTTCACTTGGATATTTGGTTAAAAAAAAAAAAAGCAACAACAAAGTCTTGCATACGAGCGAAGAATGTTAGAACTTTGAGGAGAAATGAATTGCTCAAGGCTAAAAGCGTTATACGAAACAAAACTGGAATGACAGTATCAGAGATGGTCACAAACGTCTGTTTCAGTACAGCTCTAGCAGACCACAGAGAGCATTTCCAGGGCCGTCAAGACGTTAAAAAGAATGAAAGCAGAAAAAACAAGCACAGCATACAAACAAAAAGCAAAAACCAAGAAATCGCTCCCACCAAGGCAAAACTCTGATTTACATACGGTTTATAGGCACATTTTTCAAAACATCAGTTTTCATGTTGCAGTCCAGCCAAATAAGACTAAGCCATGTTAGGTACAGCAGCCACTTTGATCATTTCGCTCAGATATTCTTGAAAAAAAGAGCGATAAAAAAACTCTTTTGAGAAAATTCCAATGCAACAAAGATCCATCAAAATGCCTTTTGGGTGAACAGCACATCAGAATGGTCAGCTCCAGTGGTTCAACTCTCACTACCTAGTCATCAGATTACAAGCAAGTTTATTCATCTTACAAAGCTTATCAAGAAGCGAAAACGAAAATGCTTTCCACATCACAGGAAGATGAACAACCCACAGATACAATAAAGTGGCTGGTAAAGGAACAGAGGAAACAAACAAATTTTAAAAAAGAAAGCAAAGAGAGTGACACCAAAAAGAGATTACTAGCACAATTTTACCTTGCTAGATCTTTACCCTCCCACCCCCTCCCTCCCTTGCATTCCTATGGCACGAAATAAAACAGTATGCAAAGTGAAATAAAACAGTATGCAAAGTGTTTAAAACACACGTTAAAGACTAGGCCACGGAGGCAAAAAAAAAAAAAAAAAAAAAAACACTGAAGAAACAGAGAGCCAAAAAAAGCTTGTTTCTTTTAAACGCGACAGAAAAGGGAAATTACGACCACAATATCGCAAGAAAACTGGAACATAGCTTAAACTAAAAGAGCCCCCCCCCCTCCCCCACCTCCTCTTTTGGCATGGAGTTTCCACTGTACAAGGTGGGTTCTAGGTGAGAGGTGTGCTGTAGATTGCCTCAATGAATGACCAAGATGACAAGGTGAAAAATAAATTTATTAAAGGAACGTTCAAGTGGGTTAAGAAAAAAAAAGTATCATACATGAAATCCTTACACAAGAACTGTGTTCACATGTTGGCATGTTTGGAAAGTTGTTTCAGGATACTTAGAGAATGTACGCTAGTGCAGGAATGAGTTTAATGGACCTCAAATGTCCTTTCCTCCAGGATGTTGTGATTTTTCATTTCACCCACCGAAAGAAAGGATGTAGAGGTGCATCAGCGAATAAGGAACCATGAAGGCACTGAAGGGAAAGGGGAGGGGGATAGACGTTCGAGGGGATTAAGGGGCTCAAGGAACCATGAAGGCACTGAAGGGAAAGGGGAGGGGATAGACGTTCGGAGGGGATTAAGGGGCTCAAGGAACCATGAAGGCACTGAAGGGAAAGGGGAGGGGGATAGACGTTCGGAGGGGATTAAGGGGCTCATGGATAATGAGAGATAAAAACTAATAGCATCAGTTAAACAATAGGTAGGACGAAGACAAAAGACGTCGACATGACAGAATATGTGGATTCAGATCATATGACGTCTAAGACTTGAAAAATACCTCACTTCGTAGAGAAAGAAAATCGACAATTCCATTAATTTGCTTACAATAAAGCTGCTTGCAGCTTGGATACTGACCACAATTGCCGCGTGTGTTGTCAAACACCAGGGGTGCACGAGCGGTGTGTGTGTGTGTGTGTGTGTGTGTGTGTGTGTGTGTGTGTGTGTGTGTGTGTGTGTGTGTGTGTGTGTGTGTGTGAGAGAGAGAGAGAGAGAGAGAGAGAGAGAGAGAGAGAGAGAGAGAGAGAGAGAGAGAGAGAGAGAGAGAGAGAGAGAGTTGGGGGTGGAAATAATGCGGGGGAGTACAAAAGAGGAAGAAAGCCACATCTCCAATTTCTGAAAAGTCAATGCGGGTGGAAGGGGAAGAGGGTGGGGTGGAAAGTTGAGGAAGTCGCAGCAAGGGGTGGGAGAGGTGTTGGCAGGTGTCTCCAATGAAACATCGTAACAAATGATTGCCTTGCTTTTAAATCGCATCGACCACTGGCGCAACGGACACAAAAGTACTTAATTATCATTATCATCATTATAATAATCACTATTAATATTATCATCATGATCAGTAGCAATGGAAATAGTAGTAATAGTAGAAGTAGTAGTCGTATTTTCTTATAGTTAAATTTGTCATCTATCCATTACCCCTTTGAAACATCCCAGCTTGTTTGTTTTTTGTTTGTTTGTTTGTTTGTTTGTTTGTTTTTCTCCATCGACTGTACGACAGTTAAAAGAATGTGCTGAGGAAGAGAGGTATCAACTTTTTTCTTAGAAGAAAATACGAACACGATGGTTCAGTCAGATGTAAGACGCGCGGCTGCGAAATCGCATTGACGTGACTTTCGTAGTCTGATGGAAATAATGCAACGACGATCAAGGATTTTTGACCATACGACCTGAACGCTATATACTTGTACACTTTGAAAGATACTTTCGAATCAAATTATCTCCCTTCCCACCCAACGCACCACTAGAGAACAGGAAAAGGCCGACTCTAAGCCACTTTCACCCTCCACCGAGTTTTTGGGCGAAAGTGGCCTAAAAGCCGCCTTTTCCTGTGGCGGAGAGAGAGAGAGAATCACCGGCAGACAGACAGACAGACAGAGAAGAGAGAGACAGAGAGAGACAGACAGACAGACAGAGAGGCGGGCAGACACACACACACACACACACACACACACACACACACACACACACACACACACACACACACACACACACTTAAATAAACAAATGCACTCGCAAACACACACACACACACACACACACACACACACACACACACACGTATGCACGGCTAGATAGAACACAGTGCAAGCCGAGCGGCTCGTTTTGCACCTGTGGGGCTTCCTATGTTGTGGCCAAAAAATCAATAAACCATGCTTCGCGAGCTTACTGCGTTTCGTCCTTACCTGGCCAAGTGCGCTGCGGGCAACTTGCCCATTATTGCGTCAGCAAATGTTCGCGAATATTCTTAGACTGCTACGTGGCACTCCACGTCAACACTACTACGCCGGCAAGAGCCGGCCATTTTAGCCATGGCTTCTAATGGAGACGGACGTGCTTTGTTTACAGAGGAGCAACTTCTTGTTATGGAGGATTCATATGCAATACTACAAGCTTATGATGGAGTATATAAACAAAAGAAAATTAGGTGAGCGCTGTTTTTTACCTTGTAAGCCAAAGAGCAGTATTGCGTTTTTGGAAGGTGGGGAGAAAGAAAAACGAGAACTAACCATTAACGAACTACACAGGTACCTTGAAAGCTTGTTGGTTCCGCAAAGAGATTTAGAAAAAGATTTGGGCAATATTACTGAAAGAGATGTTGATGCTTTGATAATCTTTCGACTGTTGACGAAATGATTCCATTTTTACAAAGTGGTGCTCTTTTACTAAAACTTGGCGAAAGAAAAACTATCCATCATGCTCTGATTATGGGTCACTGCCTTGAAAAGGCGCAAACAATGTTTCAAAGATCAAAACCAACTGAGACATGGCGTTCATTTTTACGAACGCACATGAATATTGATGACTCATATGCAAGAAAACTGATGCAGCTTTCAAAACATTTTTATTATTGCCCAAAATTTCATAACCTTAACATCGGCATCAATGATTTGTTTGCCAAACGAAGTCTGATCGCAAAGTACTCGCAGCAAAATGATGAGTTTCGAAACTTCTGGCAAAATTAGACCAAGTTCTCTTTAGTACACTTAACAGAACGGGGTGGGGTAGTGGGTGGCGCCACTATTTCTACAAAAAGCTCCAAATGTTCAGCGACAGGTGTACTAACTGGCGATTAAGAGCCGCCAAAAAAGCTCTGCCAAAGCAGTATTTTTTTTTAAAAAAAACCCCCACTAACTCTGCCCATGCCGGTCCCAAGCCCGGATAAAAAAAGAGGAGGGGTGTGGTATAAACTTTTTTTGTGCAAGAAGGAAAGTATAATGAAACTCTTTGTTGTGGGAGGCAATCTGCGGTGAAGTTAGCCTTGCTGACTGCTACTATAAATAGCCGTTCATGCTGTGAACGCCTTATTTTCGTAGCAAGAGGTCTGCGGTGAAGTTAGCCTTGCTGACTGCTACTATATAAATAGCCGTTCATGCTGTGAACGCCTTATTTTCGTAGCAAGAGGGCTGCGGTAAATCCACCTTGCTATAAATAGCCGTTCATGCTGTGAACGCCTTATTTTAGCAGCAAGAGGGCTGCGGTAAAATCCGTTTTGCTATAAATAACCGTTCATGCGGTGAACGCCTATTTATAGTAGCAAGAGGGCTACGGTAAAATCCGCCTTGCTATAAATAGCCGTTCATGCTGTGAACGCCTTATTTTAGCAGGAAGAGGGCTGCGGTAAAATCCGCCTTGCTATAAATAACCGTTCATGCGGTGAACGCCTATTTATAGTAGCAAGAGGGCTACGGTACTGCCTGTACTTGCTATGTGCGGACACTAAGGGAGGTAACTCCTGCGCACCCCCACCCCACGCACGCACGTCTCCCCACCCCCACCCCACGCACGCACGTCTCCCCACCCCCACCCCACGCACGCACACTTAAGTCATCCTCAAGTCATTCACAAGTCATCCTCAAGTCATTCACAAGTCATCCTCAAGTCATTTACAAGTTATCCTCAAGTCATTCACAAGTCATCCTTAAGTCATTCACAAGTTCTTACTTAAGTCATCCTCAAGTCATTCACAAGTCATCCTCAAGTTATTCACAAGTCATCCTCAAGTCATTTACAAGTTCTTACTTAAGTCATCTTTAAGTCACCCCAAGTCATCCTCAAGTTCTTACCCAAGTTAACCTAAGATCATAACTAAGTCATCCTCTAAGTACAACCAAGGTTTTATTTAAGTTATCTTATAATTATCAAAAAAATACAAGCTATGTTTTTATCTTAAATAGTAGATGTCTATTATAGTACACACACGCCTCAAAAAACGTGTCATCGTTGAGAATGTCTTGCTCAGCGTTCTCTGCATAGATCTTAAGGAAGGTTTTACATCCGAAGCAACCGCATTGATTACAATTCGGGTCTATGGAAATGCCTTTTATAGACTCCAGGTCTTTATTTATTGACACCAATCATTTTATAATACGCCATGATCTATTTTTATTAAAAAATTTAAAATTGAGTTCTTAAAATATTATTCCATTATAAATGGATCAAAATGACGCTTTCTTATTGGCGGTTTTGGCGTGCGGGTGTCTTTTTCTGCATTTAGTGGCTCAGATTTTTTTGATAGCTTTCGTTTCTGTTGCCATTGTGCATATATTTTATAGCCATAATAACTGCCCCCAACAGCAGCAATGGCGCCAAAAATGGCAACAGTTTTAAGTTCAATATTCCATGAAGACTTTGGTGCCCTTGTATCACATGGAGTTTTTATAGCGGGCATTGAATCAACTTGTTCTGGCGTTGGCGGTGTTATGTTTTCATGATGAGTCATATTCTGTAACATTAATTTTTTTTGTCTGTTCCACTCTGCTAATTTTTTTCCTGCTTCAACACGCCCAGGATTTTTAATGGCCTTCACCTGATTCAGCGTTTTCTGCTGATTTTCTGGCTTGGTTACTTTCTCCACCTGATTCAATGTTTCCTGGTTCTGATGATTTTCCAGCTCGTTCATTTTGAAGGGAAATAAAATCTATATGATTAAAAGTTATTAATCCCATGATTAATGGCGATAACAATGTTCCAAATCTATAGTATAAATCACATCCTAGAGACTCTAATGACTTTGTTAAAACTGGATCTTGCGTTAAATCATACGTAAGATCTTGTTCAGAATCAATGGGGGCAAATCTACTGACTAGTTTAGTGTACAAACTAAGAACCGTTTGCCCCACACTTTTCACCATTCTAGACCCCAGCTGCGCTTCATACCTGTTATGATACTTTAAAATGTCTTGTGGCGACATCTGTTGAATCTGTTCAATGCTGAATTCAGTTCCGAGGAACTGTTTTGTTTTTCCACACGCTGCCAAAGAATACAGCCTCTCCTTTTTGGGCATAATAGCTTGGTCATCAACTTGGTCATTCATAAGTTCAGGAAGGTTTAGGCCCCCTTGTAGCTGTAGTAGATCATCACTGTTCATGTTTTTTAATAATTATAATTATTTTATTTTCTAAAAAATGAGCACCGAAAAAACTGTTGCTAACCTTGTATACCATTCTGCTGTTATTGGAGGCCTAAGTGTAAGATACTCAATGCTTGGTAAAGCTTGTTAAGAATTAAACCAGCAGATCTTGGCAAACTAGACTTTGAGGATTCAGCAAAGCTAATTGCTATCATTGCAGCTTCGGTTGCTACGAAAGATTTTCTAGTTAAGCAAGGAATAATTCCAGACAATATAAATATGTAAGAAAAAAATACATTTATAAAAAATGGCTTCACTCGCAATAATGATAGGCGGCGCTGTGGTGAATGCGCTCGCTTTTAGTGGAAGTAATTTCGCATTTAGTAAACTGCGGGATGACGGCGAGAGAAAAAGACATAACAAAGCTATGGAGGAACTAGCAGCTGCACAAGACGCCTATGAAAAGCAGAGACTTGAGCAGTTAGATTTTATTAATGACACACTGAAAGAACAGGGGCATGCAGCTTACACATTTAAAAATGTTGACCAAGCAATAAAAGAATATTATCTAGTAACAGGCAAACCGGTTCAGACATTGCCCCCACCAAAATTCAGTGACTTTTATCAACCATCAGAAAAAACAAAAGATGCAAGAAATATGTTTATTGTCTTTGGTATGACCGCTGTGTATTTTGTTGCGCATAATATTGGCTGAATAAAAAATGAACAAAATCTATTATACGCCCAAAGGATATTGGAAGGGCATCACAGCAATTAAAAAAGCTAAGCCAAGCAGCGGGAGTCAGTGAACAAACAGCAAAGGAATGGTTATCTAAACAAGCGATTTGGCAAATTTATTTACCTGCGCCCAAACGAATACAGAGACCGCACTTTGTGAACACAACTCCAAACGACACCCATCAAATGGATCTTCTATATTTACCCTCTGATAGGATTAGACGAAAAAGATTTAAGTACGCACTTACAGTCATTGACATAGCTTCAAGATACAAAGATGCGGAACCATTAACACAAAAGAGCGCTTCTGCTGTTGCTGTTGCCATACAACTGATATACCAACGAGGGCCACTAACTTATCCTCGCATGATTCAAGTCGATGATGGAAAAGAATTTAAAGGGCAAGTGAATCAATTATTGTTAAAACATAGAGTTACCATTAAAAGAGGCATTCCGGGAGTTCACAGATCACAGGCTTTAGTTGAAAACTTTAACAAACAGTTAGCCGAAAGACTTTTCTCCTACCAGTATCACAGAGAGCTGATTGACAATTCTCGCAACACAGAATGGGTTAGAAGACTGCCCTCAGTTTTGCGCGCAATGAATAATGAAGAATTTAAAGGCCTAAAACCAGTACAAGCAATCAAAAGAAAAACAATAAATGTTGTTGAAGGAGAGACTTCATCCGGCAAACTATTACCATTTGGTTTGAAAGTAAGGTACCTTTATTTACCGGGGGAAGCAGAAGGGGACACTCGCATCAGGGCAACCGATCCAGTTTGGAGTGTTGACCCATATGAAATAAAAAGAATTGTAAAGATGAATCCGCCCGTGTATTATTTACGAGAAACTGACACAACAAAACAACCAGCTCCTCAAAGATCTTTTGCGAAGGAAGAACTGCAGATAATCCCACCAGACACAGTTCCGCTTTAATTAATTTACGTAAACATATTTTGGTTTAAAATGGAAGGCCAGAAGGAAGCGCAGAACGAAACAAGAATGGTAAAGGAAGAGACCTTGAAAATGATACGGGAATCATTTCAGGCGTGTAATGCTATTAAGGAAACATTTTCGAGGATTAATCAATGCATGCTAAATCATCCAGATCACCTACAACTCAAGCCCCCAAATTGGGAAAAAGAATATCTTGAAATAATAAAAAAAATTCGAAACGCATCAAGCAAACATGAGAAAAGATTTAAATGAATTGGATGAAGCTATGATTGATCTTATAATAAAAGTTGATGAAAAATATAAACCCCCCTGTTTATGCGGCCCTCCAGTGCCCGATTGCATATGAAAACTCCGGATTAACAAATACTCGTTTTGTGTTTGTTCTATCTAACGACTTCTTTGTTACAACTGTTGTGTTGATCTCATGTAGATTAGATCGCAGTTTTACGTTGTCATGATGAAAAGTCTTATTGCCAAACAATGCTTCTTTGTAGTTGTCATGTGATATGTTTGACTGCACAACGCTGCGAGATATTCCCTTTGCTTTCTTAATGATTTTCTCCTGGCTCGAAATACTGTACATTTTTGACCTTAACCCCACATACTCCTTGATCACCTTTCCAGATAATTCATCCTTCATCTTTCCTAAAACCTTCTTGTTAGTAATTGAATGCAAAGGCGAATCTTTAGGGTAATCAGATGTATCATACCATCCCGCATGTCCTTTAGCTACTTCCATTTCCATGTCTTTATAGATGTCTTCAGTAGGGATATCTATAACAAAACTGTCTGTATCTGTGTAAAGCACTCTGGACTCAGGATACGAGGGCTTAAAGTAGTCATAAAGAAATTCTAACATCAAAAGCTTTGATAATTCTAAAACAGTAAACCCAATAAAAACAGGTTTGTCTAATTTGACTTTCTTTTTTTTCATCATTATGCCAAAAAGCTGATCATGAAATCTTCTAAAGTCCTGATAATTAGGTTTTGAAGTTAGCTTAATTGCTTCGTTCTCTCTGGTGACCAATCTGACATCTTTGCGCTTGTGCGGATTCTCCATAGTCTTTCCAAAGCAGCTGTTGTTCATCAACTTGAAAAAGTCTTTTTCTGAAGCATCTGTAGATTTAGTTCTGAGATCAGTGTTCTTCATGATGTATGGTTTCATGAACTGTTTCTTGGTCGAAAGCATAATACGGTGACAGCTGTAACTTCAACCATGTCTTAAATAAAATTGTAGAAGTCTGTAATGACGGGACATAATTTTTTTGCCTCGAAGATTAGGCACAAGTTTAGGTGGTTCTCTTGGATCCATCTTTAGACTTTCTGCTGCTTAAGGGATAGTCATTATGCAGGTCATGGAGTTCATGAGGATATTCTAAATCAACTTCTAGAATGAAACCACGCTGTTGGTCAGGCGTTTAAACTGCCCAACCACTTTAATGCCTTTTGAATATTATTCGGATCGCCGCCTGTGTACATTTTAAAGTTACGTAATGGAAGTGATTGCGCCATTGCCCAACCATACAGATTGTTTGCATCTAAATACATGAGATATTTTGACCTTTTACTCGGATCATAGTCGTCCAAGTATTTTTTGTTTGCTTTACAGTAATGATGCGACGCCATACTAATTCCTCCACGCAATCCGTTTTCAATCATCTGAATCATGGTAGGTCAGACAATAAATCATCTGTACTCCAGTAAACTTTAGGAAAGCGTCCCAACTCATCCCGGGCGCAGAAATGTAATGCGCAGGACCAGGCTATAATGTTTCATGCAGGTCTTCCTATATTTTCAAAATATCCCCCAAAAACATGTATCAGCCCTCAGTGGGGAGCCCATGATAGTCTCCCATTGTTTTACACTTAATTCTGCCACGCATCTTGAGCATGCTGGTAATCAGAATCACTAATGGCCTTTCCTCTAAGACTAGAAAAGAACGCGCCTTTTAGGAGGAAGTGTATCTTCGTCAAACCTTTCCCAACTGTTCATGTACTCATAAGGGTAAATGCCCTTTCTAACAAGCTTTGGGTCAAAATAATTTTTCCCGTTATTGGGCAGGACTTTAAGGACATAGCCAGTGACTCTAATGTTTCCATCATGTGTTGCATTAGTCATAAAAAGACATGTTATTTAGATTAAAGCACATGTATTTTTTCTGATGACTGTGCAATGCATGACACGCTGAAGGCATCGTCCACTGCTTTCATTATAAGAGAGAGTCGTAACTCGCAAGTTATGAAAGATACAGGCAGCTTCCAGTCTTTGGTTCAAACTTTATTTGAAGATTGCATTTGTTATGCGCCGCTCCTCTGAATTTCCCCACTAATGTGATCATGGTCTCTTACTTTTTGATTGGATTTTTTCACTGAGTTCTAAACCACAAATCCAACAATGTGTGGCTGAGTCATACTGTTGTTGGTCTTCAGGTGCCATTATGATTTCAGTTTAAGTTTAGATTATTAGAACAGTCATTGCGCACTTGCTGCATGCGTTCTAAGAGTATTTTGCAGCATTAGGTCTCTATATATTCTGGCTCTGAATGAACGCCATCCGACCTGACAACAATGAAAGCAAATGAACAAATTGATGATTACTCATTAAGACTGTTTTTCGAAGTTTTTGTGGTGCTGGCCCTTCATAAGGAACAATGAGTGATCAAAAGTTGCGGTAAACAACATATGGAGAATGTTGCAGCCGTTTCCAGTTCTTAAAACTAACTTTAGATCCTGGCGGGGGCGTAGTTAGTTCTGCTTACAGTCTACAGAACTTTTACAATTTTTTAAATATGTTCAAGCGCGGCTTAAAACAGATGGCATTCTTGTTAAACATTTTCTACAGAATTCTTTTTTAAATGTTCATGCTTGAAGATGCGCAAATAAATCTTCTCATTGTGCGTATCAATGTGTAATGGGGCAGCCCTGCTGGCGAAAACTTAGGAGTAAGTCCACATGACTTTTGGCTGGTTCGCCTATTGTTGGACTGTTCTTGGACACTTTAATTGGCACCAAATTTGTTTCCTCATCCCATGTGTATACATTAACAGTTATTGGGTTGTTTTGTTCTTCAAACTGATCAATTTGGTCTTCACTAACAGGAAGGATATTCCATTGAAGTTAAGATCTTTGGCGTATTGCCGATTAGTTAGTCACCTTTCTGCGTGTTCGCGGACATGATGCAGCCTTGCAAGAACGCACCACATGAAACATTTGTCGTCTGAATTCTTTTTTTTTAAACTGCTCTCTTTAAACCAACTCCCGAGGTAGCGGAATGTAAGCCTTGCCTACAATCGGTGCATACTTAGCCTGTTTTAATCTAATCTCTAAGACTTCGCCCTCTGACCAACCAGAGCCTCTCATTTGGCTTCTTCAGCGGCAGCGTCAACTGTGCAAGCAGTTCGTCTGCCCAACCGGGTTGTTAAGCCCGTTATGAGAAAGAATAGTCTGTTGTTTATTTGAGACCCAGACTTCTAGATTTTCTTCATTTATTGTTACATAGTCGTTTTAAAACAGCTAACTTTACTTTAACTGGCGGGTCTATTGTTGTTTGCCTGGAACTTGAGAAATAGCTGAACAACACTTGCCTGTACGTTTGTGGGTCAATGACTCTAAATCAATATCATTCAGTGCTCTTGATAAACGCTCTCTCTGAGCATTCCTTCAAAAAATTCGTCTTGTCCTTCATATATCTTAAAGCCATGCTGTCTTTTCTTTTCTAAGCCAAAAATTTTATTTAAATTAAAAAAAATACTTAATCAGAACCAATATCAACGGTCTTTTTGCGCTTTGGGCTCATAAACTAAAGTATAAACACCCTTCGGTGTTGTTACTGGTGCTGTTTAGAACAGAGTTTTTAAAGTCTCGTTACTTTTTTAAGCATTCCTTTTTTATCTGCTCGGGTCTGGCTGTTTAGAAAAAGTGTCCTCGCCTTTCTTTGAAGATCAAAACTTTTGCCTTTTTGTAGTCATCAAAATCGGCCTGTAAACGATAAATTCTTCATCCGTGTTTTTTGAGTCAACTAGCGCTTTATTTATTGTCAGTTTGAACGAGCTAAATTTAAACTGTTATTAGTTTAACCATAGCTGTGGCTTTTGGAGTTTAGTTTTTATTTTTTTGCTAGCCGCACTTACAGCTAATGAACCCCAGACCGAGAGCTAAAGACAAACCTCCTAGGGTAAAGCTGCGGGTGGCGCCTATTTCCCGTTGCTAAGAGACCAACACTTGTTCCTGCTGATAGAGCACTTATAGTTGATGCTCCAGTATTTACATAGGTAACAGATTAAAGGCAGCAGAATACCTTCGTTTGGTTTTGCTGTAATTTTGAAAGGTCCGCTTAGTTTTTGTTGCATTTGTGTAATGTTTGTTAATCTGAAGGTTTTACTTCAGGGTTTCTATAAACAGCAGAATTGCCGCTATCTCTTCTCCTTGGCATCTCCGGTGCTGTAGGCACATTTGGAATAAACCTTAAAAGACATGCTTTTATAAAATGAAAAATAATTTAGTATATACATAGTCTAATCTGTTATTTTCAATATTCAGCTGCGCATTTAATTTTTTAAAAACAAATGTAAAATTAAGCGGTTTATCGGTTCTTCTTCTTTATCAATTTGAATGTTTTTACGTCTCTCACTCCTTCCCGCTTCCATACAACTCATTATCCTCTGTTGACCTTAGGTCAATCCCAAAAACCGTATTTTGTTGTTAAATAATCATCAAGCCTAACATTGTGGAAGATGTAAATCTTTAGACACTAGGTCTGCTGTTGGATTTCTACCCCTCCCACCCAAACAATTTTCTTATTTCGTCAAAATGATGATAAGGTCTAAGCCCCCTAGCGTAGATTTGGTTAGGACTACCGTCAATTGTACATTGCACTTTCGTTATTTTAGGATTAAAAAACTTTTCACTTGCTCTTTTGAACGGTTCTTTTTATCTTCACCAGCAATAAAATACCTTTTTAAACGATATTGCTGTAGTGCTAAAACTAAAATTCCATATAGGGGTCTGCCCTGCTTCTGGGATATGTTTAATGATGAATCACTCTGTCGTAATATATTGCTAATCTTGACTTATATTGGCCTTAATCAGCTTTGCTAAATCAGGGTTGCTAACAACGTCAAAAATTGACGAGATGTCGAAATGCTTTTACTTTGCTTCAGTGTCTGATGATTGATAACGCGTTTGTATTCATTAAAGTTAGGTTCATATGACAATCTGTCTTTTAATGCTCCTTGAAAGTAGGTTGCATGCGCTTTTATCAACTCAAAATCTAAGGGGGTGGAAAGCGATTTCCAAAACGCAAAATTTACAGCTGCATACTTTTTACCGTCTTTAGTATCTGCGGCGCCTATTTTATGTTTTTGCGCTTCTTCATATTCGATTCCTTGAAACGCAAGATCAGCCCTTTCATTCCCGGTTAGCCATAGTTTAAAAATAGGTTAAAAATATGTCTGCATTGTGTAAAGAAAATATTTTTTGCCCCTCAAGTTTTATAGAAATTTTCTTAACAATTGCCCCCGCCCCAGATTCTGTTACAACTGTCCTGTTTGGGTCTGTTGTTGAAGCGAGCGCTATTTTGAAAGTAAGACGCGCAGAGCCTGGGACCCAAATCACTTCATCCGCTCCTAGGTCTGGAAATTTGACAGTAAGAAATTGATCCGCATCAATAGTAGATGGATTATTTGGAACAGTAATATTCCGCTTATTTCCCCTTTACGCCACCGGTTTTTTCATTTCTATACGGGTCAAGAATCGAGCCATGTTTCTGTGCCATTTTTTTATAAACAAAATAAAAGTTAATTATTTAAAACTGGCAGGAATTGAAGCTGAAGAAGATTATGATGTTTTTGATCCTGGAGACGACATGAGTGAAATGATCCCTTTGACACGGCATCGTCAGCGCTCTCAATGCGGCGTGAATTAAAAGAAAGTACGGTCGGAGCATTTTACAAAAGTTTAGGTCAAGAACCTCCCCAATTTATAGACCCAAATGATTTTGAATTTGAAGATGGTCATTTGTTTGTAAGGGGCGATCAAAGGGGAATCTGTTCGGCTTACAAACTAAACCAGGACCCATCAAAGTTTTTAGCAAGAGTACAATTATACAAAGATTAGTGTAAAAGATCAAAATCGCCTTGTCTTGTTAGACCAAATTAGATAGGGATGCAGTTGCTAAACTTCAAAACACACTGCAAGAACTCCCGACAGATAACCAAATGCAAAACATGGAAAATTAAAGAATTAAATCAAAACAGCAGGCGAATTAATAAATTACAATAGAAGCAGAAAAACCCGTTTTCAGAAAAACAGCATTGAAGACTATACACGACTCACCGCTGCCCATGCGAGAAATAACGGCCCTTGATCATGCTTTGAGAAGCATCAGAGGCGAATTAACAAACAATTTAGCAAAACTAGTGAACTAGATGAGCATATAAAAGAGAAAAAGAAAAACTCGTTGAGGCTGACGACGCCAACTTAGGGCCTGATATTAAAGAAAGAATAAGACAAAGACTAAAAAATCTTGAACAAGAAAGATCAGCAAGACTAGAAGTGCTAACTACTAAACCGAGACCAATTACGAACTCAAGTGAATAGAATAAGAGAAAACTATCCAAAGAATTTTATATGAAGACACGACACTAGCAGAACGAATACGAACGTTGTTTAGAGAGCAAGGAGTCACATTAGTAAGCGTTATAACAGCCTTAGGATTTGCAATAAGTACACTGGTGATGGCTAATACAGGCGGCGGGTGGAGGTCAAAGTCCAGTGCCTCCGCCGCCATCGCCTCCGCCTGATAAATCATGGGTAAAAAAACAGCTTGATCATCTGCAAGTTTATTAAAAAATTAGCTGTAAAGCCGTGGACGCTTTACCAGGAATATTGGGGAGTATTGCCAGCTGGCTTTTGTCTACTGCAAGCAAAGTAGTTGGCTTTATGGCCGAGCACTTATGGAATTAGTTTCTCGTAATAGTTGGGTTACTATTTAGTAAGATAAAGACCAAGTAATCCTAGGCCAGTTAATCCAAGAACAAGCGCTGTCTTTTCATATTCATGGTCATCGCGAACAGAGTCCGCGAGCTTTGCTGAGTCTTCAATGACTTTGGGGGTTTGGACTTCGGGAATTAGATGACTTAATCTTGGGCGTTCTTTTATTGTTTGTAATATTACTGGCTCAGAATTTATGTCGTTTTTCCCAACCTTCTGTTCATTGCCTGCTATAAGAATTTCATTATTATAGTTTATTATTATTCCTACCTGGAGTCTAAGGTCAGAAGGCAGCATGTATAAACCAGTGCCAACAGCAAAGTCTACTTTCGATCTTGCGTATTGTAAAACATGTTGGTACCTTTGAATACTTGAAGGTAAATCAACTGTAGAATTAATGGCGTCCTCTAAATTTGCTAAGTATTGTTTTTGTGTGCGTCAAAGCCAGTAGAAGGATCAGTTATGCTTGATCTTGCCTGTGCTTGCGCCCCTAGCAAACACCAAACGTAAGTGCGAATAGAGTCGTTTATTCGTTCTATTCCCGCCCTAGTTAGGCCCTTAGAAGTGTCTAAGATAAATGTTGTCCATGCGTTTTATGCTCTTGCTGTAGGGACCCGGGCTCAACAGTTTTGCCAAAAAAGAAAGATTTAAAAGGAGGATGCCAGTCATAGTTATACTTTCTGTGCGTGCCCCGAAAAAAAGGTCGCCTAGGCCATGATTATGATCCAACTTTTGTCTAAAGCCTGTCTTGATGTTAATATTGAATTCGTTACAGATCCTTTAAAAGCCTTCATGTCTATTATGTTGCTGAGTGGATTAAATGGTTTGTCATTTGGTAATGGCGCTTGCAATTCAGTCAAAATACGTCTGAAGGTGTAATAGAAATGAAATCTATACACTGACCTAACCAAAGGATCATGGTGATTTAAATGATCAGCATACGCCACTCCACACCCAGTTGATGCGCAAAACACAGCAAAGTTAAACTGGTTCTGATAAAACTGCATCGGATGACTAAACCACGCTTTCTTGATGTGGTCGTTTTCAATAGGGGGTTAAGATATCTGCTTAATGGAGTACTCACCTTTTTATGAAAAGAGGCAGTCTGGGTCACAGCAATGTCAAGAGTATCAGTTGCTATATTTTTAAGATTGTAGTGCGGCCCAACAAATATTTTGCATCAGTATATTTGAATGCACTCATTTTTAATTTGTTTTAAAAAATGTTTGTAACAATAACAACTCAAGACAGTCCCTTCGTTTTAGAACATGCTATTGATAACGAATGCGGAGCCAAAATGGTTGCACTCCATGAAATATATTTACAAAGTCGTATGGTTTAATATAACTGAATCCAAGAAAAATAATGCAGTTCTAAAAGTTAAATAAAGAAGGGAAGGTAGTTAGCCGGTTAACCATACCTGATGGTTATTACGGGTTTGTTTCGCTAAAAGAAGCAATGAGTAATTTCGACATTACTCTCAAACTTAACAATGCAAATCTAAAAACAATGTTTAACATTCAAACCTGAAGAAGAAGTAGCACATTACCTTTTTGATGTAGAGCTAGCTAAAATGTTAGGCTTTGCAGATGACAATCATAGATTTAGAGTTGTGCCAGACAAAACTACTTATGAGGGAGAAAACCCGCTCGATCTTGCATTGCATTCATTACTCTATGTTCATTTGGATGAGCTGAGCACTGATGAAAACTTATATGATGGAAGGCCCTCAACTGTTTTAAGAGCTCTTCCATCAGGGAAAGCTGCATATTGCGATTATGAAATATACAATTCCCTAATTTACAGTTTAAAAGATTAGTTTGTGGGAAGGGTCGGATCATTTAATAATAAAAATTGCAGACAAAACGGGGAAAGTCGTAAAATGTGATAACCTGCACATTGTTTTGGAAATAAATAATAAGTTGTACTAAAAAATGTCGCGCGGGCCAGAAGAATCCGGAGTTACATTAGCGCCTGTGAGGTGTATAACTTTAGAATTAAAAGACCTTGCAGGACGTTGCGGACTTTGAACAGAATGTGAGATAGGCGCTTTGTATGGTTTTGAGTACACTAAAGATGGTGATTCATAAACGCAAAGAGGTTGGCGACAACAAAAAGTTTCCTAAACTAGAACAACTGCGCAATCTAGAGGCAAATAATGTTGGCCAGTAATGAATATAAAATAGTTCGAAAACCTGACCTCAAATGGCACTTAGAACCATATTTAGAATGGGACATAAAATTTGAATTCATAAGCCCATTACATATTTTAGCCGTCAAAAAAGTTTCAGAAAAGCATTCAACTCTGGCCCTTTACATGAAGTCTTATGCCAGATGACAATAGTCGGAAGAGATTGAAATAAGCCGTATGGGAAAAAACAGTACATCCTCCACAGAGAGAAGCGGTTTTAAAAGTGCTTCTACAAAATTACAGTTCATGCGCAAATGAAATTAGGGGACACGTTCACAATAATATTTGAAATTTCTGTCTTAAAAGATAAGGAGAGGTGATGGGGTTGTGGGCGTTAGTGACGTCCTTTTTAAAGGAATTCTAATTAGCTGGCAAAACTTAAACGTTAACAGTCTTAAACGTTATGTTGTCATTCTTCACAAATGGCGAGGATATTAAGGTCAAAACAACAAGCAACAAAATCAATATTAGTCTAAATAGAAACAATCTTACAGTCACTGAATTGATTAATCTTACACACTTAGGCCTATATGGATTTTTTTACTGAACAGTGTTTTAACAGAGGGTATGATAAAAACAATAACCGGATTAAGATTAGTTCTTATAAAAACTATGGAGCAGTTAAACTTTAGAACAAAAACTCCTCATTGCTACATTGATTTGTGGGCAGACTGGTTGTGGAAAAACAATATTTATCCTCGACCTGTTACAAACAGTTTATCGTTATAATTTTAATCATATTGTGGTTTTCTGTCCAAACTTAAATGAACAAAGCATATCAATGATAGAAGGTTTATATGGACAGATGATGACATATATTTATGTTATATCCTAGCAAAAAACTGAGTGTAGTGTTAGAACAGTTTTATAGACTGTTTGAAGGAACGCAGACACTATTTATTATAGATGACTGTTCGGCAGAAAGAGGACATAGTTAAAAAGAGAAACACTTTGTCGAAACTAGCTTTCAGCGGAAGACATGCTGGGATAAGTGTGTGGATTTTATGCCAGAAATATAACTCGGTTTTAAAAGACTTTAGAGAGCAGTTAAAGACTGTAGTTTTATTTTCACATGAAAGACAGAGACTCATTTGAAGAATGTTTGCGTGAAAATGATGTTATTGAAAATGACCAGGAAAAACATAGGATTAAACAAAAACTGAAATCTGAAAAGTTTAGTAATTAGTATTGAAAACGGATAACCCTACACAGTATGTTTGTTTGTAGATAATCGTTATTTTTTGTTATTGAAGTCTTACTTGTCAGAGAACAGTAATATGCGCTTGCGTGTGTGTGTGTGGTGTCTGTCTGCCCGCCTCTCTGTCTGTCTGTCTGTCTCTCTCTGTCTCTCTCTTCTCTGTCTGTCTGTCTGTCTGCCGGTGATTCTCTTTCTCTCTTCCGCCACAGGAAAAGGCGGCTTTTAGGCCACTTTCGCCCAAAAAACTCGGTGTGGAGGGTGGAAAGTGGCTTAGAGTCGGCCTTTTCCTGTTCTCTCCACTCAAATCCAGCCCTCACCCCCTTTATCCTCGTTGAAGGCGAACTATCATTCGTCGCAAACACCGACCATTTTTTTCAAGCAGCGGACAAGGATACAGCTCAAAAAAAAAAGTTTAAAAAAAGGAAAAGATACAACAGTGTTTTGGCCACTCGTGCATAAGGAGTTCAAGGTTAAAATAAAGGAAAAGATACAACAGTGTTTTGGCCACTCGTGCATAAGGAGTTCAAGGTGTTCAAACTTCAAACAACATATAAAGCACGGGACGGGAAAGAGGTTGGAGAAGGGGGGGGAGGGGGGGGGGGGGGGGGTTGGAACGGGAGATGCTTTATAGCTGAATTTATGAGTAATATACAGCACTAATGAAGTGGAGCAAGGTAGGGGAGCAAGCCAGCAGAGAAAAGAAATGTCTTCCCGATTCAACGTTGCAAATGCACATCCTGCATTTTTGACACTCTGTGTGTGTGTGTGTGTGTGTGTGTGTGTGTGTGTGTGTGTGTGGTGTGTGTGTGTGTGTGTGTGTGTGCGTGTTTATACATACTTGCGTGCGTGCATGCATGCGTGTATGTGTACGTGTGTTTGTGTTTGTGTGTGTGTGTGTTTGTGTGTGTGTGTGTGTGTTGTGTGTGTGTGTGTGTGTGTGTGTGTGTGTGTGTGTGTGTGTGTGTGTGCGTGCGTGTGTGTGTGTGTGTGTGTGTGTTGTGTGTGTGTGTGTGTGTGTGTGTGTGTGTGGTGTGTGTGTGCGTGCGTGTGTGTGTGTGTGTGAGA
This sequence comes from Conus ventricosus, assembly GCA_018398815.1. NCBI lineage: Eukaryota > Metazoa > Mollusca > Gastropoda > Neogastropoda > Conidae > Conus > Conus ventricosus. The sequence goes on from CM031613.1 coordinate 30,341,413, forward strand.
GAGAGAGAGAGAGAGAGAGAGAGAGAGAGAGAGAGAGGAGAGAGAGAGAGAGAGAGAGAGAGAGAGAGAGGAGACAGAGACAGAGACAAAGAGAGGTGTTTGCGAATAAGTGTAAGAGTAAGTGAGTGGTTATGTGACTTGCGAGTGTGTGCGTGTGTCTCGGCATGTGTAGTCTAGGTATATGAGTGGACACATGGAAGAGTAGAATTGACTTTGGTTGCGTCACCTTAAGCTACAAAAAAGGAAAAAACAGTCCAAAACGGTTCTGTGTGGATCAAACATGAATCAGTTCTCTTCACTACCAGTCTCCTCTTACAACCACTGTCATGCCACCAAGAGAAACCCACCCTCCAATCCTCGCTGTTTTTGCACATTTTCCCGTAATTCACTGCAAGTCGTCGCTCCACCCCATACATATTATATATCACATTTTCTGGTCCAGAATGATTGTCTCTTTGGGGAAAGCACACCTTCTTTATTGTGACGAGTTTCATAATATGAATGTCTGACGACATTTGTGCTAGACTTTCTACTACAGCCCTGTCATACAGTCTGATACTGGAATGGACTTTAGCATAATATCAATCGTTCTAGATCTCATTTAGTCAGCCTAAAAAGTCTCAAAATCTGTGGCCATTCATGTCCTGCTCTCGTGGTGCCCATAGTTATGATAGTTTCTCCACGTCTGTGGCCTTGGGTTGATTATGTAGAGGGAAAAGGTGACACCAAGAGTACCTGGAGAGGGGACGACCGACGTTTCGTGTCGTAGACACTTCAACAAGGACTGACAGCAGAGGGAAGATGTTGATGGTGGTTGACTTGAGTCACTGAGCGCAGTTCATGGTTTGAAGGGGTGGAAAGGGCAGAGGTGGGAGTGGTGGGCAATATTGTTGTTAATTCATTTATCCATCAGCTTAAAATCATGCAAAGTGTGGTCTCAAAACGTAGCGGATGTGGTGTAGTGTATATGGACTAGTCCGCACGCAGTGACGCCTCTTTGATGAAACTGAAACTGAAACAATATGCTTTCTAAAGGTTAGCATTCTGTCAAAACCTACACCCAAAAAGCATAGGTTGTTAGTTAATTCAAGTGGTATTCCATTGAAGGAAACTTGCGAGGGTACTTTTCCTGATGTCTTGTTGTTTAGAGTGCAGACTAATGTCTGGGCTTTTGTAGGGTTGATGGACGATCCAGTTTCTTGACACCACTGAGCAATGCTGTTCAACTGTTTCTGAACTGCTTTCGTTCTTTCTTCAGAATTCTTTGATGTTTTGTAGATCAGGCCGTCATCTACAAATGTCATCACTCGAGCAATTCCGTTTCTATTGAGGTCTGCTATTGCCCACACACTCCTACCTCTGCCCTTTCCACCCCTTCAAACCATGAACTGCGCTCAGTGACTCAAGTCAACCCCATCAACATCATCCCTCTGCTGTCATTCCTTGTTGAAGTGTCTGCGACACGAAACGTCGGTCATCCCCTCTCCAGGTACTCTTTTTGTCACCCTTTCCCTTTACTTATTTGAAACGGGTACAGCAGTCACTACTTTATTTTTCTGATTATTTGGAGGTTACCGGTATCGGCAAGTTCAGGGGGCTGTCGTAGGATGGACGTGGTGGCGCCCTCCGGTGGGAGAGCTCAATGTCGCTGACTCTGCGACCAAACATTCATTGTCATCAGTAGGGGTTTTAATAGCTGGTGTCCTGCACATCTTTGATCAAAACAGGCGCCACTAAACACCAACGAAGTCCCTCGGCAGCAGAGCAGGGTGTTCTCCGCTGGGTTGCTTCAAGACGACTTGACATTCACACCTCCTTGAGGCAAAGAAGATGGGACAGCAACAAACAAAGAAACAAAAAAAAAAAAAAAACACACACATGGCTGGCTGTTTTATTTTTATTGTTTTTTTTATTTATTTTGAGCCAACGTGCCGTTTAGGATGGTAAGCGTCTGGTTTTGACCTTCTGAACAATTCTGGAAATACTCCTCTCAGCTCAGTATACATTGTGCCCCAGCTCTGCCATGTGCATAGGAAAAAATGTATGAGTCACATGATTCAACTTGCTGTATCCAAATCAGCATTTAAATTATTACAGAAAAAACAACTTTCTGAGATTAACAATCCGTTTAAGAAGGTAGAAGGCAAAAACGGGATATTGCCCAGCATACTTAACTGAAATGCCAGTTGATGTTTTTTTGAAAATGACAGATTGAGTAGAATGGGTAGGACGGAAAAGCTTGCAAATGAAAAATTAAAGGTGGAAAGAGAAAGATGGACATAGACATGCGAAAGGAAAAGAAGGGTCGATGTGAACAATGTACAGGCATCACGTGATAAAAATAATTAAATGTACTGATTCAATGTAGACTGATAAAATAATGTACTGATTCAATGTAGTGTATCAAAATCTTACCAAGAGATGGTTTTCAATCTACAAATCCTCACGTGTGGAAAGTCTCTGCTTTAGCATGATTTCCATGTATTACAAACTTCTTGTACCTTTATCCATGATTTTGTGTCATCCATGTTCCTGTGCTTACTTACTAGCCATATTCTTGTTATACCTGAACGTGACAATTCCGTTGCCTAATACGTGGAATAAGCAGGAACAGCCCATGATTCAGTTGTTGTTTCTCCCCATTTACCATCCATGTCATCTGTGGTTAAAACAAGCTATATGGTGTTGTCATGCTGAAATCTTCCCTTGAAGCAGAGGAACGGAATGGGACAACAACAGTCTGGGGACTCAGTGAGGAGTGCCGTCCTGTCAGACGATTTGTATTTCTTGTTTTGGTGTGGTGGGAGAACCGAGCAGTGGTTACTCTCTGATTCTAGACGTTACATTCACCTTGTGTGCATTGCAATGGCATGGTTATAATGCAGGGAACAGGTTTTTTTCTTTTTTTTTTCTTTTTTTTTTTTCACGATACGTTCAGAAACTGCCTCGAGAAGTTCACGTATTATGCAAAATGTTGCGCAATGTGTGACCTGTGTTGGAACATGAACATGCGAAACTAATACACATTACACGACTGTGTTTCCAAAATCCTCACAGCACATCTTTAAGTGACCAAGGTAAGAACGTGTGTGAACATTTGCATTTTGAACTCTTTAAAGTGCACTATCTTGTTTACGCAATAGGGTAAAACGCAAATGATTTTTAAAAAATTAAACAAAACCCTGCAGAATACTACGTTTGTTCATTACAGTTTTTCTTCGAACTTAGCTGGTGTGGATGCTACTACACAGTAATATAACACATTTGAATGATCAGTTCAGCGAATTGTGAAATTTACTAAACATACCATACGTTCGTTTGCTTGTTTATATGTTTGATTTTGTTTTAAAGTTTTCTAAACACACATCACGTTCACTGGTTTGTTTGTTTGTTTGATTTTTTTAAGGTCAAAATGTGAAAACCTGCTAAACGTTGATGAATCTGTTCTGTTAGAAGAAATCTGTGTCATTTCAAACACTCTTGACAGAAGTGTTCATACGTGAAGTTTTGCGCCTTCTGCTGACTTTTCTTTCTTTCTTCTTCTTCTTCTTCTCTCTCTCTCTCTCTCTCTCTCTCTCTCTCTCTCTCTCTCTCTCTCCTCTCTCTCTCTCTCTCTCTCTCTCTCTCTCCTCTCTCTCTCCTCGCTCTCTCTCTCTCTCTTTCAAAGAATGGGATTCTGCATTATCTTTCCGACTGATGTGCGCTTATGCTTCTTACTGATCTTGAATAGCCTGTTTGACCTGTTATTTACGGACGCTTGCGTGTTGATTGCAATTTTACAAAACTATAGGTGTTGGTGTTCTGGATTTACTGTTCGCCCTGAGCGCAAACGCAATAGAAAAAACACCCCCATCACCCCACCCAGAACACACACACACACACACACACACCACACACACACACACACACACACACACACACACACACACACACACACACACCACACACACACACGCAGAGCAGATGAAGCAATCTGTAACCTTTAATGTCATAACAGCCAAATACAACGAACAACTTAAAAAGAAAGGCAAAACATGAAAACAAGAAAAAGAACCCTATTCCGACATTCTAGCTTTCTTTTTACTGTATGGAAAACTACTTTGATTCTTTACAAACCAAGTACGGAAAATACACGACTGACACTGAATAAATTAATTAAAGGTCGTATTAGTTCGTGCCTTCTGTGTAAGTATAATAAAGCAAATCGATCAAGTAATTAAACGTATATAGTCCTTCCTACACAGAGGAAAAATTGAATGTGACCTGATTGTTTTTAATGGTGGTTCTGAATTATATTTTTATTTTTCGTCTGGACTATGAAATCAAATTGAAACAATATGGTATATTTAGAATCTCAGAGGAAAATAACTTGACGTTTTTGGCAGATTTTCCTGACCATGTCATCAGGTTACACGGGGAATACCACCATTTGTCATCATGGTCTACCAGCTCCATCGATCTCAAAGCTTTTAGTGGGGAAGAAAAAAATAAGAGTATTCACTAACTTTGCTAAATAGTCTCCTGATGACGTCATTGTCACGAGGAGGATGCCATTTATCTCTGTACAGGCAAAGGGAACAATACCAAAAGCGAAACTTTTCTCTGCAATAAATCATCTCAAACAGCACCAGACTTCCATATGTTTCTGGTGTTTTTGTTCTACATACAAGTCGTAGTCCGTCTGATTTTAGCCACTCTTAAAGCGTGTCATTTAGATATGATCCTGGCAAATCTGATACAACTGACAGTACTTTACTTGGCGTACAACAGTAAAACAATGGGTTTTATCAGTGTCATCTCCGCAAGGTCCTACCATAATGTCGCGCTTCTAACATATGAGCAATTGAACACGATTAAAAAAAAAAGAAGAAGAAGCCAGGACAACACTGTTTTGTTCCCCAAAGCAGCTTCAGAAATGATGTTGAAAGAGTAAATAAACAAAATGATCTGCAATATACAATCAGCAGTCGTCATGTTGTCTTTGTCTTTTGATCTCCCTTGCATCTTTGAGTGGATCCTCAAGCGTAGGCTCAAAGATTGTCCCCTACATTTTATACTATTTGCATAATGACTTGAGTTTTTCAGCAACGTTTTTTCCTCCCCACACTTTCGCTTGGTTTCATTTACTACCCTTCACTGGCTGCTTTGGGGTGCTATTGGATTCTTTTTTGCACCCTTGGTGGTGAAACACCACAGTATTATGGACTGTGATGTGTCTCTATTTGACGCCAGAGCGCAGACACAAACAGCCTGATGAGTTCCGACCCAGCGAACGAAAGGCCTCGGAGCAGGCAATACAAATATATCTGCCTTCAAAAGGGTTACGATGGTTCCCTTATGCAGCTAGTGAAGAGTTTTCATATCTGTAATATTTTCTTAATTTCATGTTCCGTGTTTCTCCATCTTCAAACTCCACCCCCCCCCCCCCCCTCATCCTTAAGTCCAAATCTTTTTCCAAGTCATTACTATGAAAACAGTTCAGTTGTTGGCCTGTGCTTGTCCCCCCCCCCCCCCCCCCCCCACACACCTATCAGATTGTTGGTCTGCGTCTTTATCTGACTTTATTCAAGTTTGAAAAGCTGTGCCAGCCTTGAATAAAAGTTACTCTGTGTTAGGTTTTCCTATGGGAGCAACAGTTACCCCACTTGTTTACTGTTTATCGTCTAGAGCAGTTGCCTTAGGATTCAGGTCTAAACTCACCTCCTGGGGAAATATTTTCAGTCATGATACTGCACGTCACGTTCGTTTACAGGAAGTCAAACTACACCAGAGGGGAAGTCATTTCAGACGTATGCCCTAACCCACATTCCCCCACTTCCCCTCCCCCTCTTGACACACACATCTGGCACAGATGCCACCTACAGCTGGGGGAGCAGTTCCGCAGCTATGCCCGAATACACACCAATACTGAACGCATGACTACACAAGAGAGGATCATTCTTTGGCTCTTATATCTAGACTATACCCGTTCAACACACATATCTTGCACGCGTACCGATACTGAATTGGGTCTGTTTACTCTAATCAGTCCAAGGCAAAGGGCTGCGTGGTGGATAGCTGGAGTAGTGATTTGGCATTGTGGCCGACCCCCTTCCTCATCGCCTACAATTTGAACAAGGGGACGGGGAGTGACTTGTCCTGAAACTCAAACCTACGGCCATCAACAAACGTACACAGCATATGTATGGGGAGTAGTTTTAATTTTATGCCCATACTCACTCCTCCCATCACCTACGCTCTCCCCTGTGCACCGTATCTACTCTCATCAACACAATCATGAGAGAGGGGTGGAAGGGAGCAGTTTTAACTTAAGTCAGATTTAATGCTGTATGAATAATGTCTCAAACAATTGAACCTTCGACGTTCACCTAGGTTGACATGACAATTAAATCGCATTTAAGACAATGCATTGCATTGAAAATAAATGGGGAAAAAAAATCAGAATTAGAACTGTAGAACAAAAGTCAAAATTAGGAAAAATCCGAAGTTTATGAACAACAACAAAAGCAACAAATCAAATCATAAAGACCCCTTCGTGTGCACAGGTCATCTTCAAAGAAGGGAGTTCAGTAGAATGAAGACCCCATCGTGTGCACAGGTCATGTTCAAAGAAGGGAGTTCAGCAGAATGAAGACCCCATCGTGTGCACAGGTCATCTTCAAAGAAGGCAGTTCAACAGAATGGGCATGGCGCACATCGTCATCAGCACCAGCACTGAAGAACCGTGGAGAGGTGGGGCAGAAGAAAGGTCCTTGGGGTCTATCCCTCGCTTGCCTTAACACACACACACACACACACACACACACACACACACACACACACACACACACACACACACACACACACACACACACACACACACACACACGCGTGTGTGCATGCGCGGACACACACACACACCCACACACACACACACACACACACACACACACACACACACACACACACACACACACACACACACACACACACACACACACACACACACACACACACACACGTGTGTGGATGAGCTGACACACACACACACACACACACACACACACACACACACACACACACACACACACACACACACACACACACACACACACACACACAGAGGCTGAAAGTGCTCAGGCTGTTAAAGAAAAAAAAAGAGGGGGGGGGGGGGGCTCTCCCATAGCGAAGATTCAAATATAAAGGATAGGAGCGCTAAGGACATGATACTCCTGTTTATCCGTTATCCCAAGCTTCTGGAATATATCGCTTCTTAAAACCGAGCGATGAGGACTCAATAATGCTGTTGTGTGTGTGTGTGTGTGTGTGTGTGTGTGTGTGTGTGTGTGTGTGTGTGTGTGTGTGTGTGTGTGTGTGTGGTGTGTGTGTGTGTGAGAGAGAGAGAGAGAGAGAGAGGAGAGAGAGAGAGAGAGAGAGAGAGAGAGAGAGAGAGAGAGAGAGAGAGAGAGAGAGAGCGGGGGAAGAGAGAGAGAATGAATGAATGAATAAATGAGAAAACGAAACAGAAACGAAATTATATTTTTCCAGGGTAAACGAGATAGGCAGTGGCGGCGTACGCGTGGGTATGATGTCCATGGAACTCATGAAGATACCTAAGCCAGTGATATGACAAAGGGGTTTATCATATTATGAGACGACGTGTCTGTGAATCTGCTCTCTCTAAATATGTGTGGCATCCCACTGAAAGTAACATATCCGCACTTTTCCCCGCTGATTAAGCAACACCGTTTCGCTGCTTTTCCAAAAGTAAGTAATTAAATGCAGGCCTTCACATTTTTTCTAGCTGATTTCCAAGTCCTTGACCTTTTGCAGTGCACTCTGATGTGCACTGTCCAGTTAAACGAAAATTTAGTGTGACTGATATGTCAGCATAATCATCATAATGAGTGTGTATGTATTGATGTTTATGAAGTATTTTGATGAGGAAATTGTTAAAGAAAAAAAGTGAAACTGCTCCTGTCCAAAGTAGGTCTAAGGGATGTATGTAACAAAAGGCGTTTTGTCCCAGACAATTTTAGAGCTGGGGCCAAAAGAAATAAGACCCAGTAGAGGTTGTGCGTGCGCAGTTTGCGTGAACAGAAATCGCTCACCTGTTTGGAAAGTCGCGGGCTGAAGTTTTAGCTGACACTGTTGACATGTCTTTTGCCTTGTAAAGGTATGTATTGGTTAAGCTTGTGGAGATAGGGAGATAGGAGGTTTAATATAATTCATGTATTGGAAACTAAACAATCTTTAGATATGTTGCAGAATTCCAACCCAAGTCTACAGTCGTTTTATAACGGGATGAGGTATTTTATGTCGTGAATGTGATGTATTCCGTTTGAAATTAACAGTTAGATAAGATGAATGATGTTTGTTCCTTCATTCAATAGTTTTACTTAGATGTTGAATAAGGAATATGTTGCTGATGGATAACACACACACACACACACACACACACACACACACACACACACACACACACACACACACACACACACACACACACACACACGCAATCAATGTATGGTCTCTCGAAAATTGATATGCTATTGTGTGATGTTTGATGATGATGTATAGTTAATAGGACAAGCATTTATTTTACAGAAGTGTATGTTTTTGTCTATAAATTGTGTCAACTATAATTGCAAATTTATTTGAAATCATTGTGGTTGATATTGTAAGAAAGGGGATGTAAAGGAAATGGTTATGACGAGGATAGTAAAAGGAAATCCTTTCTTGTAAAATGGTATTGATGAGGTTGACAAAGCGGAATTGTGCTTTTGCTGTTCTTGAGGGTAGTGAATCGAAATCTTTCCTTGGATAGAGGTTCATGTAAAGGTATGGTGTCTATGTTGTTGTGTTTGTCTGCTTAGGATAATAAGAATAATTTTTATGGCCTGTGGATGGACTTTGGGGAAGAGGGGGAGGTTTGGAAAAGACGAGAGGTTTCATGGCCATGGACAAAAAGGAGAGAGGAGGAACACATGTTAAAAGACTGTCACTGTGCAGGCTTCCAGTGCCAGGGACTGAGCACGGGGTCTTGGTGCCAGGAGATGGGCACAGACAAACTGTCAGGTCTTTGACAGGTTACAGGCGTGACTTCTTCCCGGAACCGGGAGAATGTCAGACAGTCAAAGAACGCCCGAGAGCTACCTCCAGAGCTGCCCGAAGTGAGGGGGGAGGAACAAACAAAAAAACGGTTCTTCGCCAGGGTGGTGAATTTAACCTCTTTTCCTCTCCTCTGTCCATACCGGGCCATAACCGCAAAAAAAACTTACTCTTTTATTAATAAAAGGGTGTGGCTTAATCAGTTTTCAACTTTAGTTTCCTTTCCAGTGGGAGAACGCGTTTGTCTGATTTGGAGTGACAGAGAGTACAGATAGCAGGCACACATTCAAGCATGAATACATAATCTTTATTCTGTCTATCTGGGACTTTCTTTACAGTGGTGACCCTTTTCTTTTTTCCCCTAGGTTAGGATTATAAGTTGTTGTTTTTCCGGGATAAGACACTTTGCCTGTTTCAGAGGGTTTGCTTTGGAAATACTTCCTTTTCTTTTTCCCCTAGGTTAGGATTATAAGTTGTTTTTCCGGGATAAGACACTTTGCCTGTTTCAGAGGGTTTGCTTGGAAATACTTCCTTTTCTTTTTTCCCCTAGGTTAGGATTATAAGTTGTTGTTTTTCCGGGATAAGACACTTTGCCTGTTTCAGAGGGTTTGCTTTGGAAATACTTCCTTTTGAAAATTTATTTTTTTTTGATCAAGTTATTTTTGCTTGTTTTTTTTTCCACCTCCGGTTTTGTGGGGGTGCCCCATTGTACATAGTAAATTTCTGGGGTACCGAGGACTTTAGGAGCTTTCCCTTTTTGTGAAAAAAAAAAAAAAACAAACCATTTTGCCTGTCTGATTGATATTCTACTGCTCATCTTATCTGACTTGTCTGTCATTCTGTAGACTTTCTGTATGTCAGTAGTATGAGCCACACCCTATAGTTTGTATCTCTGTTCGTTTTGTCCGTTTCCATACCTTAGGCTTGTGTATTTTTTTTTCTGTATATTTCTCTTTTTACATTGTATTTGTGAAAGAATTATACCTATATTTCATAATTTTTCTATTGTGAAAAGTGAATATGGATGATGAAACATTTAATCGCCTGGTGGGACAGGCACAGGCACTTGGACTTGAAGGTGAGGCTTTAACCAAATATATTGAAGATGCTTTGGAAAGAAATGAACGCCAAAAGTGCGCGAGATGAAACAGAAGGAATTGGAGCTTCAGAAAGAGGAAAGAGAAGCTAAAAACTCTGAAAGAGGAAAGAGAAGCTAAAACTCAGAAAGAGGAAAGAGAAGCTAAAACTCTGAAAGAGGAAAGAGAAGCTAAAACTCAGAAAGAGGAAAGCGAAGCTAAAACTCTGAAAGAGGAAAGAGAAGCTAAAACTCAGAGAGAGGAAAGAGAGATAGAAAGAGAAGCTAAAGCTCTGAGAGTGGAGAAAGAGAGAGAAGCTCAAACTCTGAGAGAAGAGAGAGAAAGTAACCTACAAGAAAAGCAACTAGAATTAGAACGGGAACGAATCAGATTAGAAGCTCAGAGAATCGAGTCAAACCTGGGAGAGAAGCCACGGAAGGGCTGTATTCACCTACTGTAAAGGGGGCTGGCGCTTCAAGATATCCTAAGCTTCCCATTTTTAATGAAAATAAAGATGACATAGATTCTTTCATTTTTCGTTTTGAAACCTATGCTCATAATCTAAACTGGAAGAAACATGAATGGGCAATGCTTTTGGGTGCACATCTCAGGGAAGCGCGCTTAGCTTATACCATTCCATTTGTACGACAGGATTGGTAGACTATGATGAACTGAAGGATGCTCTTCTTACAAAATTTCAGTGTTCAAAAGATGGGTTCAGGGAAAAGTTCCGCTCATGCCGCCCTGAAAATGATGAATCATTCCCTGCGTTTTTCATTCGTCTGACTCATCTTTTTGATAGATGGGTAGATTTATCACATATTGAAAAATCATATGCTGCTCTTCGTGACCATATTTTGTCTGAACAGTTTCTACTGAGTGTCAGCAAGGATCTACTATATTTTTGAAAGAAAGGGTTTTGAAGGACAGTCAATCCATGGTTACAACTGCTGAACATTATAGATTAGCACACCCAAATAAAAGTTTCGCTCGAACAGCCAGAGTGGACTTTGGTCTTGCAGCTGAACCGGTGTATGACAAGCCTTATACAAGCCAACCTGGCTCCTTTTTTCACTAATTCAAGGGGCTCTCAATTTACCAGGAACCTTCGCCGTCATCTCGTAGGGGTGGACAGAAAGGTCGCATTGTGAGTACAGGTGGCTTCTATCAACAAGACAGAGACAGAACTGCCGTTTGTTTGGAGTGCAATGGTACAGGTCATTTTAAAAAGGAATGCCCGACGTATCTTAAGCGCACTACAAGGGACAAAAATGCATCCAGTGCCACTTTTTTTAGGGGGTAGACAATCCATGTCTAACTCTCCTTCAAAGGTTTCTGCTGTTGGTTTCGTGGATGAACCGGCTTTGAAGGAAGATGTTCTTTGTTCAGGTTCTACTGCAGGATCTCTACCAGTCGTGGAAGGATTGGTCAATGGGTTTCAAGTGTCTATACTGCGTGACACAGGAGCTACTACTGCTGGTGTCAGAAAAGCGTTGGTACGGTCTGATCAGTATGTGGGTCGCACACAGAAGGTTGTCTCCTTTGGAGGTAATGTGGAGGTTTTTCCTTTAGCGCAGGTAGAAGTGGAATCGCTCTTTTTTAGTGGAAAGCTTGTGTGCTGCGTCATAGAGGACCCAATAGCCGATCTTATTTTGGGAAACGTAGAAGGAGTGTCTCCCATTCCTGGTCTTGTACTTGGCAACGTTGATTCCCAAGCTGCTGCTGTCATGACACGGGCTCAGACAAAAGCCGAAGCCAGCTCTCCCACACTACTTCATATTCCATTTCCGGATCTTCACGTTGACCCATCAGAACTGAGAGAACTGCAGAATTCAGATGATTTTCTTCAGTACATTAGAGAAATGGAAACACTGGGGTTGTCTGTCAAAGCAGGAAAGGGTTCGTTTTCTTTTTTCCGGAAAAATGGCATTCTTTTTCCGTCGATTTTCCAAGGATGTGGTCCAGGTTAATCAGGTGGTGGTACCTGCTTCTCTCAGGCAGAGAGTACTTTACAGCTCATGATGGAGTACTGGCAGGTCATTGTGGGGTCAGGAAGACACTAGGCAGGGTGCAAAATCGGTTCTGGTGGCCAGGCGTCACTCGTGATGTGAGACATTATTGTCAAACCTGCACTGTCTGTCAGAAATGTGCAGCGAAAGGTCGAACTCCAGATGTGCCCTTGGAAACCATGCCAAGGATTGAGGAACCTTTCTCTAGAGTCGCTGTGGACATTGTAGGTCCTGTCTCTCCACCTTCTGAGGAAAAACACAGATACCTGTTGACTCTAGTTGATGTGGCAACACGCTTTCCAGAGGCCATTCCGTTGAAGAAAGTGGACTCGTGTTCAGTAGCAGAGGCATTTTTTTTCCGTTTTCTGTCGGTTGGGGTTTCCAAGGGAACTTTTGTCTGATAACGGATCCCAGTTCACATCTGAAATGTTTTCTGAATTCCTTCATCTGCTTTCGATCAAAGGTGTCCACTCGTCTCCATACCACGCTCAATCGAATGGAGTGGTGGAAAGGTTTCATGGAACTTTGAAGCCAATGCTGAGGAAGCTCATTCAGGACCAGCCCAAACTTTGGCATCGTTACATTCCTGCGCTTTTGTTTTCTTGTCGTGAAATGCCGAATGAATCGACAGGATTTTGTCCCTTTGAACTGCTCTTTGGGCGTCGGCCACGGGGGCCCATTGATTTTTTGGCGGACTCTTGGACTGGACGAGAGAGCTCACAGGAGGCAAAAACAGTCTGTGACTATGTTTTTAACCTGCGTAATACCATTGCAGAAATGGCTTCTCTTGCTCACGAGTCAGTTGATAGGTCCAGACGGATTCAGAAACATTACCATGATAGAAAGTCGAAGCATCGATCATTCAGTGTTGGTGATGAGGTTCTGGTTTTCCTGCCCTCCACTTCGAACAAATTGTTAATGAGGTGGAAAGGTCCATACAAGGTAGTGCAGAAGTTGGACTATGACTACGTCATTGACATGGGTGGAAAAAGAAAAATTTTTTTCATCCCAACATGCTGAAGAAATATTTCACTCGAACTGTTGCATCTGGATCAGTCTCAGTTACTTGTGGGGATGACATTTCTTTTGAGGACATCCTTCCGTCTTCTTTTGTGGCACAGTCAGGAGACTTGCGTCTGTCTGTCTCTGATATTCCCCCAACAAAACTACATTGTGCAGGAATGGTGGCTGTTGTATCAGACTTCAAGGAATCTGCTGATGTCTCGCCTTTACCACTACCTACTCTTCCTTCGTCTGTGAAGGAAACATTTCAAGACGTTCATGTTGATTCCGCTTGTCATCTGTACAACAGGAGGAATTGCGAGAGCTGTTTGCTTCTTTTTCTCAACTTTTGACAACGGAACCAGGCCAGTGTGCATTGAATGTTTTGCATGAGATACATCTCACCACTAAGCAGCCAGTTCAACGGAAACAGTATCCGTTACCATTCTCTGCTCATTAAACTATTAAACAGGAGGTGATCAACATGTTAGAAATGGGCGTAATCGAACCTTCTCAGTCTGCTTTTTGTGCTCCTGTCGTACTGGTAAAGAAACCTGATGGCTCAACAAGATTTTGCTGTGATTACAGAGAATTAAACAAAGTGACAGTGGTAGATGCTGAACCTATCCCTGATCAGGAGCAGTTATTCTCACAGCTTGCCAGTGCCAAATTCTTCACTAAACTGGATTTAACGAAAGATATTGGCAGATCATGGTCAATAAAGAAGATTGCCACAAAACTGCCTTTCAAACACCTCTAGGGCTTTTCCAGTGGGTGAGGATGCCATTTTGTTTGGCAACTGCACCAGCTACATTTGCCAGGGCTATGAGGCTACTTCAGCTGGGCGACCATGCCATAAAATTTCTTCGATGACATACTTGTATACAGTTTGTCCTGGAAGCAGCATCTGTATGATGTTCGTAGCGTTCTCTTGTCCCTTGAGGAGGCTGGATTTACTGCTCGGCCAACGAAGATCTTTACTGGATTTTCAGAACTTGAGTTTCTGGGACATGTTGTTGGTCGTGGGATTTGTCAACCCCAGACGGAAAAGCTTGAGAAGATCTTACAGATTCCTGTCCCTTCCACAAAACGTCAGATCAGAGCTCTGTTGGGATTAGTGGGATACTATAGGAAATTCATTCCAAATTTTGCCACAGTCACTGCTCCCATCTCCAACCTGTTGGCTGGTAAGTCCCCACGTCGGATTGCTTGGACTCCAGACTGTCAGAATGCTCTGCAGGCTCTCCAGGAGTGTTTGTCAAGATCGCCTGTTCTCTTATTGGCTGATCTTTCCAAGCCATTTGTGGTAAGAACAGATGCCAGTTCCATTGGAATAGGTGGAATTCTGTTGCAGGATTTTGAGGGCACTCTGCATCCTGTCACTTTTGTCAGCAGAAAGCTACTTCCCAGAGAAACGCGGTACAGCACAATAGAACGGGAGTGTTTGGCCATTGTTTGGGTTATTTCAAAGTTGGGCAGGTACCTCTGAGGAAGGGAGTTTCTGTTGGAAACAGATCACCGTCCTTTGACATACCTTCAGTCTGGAAGGTTTAAGAATTCCAGGATCATGAGGTGGGCACTTGCTCTCCAAGAATATCGCTTTTCGGTGCAGTCAAAGGATCTGAGAACCTTTGGGCCGATTTTCTCAGCAGAGCTGATTGATTGGAAGTATGTTGTTGCGTGTTCGTATCACGTCAGATGCTGGTTTTGTATGTTCTCTTCTATTTTTTTTTTCTGTGTCGAACGTTGGCACGTTTTTCATTGGGGGGGGGGGGGGGGGGGGGGGGAGAACTGTAACAAAAGGCGTTTTGTCCCAGACAATTTAGAGCTGGGGCCAAAAGAAAATAAGACACCCAGTAGAGGTTGTGCGTGCGCAGTTTGCGTGAACAGAAATCGCTCACCTGTTTGGAAGTCGCGGGCTGAAGTTTTAGCTGACACTGTTGACATGTCTTTTGCCTTGTAAAGGTATGTATTGGTTAAGCTTGTGGAGATAGGGAGATAGGAGGTTTAATATAATTCATGTATTGGAAACTAAACAATCTTTAGATATGTTGCAGAATTCCAACCCAAGTCTACAGTCGTTTTATAACGGGATGAGGTATTTATGTCGTGAATGTGATGTATTCCGTTTGAAATTAACAGTTAGATAAGATGAATGATGTTTGTTCCTTCATTCAATAGTTTTACTTAGATGTTGAATATAGGAATATGTTGCTGATGGATAACACACACACACACACACACACACACACACACACACACACACACACACACACACACACACACACACACACGCAATCAATGTATGGTCTCTCGAAAATTGATATGCTATTGTGTGATGTTTGATGATGATGTATAGTTAATAGGACAAGCATTTATTTTACAGAAGTGTATGTTTTTGTCTATAAATTGTGTCAACTATAATTGCAAATTTATTTGAAATCATTGTGGTTGATATTGTAAGAAAGGGGATGTAAAGGAAATGGTTATGACGAGGATAGTAAAAGGAAATCCTTTCTTGTAAAATGGTATTGATGAGGTTGACAAAGCGGAATTGTGCTTTTGCTGTTCTTGAGGGTAGTGAATCGAAATCTTTCCTTGGATAGAGGTTCATGTAAAGGTATGGTGTCTATGTTGTTGTGTTTGTCTGCTTAGGATAATAAGAATAATTTTTATGGCCTGTGGATGGACTTTGGGGAAGAGGGGGAGGTTTGGAAAAGACGAGAGGTTTCATGGCCATGGACAAAAAGGAGAGAGGAGGAACACATTGTTAAAAGACTGTCACTGTGCAGGCTTCCAGTGCCAGGGACTGAGCACGGGGTCTTGGTGCCAGGAGATGGGCACAGACAAACTGTCAGGTCTTTGACAGGTTACAGGCATGACTTCTTCCGGAACCGGGAGAATGTCAGACAGTCAAAGAACGCCCGAGAGCTACCTCCAGAGCTGCCCGGAGTGAGGGGCGGGAGGAACAAACAAAAAAACGGTGTCTTCGCCAGGGTGGTGAATTTAACCTCTTTTCCTCTCCTCTGTCCATACCGGGGCCATAACCGCAAAAAAAAACTTACTCTTTTATTAATAAAAGGGTGTGGCTTAATCAGTTTTCAACTTTAGTTTCCTTTCCAGTGGGAGAACGCGTTTCTCTGATTTGGAGTGACAGAGAGTACAGATAGCAGGCACACATTCAAGCATGAATACATAATCTTTATTCTGTCTATCTGGGACTTTCTTTACAATGTACAGGTAAAGAACCCTCATATTTATACCAGCTTTCGATACTATAAACATGAGAGACAGAGAACAGTTAAATGACATTTCTTCAATGCTCCTGATAGCAAATTTATGCAGTAAGAAAATGCTGACGCTATAGTTTATTAAATGAATCAAATTTTGAAACAGAATGATAATGAAACTGGACTATTTCCTCAGAATGCGGAGAGCTAATGTGTCTGCAAAAGGCAGGAAAGGCATTGTGCACTGTTTGAAAGGAAGTGCGAGAAAAAATGTAAGGCTTTTTTAAGGGGGGAAAATGGCAAGCTTGGTCACGTGATACATTCTTACAATAATCGTGAACAATCCAGTACATCATATGAAAAAAAAAGTTAACAAGCATTTCAAAAAGCGTCGGAGAGATTTGTCTGAAAACAGAAATTTAACAAGAAAACAGAAATTAAAAAAACCTCCTTCAGTTAAAGTGAAATTGAAATAAGAGCTACAATTTTGAAACCAAATAGATCGTGGATTTGACCAGATTACACAGGAAATTTTGAAAGCCTCTAGAGAACTATAAAATGCCGATTCTAACTTCCCCACCCCTCAACCAGTTTCGGGGTGGGGAAGTTAGAAATCGGCATTTTATAGTTCTCTCCTAGTAAACCCTACAAACAAACATACTGTGTAGGATTATCCGTTTTTAATACTAATTTACTAAACTTTTCAGATTTTAGTTTTTGCTTAATCCTATGTTTTTCCTGATCATTTTCAATAACATCATTTTCGCGCAAACATTCATCAAATGAGTCTCTGTCTTTCATGTGAAATAAAACTACAGTCTTTAACTGTTCTCTAAAGTCTTTTAAAACTGAGTTATATTTTTGACATAAAATCCACACACTTATTCCAGCATGTCTTCCACTGAAAGCCAGTTTTGACAAAGTATTTCTTTTTTTAACTATGTCTCTTTCTGCCGAACAGTCATCTATAATAAATAGTGTCTGCGTTCCTTCAAACAGTCTATAAAAGTGTTCTAAACACTGGCTCAGTTTATTGCTAGGATCAACTAAATATATGTCATCATCCGTCCATATAAACCTTCTATCATGATACGCTTTGTTCCATTTAAGAGTTGGACAGAAAATCACAGCATAATCAAAATTATAGCGATAAACTGTTTGTAATAGGTCTAGGACAAATATTGTTTTTCCACAACCAGTTTGTCCACAAATCAATGAACAATGAGGCTCTTTTGTCATAAAGTTTAACTGCTCCATGGTTTTATAACAGAATTTAATTTAATCCAGTTATTATATTTATCATACTCTCTGTCAAAACTTGTTCAGTATAATAAAACCCTATAAGATCTAAATGTGTAAGATTAATCCAATTCAGTTCTGTAAGATTGTTTCTATTTAAGTCAACATTGATTTTGTTGCTTGTTGTTATGGTCTTAATATCCTCACCATTGTGAAGAACGACGACGGTAACTTTAAGACGTTTAACGTCTAAGTTTTGCCAGCTAATATTAATTCCTTTTATAAGGACGTCACTAACGCCCACAACCCCATCCCTCTCCACATCTTTAAAGACAGAAATTTCAAATATCATTGTGAACGTGTCTCCTAATTTCCTGCGCGGAATGAACTGTAATTTTATAGAAGCTTCCTTTAAAACCGTTTCTTTTTCTGTGGAGGATGTACTGTTTTTTCCCATACGGCGTTATTTCAATTTCTTTCCGGCTATTGTCCTCTGGCATAAGACTTATATGTAAAGGGCCAGAGTTGAGTGCTTTTCTGAAACTTTTTTGACGGCTAAAAATGTAAATGGGCTTATGAATTCAAATTTTATTTCCATTCTAAATTGGTTCTAAGTGCCATTTGCTGTCAGGTTTTCGAACTATTTTATATTCATACTGGCCAGCATTATTTGCTTCTACATTGCGCAGTTGCTCTAGTTTAGGAAACTTTTTGTTGTCGCCAACCTCTTTGCGTTTATAATCACCATCTTTAGTGTACTCAAACCCATACAAGCGCCTATCTCACATTCTGTTCAAAGTCCGCAACGTCTGCAGGTCTTTTAATTCTAAAGTTATACACCTCACAGGCGCTAATGTAAACTCCGGATTCTTCTGGCCACGCGACATGTTTTAGTATAACTTATTATTTTATTTCCCAAACATGTGCAGGTTATCACATTTCACGGCTTTTCCTGTTTTGTCTGCAATTTTTTATATTAAATGATCCGACCCTCCCACAAATAATCTTTTAAACTGTAAATTAGGGAATTGTATAATTTCATATCGCAATATGCGCTTTCCCTGACGGAAGAGCTTTTTTAAACAGTTGAGGGCCTTCCATCATATAAGTTTTCATCAGAGGCTTAGCTCGTCTAAATGAACATAAAGTAATGAATGTAATGCAGATCGAGCGGATTTTCCCCCTCATAAGTAGTTTTGTTTGGTGTAACACTAAAACTATGAAGGGGCTGATTGTTAGTTGCCAAAGCCTAACATTTTAGCTAGCTCTTTATCAAAAGAGTAACCTACTTCTTCTTTTTTTCAGGTTTGAATGTTAACATTGTTTTTAGATTTGCATTGTTAAGTTTGAGAGTAATGTCAAGTTACTCATTGCTTCTTTTAGTGAGAAAAAACCGTAATAACATAGGTATGGTTAAAGGGCTAACTAATTGCCCTTTTTTATTAACTTTTTAATCTTATTATTATTATTGGATTCACTTATATTAACCATACGATTTTGTAAAATATTTCATGAAGTGCCAACCATTTTGGCTCCGCAATTTTTAATCAATAGCATGTTCTAAAAACGAAGGACGGTCTTGAGTTGTTATTGTTACAAACATTTTTAAACGAAAAAAATGAGTGCATTCAATTACTAATGCAAAATATTCTGTTGGGCCGCACTACAATCTTAAAAATATAACAACTGATACTCTTGACATTTCTGTGACTCAGTCTGAAGCCTTCAAGTAAAGGTTGTACTCCATTGAAGAGCTATCTTAACCTCCTATTAAAAACGCCCACACCCCGAAAGTGTGGTTTTAGTCATCCGATGCGTTTTATCAAAACCCAGTTAAACTTTGCTGTGTTTTGGGGAAATCAACTGGGTGGAGTGTCGTATGCTGATCACTTAAATCATCCTGATCCTTTGGTGAGGTCAGTGTACGGGATTTCATTTTATTACACCTTAGGACGTATTTTGACTGAATGCAAGCTCCATTACCAAAATGATAAAACGTTAATCCATTTAGAAAACAGAATAGACTTTGAAGGCTTTTGAAAGGATTTGTAACGTTTTAAATATTAAGGCCAAGACAGACTTTAGAAAAAGTCAGATTTTAATCTGGTCTAGGCACCCTTATTTTTGGGGCGTGCACAGAAAGTATAACTATGTTGGAATCCTCCTTACACATCTTTCTCTACAGGCACGGCTGTTCACCTCGGGTCATAGAGCAAGAGCATAAAACAGCTGGACAACATTCATCTTAGACACTTCAAAGGGGCCCTAACTAGAGCAGGAATAGAACGAATAAACGACTCTATTCGTACTTACGTTTGGTGTTTGCTAGGCTCGAAGCACAGGAAAGATCGAGCATACTGATCCTTCTACTGGCTTTAAAGCACAAAACAGTACTTGGCAAATTTAGAGGAGCCATTAATTCTACAGTTGATTTCCCTTCAAGTATTAAAGGTACCAACATGTTTTACAATTCGCAAGATCAAAGTAGACTTTGTGTTGGCATGGTTTATACATGCTGCCTTCTGACCTCAGACTCCAGGTAAGGGACAATAATTAACTACAACAATGAAATTCTTGTTGCAGGAAATGAACAAAAGGTTGGAAAAAACGACATAAATTGACCCCAGTAATATTGCAAGCAGTAAAAAAACAAGATGACCCCCCAAGAATAAGTCATCTAATCCCTTGGCCCAAAGCCGAAGGCCATTGAAGAACACGAAAAAAAATAATGCCCAAATGAATATGTAAAAAACAGCACTTGTTTTGGGATTAACGGCTAGGATTACTTGGTCTTTATTTTACTAAAAATTAACCAACTATTAAGAGAACTAATGTCCATAAGTGCTCAGCCATAAAGCCAACTCTTTGCCTGCAGTAGACAAAACCCAGCTAACAACCCCCCCTAATATACCTGTAAAGCACCCACGGCTTTACCGGCTATTATTTAATAAACCGCAAGATGATCAAGCTGTTTTTACCCATGATTTATCAGGCGGCGATGGGGCGAGGGCGGGGGGAGGCACTGGGCTTTGACCGCCGCGCCTGTAATAGCCACACCAGTGTCTTATTGCAAATCCTAAGGCATTATATGTTGCTGATGTGAAACCTTCCCTCTTCTAAACATGTTTTTAATTCTTCTGCTAGTGTCGTGTTTCATAAAAATTTTTTGGATGTTTCTCTTTTTCTGCCACTTGAGTTCGTAATTGATCTCGGCAATTAGACACCGCTTTAGTATTGCCGATCTTTCTTCTTAAAGTTCTTTTATTCTTTGGTTATTTCTTCTTTAACAACAAGCCCTAAGTGGCGTCATCAGCCTCAACAAGTTTTTCTTTTTCTCTTTTTATATGCTCATTCTTCACCCAGTTTTGCTAAGTTGTTTGTTAATTCGCCTCTGATGGTTTCAAAGCATGATTAGGGGCCACTGTTTCTCGCGTGGGTAGCGGGGAATCATTAATTGTTTTTAATGCTGTTTCTTCTGAAAAAACTGGTTTCTGCTTCATTAATTCACCTGCTGTTTGACTTAAATTTTTAAAGTTCCATGTTTTGCTTTTGGGGATATCGTTGGGAGTTTCTGTGGTGTGTTTTGAAGTTTAGAACTGCCTCCCTATCTAATTTTGGTTTAGAAATGCCAGGCGATTTTGTACGCTCACGGGAGTCTTTTTTCTAAGTGTACTCAGGGTTTAAAACTTTGAGGGGTCTCGTTCATGCGTAAGCTTAACAGGTTTTCCTGGGATCGTTTTTCACATACAAATGGCCATCATCATCTCGGTCAAATCTTTGGGTCAAAAATTCGGGAGGTTCATGGCCAAAATTTTGGTACAATGATCTAACAGGGACTTTCTGTTAATTCACGCCGCATTGAGAGCTCTGAGCGATGCTGTATAAAAGGAGCCGTTTTCACTCATGTCGTCTCCAGGATCAAGAACATCATAATCTTTTTCCCACCTTAAATGCCTCCCAAGTTTCTTTAATAATAAACTTTTTTTTTTTGTTTTATAAAAAATGTCACAAAATATGGCTCGATTCTTGACCTGCATAGAAGATTGAAGAGCCCTTTGGCGTGAAGGGAAATAAGGGGAAATATTACTGTTCCAAATAATCGTCTACTATTGATGCGGATAAAATTCTTACTGTCAAATTTCCAGACCTAGGAGCGGATGAAGTGATTGTGCCAGGCTCTGCGCGACTTACTTTCAAAATAGAACTCGCTTCAACAACAGACCCCAACAGGACAGTTGTACAGAATTTGGGGCGGTCAATCGTTAAGAAAATTTCTATAAAAACTTGAGGGACAAGAAATATTTTCTTTACATAATGCAGACATATTTTTAACCTATTCTGATCTATGGCAAACGGGAACGAAAGGGCTGTCTTGCGTTTCAAGGAATCGAAAATGAAGAAGCACTAAAACATAGAATAGGCGCTGAAGATGTAAAGATGGCAAAGGTTTGTAGCCGTAAGTTATTGCGTATGGAAATCGCTTTTTCATACCCCTAGATTTTGAGTTGTAAAAGCGCATCCCCCAACTTTCAAGGGCATTAAAGACAGATTGTCATATGAACAAAACTTTAATGACACAAATATGTTATTATATCTACAGACACCGAAGCAAAGTACAGCATTTCTGACATCTCGTTAGATTTTTGAATCGTTAGCAACCCAAACTTAGCGAGGTGTTTCGAGCAACAATATCAGTCAAAATTAGCAATATATTACGAAAGAGTGTTTTTCATTTTTAAATATCCTAAAAGCAGGGCAGACACTATATGGAATTTTAGTTTTAGTGCCGCAGCAGATCGCTTAAAGGTATTTTATTGCTGTGTGAAAATTAAGAACCATTCAAAAGACAACCTGAAAATTTTGTTAATCCCAAAAAAACGAAAGTGCAATGTACAATTGAGGGTAGTCCTAACCAAATTACGCTAGCGGGTTTAAAACCCTTATCAGCATTTTGATGAAATAAGAAAACTTTTTGGAGGTGGGAGGTGTAGAAATCCAACAGTTGCCCTTGTGTCTAAAGATCTACATCTTCACAGTGTTAGACTCGATCATTATTTAACAACGAAATACGGTTTATGGATTGACCAAAGGGCAACGGAGGATAATCAGTTACATGGAAACGGAGAACTGTTAGAGACATAATAAACATTCAAATTGATAAAGAAAAAGAGGCCGAAAAACCCACTTAACGTGTATTTGTTTTTAATATATGTGCGCAGCTAAATATTCAAGATAACAGATTAAAAGATTTTACAATACTAAATTATTTTTTATTTAAAAAAAAAAGCATGTCTGTTCCTTTTAATCCAAAAGTGCCTACAGCGCCAGAGTCGCCAAAAGAAGAGATAGTGAAACCCCAACATAAAAACCTTTGGGTTAACCACATTACACAAATGCAACAAAAACTAGAGCAGGCCCTTTTCAAATACAGCAAAACAAAACGAAGGTATTCTGCTGCCTTTAATGCTGTTACATATGTTAATACTGGAGCATCGACTGTTAGTGCTCTATCAGCAGGAACGAGTGTAGGTCTCTTTGCAACAGGCGTAGGTGCGCCCCCAGTTTACCTTAGGCGGTTTGTCTTTAGCTCTTGGCCTGTGTTCATTAGCTGTAAGTTCTCTGGCAAAAAATTAAAAACTAAACTCCCAAAAGCACACAGCTTTGGTTCAGCTAATAACAGCTAAACTTAGTTCGTTCAAATGACAATAAATAAAGCGTAGTTGACTCAAACATCACAAATGAAGAATTTAGTCGTTTACAGGCCGATTTTGATGACTATAAAGGCAAATTTGATCTTCAAAAAAAGACAGGGGCAAATTTTTCTCAACAGCAAGACACGAGCAGATAAAAAGGGATGTTTAAAAAAAGTAAACGAACATTAAAACTCTGTTCTAAACGCTCACATTAACAACATCAAAGGGCGTTTTACTTTGTTTATGAGTCCAAGCACAAAAGACCGCTGATATTGATTCTGATTAATTATTTTTTTTAATTTAAATAAATATTTTCAGTTAGAAAAAACAAATTAAAGGCTGAGATATATGAAGGACCAGACGAATTGTTTGAAGGAATGCTTAAGGAAGAGCGTTTGTCAAGAGCTTTAAATGATATTAATTTAGAAATCATTGATCCCAAAAAAACGTACAGGCAAGTGTTTTACATGCAATTTTTCAAGTTCCAGGTAAACTAACAATAGACCCCCAGTTAAAGTAATGTTAGCTGTTTTAATCGATTATATAACAATTTAAAAGAAGAAAAATCTAGAAGTCTGGGTCTCGACTCAACAACAGGTTATTCTTCTCATAATGACTTAACGCCTGGTTGGGGAGCCACTGCTTACAGTTTGATGCGGCCACTGAAGAAGCCAAATGAGAGGCTTGGTTGGTCAGAGGGCGAAGTTTAGAGTCAAATTAAACAGGCTAAATATGCCCGATCGTAGGCAAGTCTTACTTTCAATGCCCCAGCATTAGTCCAAAAGAGCAGTTCTAAACATAAAGAATTCGGACAACAAATTTTTTATGTGGTGTGTTCTTGCAAGGCTTCATTACGTCCCCAAAAACGCAGAGAAAGTATCTAACTATGAACCTTACATCAATGATCTTAACTTTAGTAGAATTTCCTTTCCCGTTTTGCGTGGATCACATTGATCAGTTTGAAGAGCAAAACAAACCAATAACTGTTAAAGTATACACATGGTCTGAGAAAACAAATTTGGTGCTATTGAGTGTCTAAAGACACCAACAATAGGTGATCCGACCAAAAGTCATGTGGACTTACTCCTAATGTTTCACCCACAGGGCTACCACATTACACATTGATACGAAATGAGTAGATTATTAGCACATACTTCAAAACATGGTCATAAACAAGATTCTGTAGAAAAGTTTAACAAGAATTCCATCCGTTCCAGCCGCGCTTGAACATATAAAACATTGTAAAAAGTTCTGTAGACTGTAATACAGAACTAATTACGCCCCCCCCTGGATCTAAAGTTAGTTTTAAGAACTGAAACGGATGCAAATTCTCCCCACGTAGTTTACGCAGACTTCGAATCACTCATTGTTCTTATGAGGGACCCAAACCCCCCAGAATCCGAAAACTGTCTTTAAAGAGTAAACATCAGATCTGTTCATTTGCTTTTTCGTTGTCAGGTCGGATGGTGCCCCTTCAAAAACCCGAATTGTATAGAGGTCCCGATGCTGCAGAACAATCTTAAGCGCATGCAGCAATGCGTAACGCCTGTTCTTATAATCTAAACTTATTCTGAAATCATAAGACCTCCTGAAACCACAACGTTATGACTCGGCCACACATTGTTGGATTTGCGGGAGAACTAATGTCTAACAAGCGAGGAAGCCCAACCAACAGTAAGAGACCCTGATACATTAGCGGAAAGTTCAGAGGAGCAGCACACAGTAAATGCAATCTTCAACTAAGGTTTGATCCCAAGCATGGAAGCTTTCCCATCTTCTTTCATAACTTGCGAGGTTACGACTCTCATCTTATAATGAAAGCAGTAGACGACGCCTTCAGGGTGTCATGCATTGCACAGTCATCAGAAAAGTACATTGTGTTTCACTTTAAATAACATGTCTTTTTATGACTCTATGCAGCACATGATGGGATCATTAGAGTCACTGGCTATGTCCTTAAAAGGGCTGCCCAATAACGGAAGAATTTTTGACCCAACTCTTGTTAGAAGGGCGTTTACCCCTTTTGAGTACATGAACAGTTGGAAAGGTTTGACGAAGACACACTTCCTCCTAAAGGCGCGTTCTTTTTAGTCTTAGAGGAAAGGAATCAGCGATTCCGATTACCAAACATGCTCAAGATGCGTGGCAGAGTTAGGGGTGTAAAACGATGGGAGACTATCATGATTCATACTTGATCGCTGTTACATGTTTGTTGGCGGACATTTTTGAAAATTATAGAAAGACCTGCATGAAACATTATAGCCCGGATCCCCCGCATTACATTTCTGCGCCGGGATGAGCTGGGACGCTTTCTTAAAGTTTCTGGAAAAAAAGATTGATTTATTGTCAGATTTACCCAAAGATTCAGATGATTTAAAACGGATTGCGGGAGGAATTAGTATGGCGTTTGCACCATTACTGTAAGCAAACAACAAATACTTGGACGATTATGATCCAAGTAAAAGGTCTAACTATTCATGTATTTAGATTTCAAAACAATCTGTATGGTTGGGCTATGGCGCAATCGCTTCCATTACGTAACTTTAAAATGTACCAGCGGCAGTACGAATAATATTCAAAAGGCTTAAAGTGGTTGAACAGTTTAAGCCTGATCGCCATCGGGGCTTTATTCTAGAAGTTGACTTAGAATATCCTCATGAACTCCAGACCACTTAATGACTACCCATTGCAGCAGAAAGTCTAAAGATGAATCCAAGAGAGCCGCCTAAAATTGTGCCTAATCTTCGAGGCAAAAAAATTATGTTTTTCATTACAGACTTCTACAATTTTATTTAAGACATGGTTTAAAGTGACGGCTGTTCATCGTTTTAATTGCTTTTGATCAAGAAACAGTTATGAAACCATACATCATGAAGAACACTGATCTTAGAACTAAATCCGCAGATGCTTTAGAAAAAGACTTTTTCAGTGATGAACAACAGCTGTTTCGGAAAAAACTATGGAAAATCCGCACACGCAAATGTTAGATTGGTTACCAGAGAGAATGAAGCAATTAAGTGACTTCAAAACCCAATTATCAGGATTTTAGAAGATTTCATGATCAGCTTTTTGGCATAATGATGAAAAAAAAGAAAGTCAAATTGGACAAACCTGTATTTATTGGGTTTACTGTTTTTGGGAAATTTTCAAAGCTTTTGATGTTTGAATTTCTTTATGACTACTTTAAACCCTCGTATCCCGAGTCCAGAGTACTTTACACAGATACAGATAGTTTTGTTTAGATATCCCTACTGAAGACATCTATAAAGACATGGAATTAGAAGTAGCTAAAGGGCATGCGGGATGGTATGATACATCTGATTACCCTAAGATTCGCCCTTTTCATTCAACGTTAACAAGAAGGTTTTAGGAAAGATGAAGGACGAATTATCTGGAAAGGTGATCAAGGAGTTTGTTGGGTTAAGGTAAAAAATGTACAGTATTTTGAGTCAGGAGAAAACCATTAAGAAAGCAAAGGGAATATCTCGCAGTGTTGTGCAATCAAACATTCGCATGACAACTACAAAGAAGCATTGTTCAATAAACATACTTTTGATCTGACAACGTAAAACTACGATCTAATCTACATGAAATCAAACACAACTGTTGTAACAAAGAAGTCATTAGATAGAACAAACACAAAACGAGTATTTGTTGATCCAGAGTTTTCATATGCAATTGGCACTGGAGAACAGCCTAAACATATATCTTCTTCAGGTTTATGTTCGGGTTTATATTTTTCATCAACTTTATCTATAAAATCAATCATATCATCCTCCAAAATTTAGACAAATTTTTTCTCATGTTTGCTTGATGTGCTCGAATTTTTTTTTATTATTTCAAGATATTCTTTTCCCCCTTTTTGATAGTCAAATTTGGGATTTTGGGCTGTAAAATGATCTGGATGCAGTGCCATGTGCCGATGAATCCTCGTAATTGTTTCTTTAACAGCAGAATACGTATCATATGATTCTCGTATTAATTCCTTAACAGCAGAACACGCTCTTTTGATTCTCGTTTAAATTTCCCAAATTCTCTTCATTTATCATTCTTGTTTCGTTCTGTGCTTCCCTTTTGAGCTTCCATTTTAAACTCAAATATATTTACGTAAATAAATTAAGCGGAATGGTGTCTGGGGGGATTATCTGCAGTTCTTCCTTCACAAAAGATCTTTGTGGGGCTGGTTGTTTTGTCGTGTCAGTTTCTCGTAAATAATACACAGGCGGATTCATTTTTACACTTCTTTTTATTTCATACGGATCAACACTCCAAACTGGATCTGTTGCCCTGATGCGAGTGTCCCCTTCTGCTTCCCCCGGTAAATAAAGGTACCTTACTTTCAATCCAAATGGTAATAGTTTGCCGGATGAACTGGAGTCTTCAGCAACAACATTTATTGTTTGTTTTTTGATTGCTTGTACTGGTTTTAGCCCTTTAAATTCTTCATTATTCATTGTGCGCAAAACTGAGGGCAGTCTTCTAACCCATTCTGTGTTGCGAGAATTGTCAATCAGCTCCCTGTGATACTGGTAGGAAAAAAGTCTTTCAGATAACTGCTTGTTAAAGTTTTCAACTAAAGCCTGTGATCTGTGAACTCCTGGGATGCCTCTTTTAACGGTAACTCTATGTTTTAACAATAATTGATTCACTCGGCCTTTAAATTCTTTTCCATCATTGACTTGAATCATGCGAGGATAAGTTAGCGGGCCTCGTTGGTATATCAGTTGTATGGCAACAGCAACAGTGGAAGCACTCTTTTGTGTTAATGGTTCCGCATCTTTGTATCTTGAAGCTATGTCATGACTGTGAGTGCGTACTTAAATCTTTTTCGTCTAATCGTATCATGAGGTAAATATAGAAGGTCCATTTGATGGGTGTCGTTCGGTATTGTATTCACAAGTGTGGTCTCTGTATTCGTCTAGGTGCAGGTAAATAAATTTGCCAAATCGCGTTGTTTAGATAACCATTCCTTTGCTGTTTGTTCACTGACTCCCGCTGCTTGGCTTAGCTTTTTTATTGCCGTGATTCCCTTCCAGTATCCTTTTGGCGAATAATATGATTTTGTTCATTTTTATTCAAACAATATTATGTGCAACAAAATACACAACAGTCATGCCAAAGACAATAAACACGATTTCTTGCATCTTTTTTTTTCTGATGGCTGATAAAAGTCACTGAATTTTGGTGGGGGCAATGTCTCAATTGGTTTGCCTGTTACAAGAAAATATTTTTTTATTGCTTGATCAACATCTTTAAATGTGTAAGCCGCATGTCCTGTTTTTTCAGTTTGTCGTTAATAAAATCTAACTGCTCAATTCTCTGCTTTTCATAGTTATCTTGTGCGGCTGCTAGTTGCTCCACAGCTTTGTTATGTCTTTTTCTCTCTTCATTAGTTTGTAGTTTACTAAATGCGTATTTACTTCCGCTAAAAGGAAGCGCATTAACCACAGCACCGCCTATCATCATTACGAATGAAGCCATTTTTATAAATGTATTTTTTTAATTTTACATATTGATACTGTCAGGAATTATTCCTTGCTTAACTAGAAAATCTTTCGTAGCAAACGAAGCTGCAATGATAGCAATTAGCTTTGCTGAATCCTCAAAGCCTAGCTTGCCAAGATCTGCTGGTTTTATTTTTAACAGGCTTTTACCAAGCATTGTGTATCCTACACTTAGGCCTCCAATAACAGCAGAATGGTATACAAGGTTGGCGACAGTTTTTTCAGTGCTCATTTTAAAAAGTAAAATAATTATAATTAATAAAAAACATGAACACCGATGATCTGCTACAGCTACAGGGTGGCCTAAACCTTCCTGAACTTATGATTACAAATGATCAAGTTGATGACCAAGCTATTATGCCCAAAAAGGAAAGACTGTATTCTTTGGCAGCGTGCGGAAAAAACAAAACAGTTCCTCGGAAATGAATTCAGCATAGAACAGATTCAACAGATGTCGCCGCAAGACATTGTAAAGTATCATAACAGGTATGAAGCGCAACTAGGATCAAGAATGGTAAAAAGTGTCGGAGAAACAGTTCTTAGTTTGTACACTAAACTAGTTAGTAGATTTGCACCTATTGATTCTGAACAAGACTTTATGTATGATTTAACGCAGGATCCAGTTTTAACAAAGACATTAGAGTCTCTAGGATGTGATCTATATTACAGATTTGGAACATTATTGTCGCCGCTAATCATGGGATTAATTACTTTTAATCATATAGATTTTATTTCCCTTCAAAATGACCGTGCCAGAAAATCAGCAGAGTCAGAAAACATTGAACCAGGTGGAGAAAGTGACAAGTAAAAAGCTTCCTGAGCACGATGCAGCAGGAAAAAAATTAGCAGAGTGGAACAAACAAACAAAATTAAAGTTACAAGCACAGAATGGAAAAGCATGGGATTAATTACTTTTAATCATATAGATTTTATTTCCCTTAAAAATGACCGAGCCAGAAAATCAGCAGAATCAGGTGGAGAAAGTGATGAGTAAAAAGTCTCCTCATCCTGGACGTGTTGCAGCAGGAAAAAAATTAGCAGAGTGGAACAAGCGAAACAAAATTAATGTTACAAGCTCATAATGAAAAAGTGCCAGAGCCGCAGCCAGTTGTTTCAATGCCAGCTATAAAAACACCAGAACAAGAACAAGTTGATTCAAGGCCTACAGCACCAAAGCCTTCATGGAATATTGAACTTAAAACTGTTGTCATTTTTGGTGCCCTTGCTGCTGCTGGGGGCGGTTATTACGGTTATAAAATATATAAACAAAGACACCAAAAACCAAAGAAGTCCAAACAATCTCCGCCACTAATACAGAAGCCAAACACAAAAGTATGCTAGCCCCACCAACAACAAAAGATCATTTTGATCCATTTCAGATGCAATATTTTAAGAACTCAATTTTAAAATTTTTTGTTTTTTTTTTTATAAAAATAGATCATGGCGGATTATTATTTGTTTAAAATGATGGAGTCAATAAAATAAAGACATGGAGTCTATAAAAGACATTTCCATAGACCAGAATTGTAATCAATGTGGTTGCTTACGATGTAAGAACTTCATTAAGATCTATGCTAACCGATCCCGCGCCAAGGACGCTGAGCAAGACATCCTCAACGATGACGCGTTTTTTGAGGCGTGTGTGTACTATATTAGACATTTACTATTTAAGACAAAAACATAGATTGTATTGTTTTTTCTGATAATTATAAGATAACTTGAATAAGAACTTGGCTGTACTTAAAGGATGACTTAATTTAAGAACTTGAGGTGACTTGATCAAAAACTTAGAAGTTACTTGGGGATGACTTGAGTAAGAACTTAGAAGTGACTTGAGTAAGAACTTGAGGATGACTTGAGTAAGAACTTAGAAGTGACTTGAGTAAGAACTTAGAAGTGACTTGAGTAAGAACTTAGAAGTGACTTGAGTAAGAACTTAGAAGTGACTTGAGTAAGAACTTGAGGATGGCTTGAGTAAGAACTTGAGGATGGCTTGAGTAAGAACTTAGAAGTGACTTGAGTGTGTGCATGTGGGCATATTCTTTACTGCTAGCAGAAATGACTAGCTTTGCTCGGTCACGCGATCCCCGCCCCGCGAAGGTTGCATTCAGCTAATTACAGCTATCACAGCTACGGGTTTCAATGCAGACGGATGTGTTTGTTCACAGGGAACAGCTTTTTGCTATAGGCGATCATGTGTTTTATTACAGCTGTATGGCGGAGTATTTAAACAAACGAAACCAAAAAAATAACGATTATTTACAAACAAACATGTGGGAAGTGAAAAACAGGTCACAAAAACAATCATTTTTTACATGCTATAATTTTAAAAACAACTACAAATTTATAATAATAAACTTACCTTAAATGTCACCTACTCGTCAGATGAATCACCTCCCTGTACTTGTTTTAAAGTTGCTTTCAACTCCTTGACTTCCTTTTCTACTTCATCAATTTCCATTTCAACAGTTGTTAAGAGTTCAGTTTGCAAACGTAGTCTTTCTTTTATCTTCCTTCTATTTGTTTTCATTTTTCCTAATTCAGTTTGTTTTTTATGTATCCTTGCTCTTAGTTTTGTTTTTGAAACTGTCTGGGAATTTGCAACAGTTGCTAAATAATTATAAACACGATGAATGCAAGGATTAATCTTCACTTGAGAAGTAGAAGGCTGTTCATGTGGAGCACTAGCAGTTTCAGTTTCCATTTTTTGACTACAACCTATCTGCAAGGGTTTAAATATCACTGGCAAACAAAGCACTCCATCATTTTCTAAACTTAGTAACATTACTACTTACCTAGCATTGCACCACATATTGCAATACATATGCCTTTCCTGTCCGACTCTCTCTTAACTTCCTGTCACGGTCAGAGCAATCTTGTCACACCTCCCGTGTTCGAAAACTTTTCGTGACAGGAAGTTTCAACAGCGCATGACAGTGTTACACCAAAGCCGAACTCTACTGTTGTCCGCCTAATTTCATGTAAGACTTGGTCGAGACACTGTGCAGACCTAATTACAGTGGGATTGTGGCAAGGCGTATCAGGTGTGCCAGGCGGCAATAGGTACGGCGGCCCGTGTGGCTTCTAATTACAGTCAGCTAATTACAGGCCGTACCTGTCGGCGCCTGGCACCGCCTGATACACCCTGCTACAATCTACAACCCTGTAATTAGTCTGCTTTCACAGTGTCTCGGTCAGTTAGTTAGAGAACTAATAAATGCCGATTTCTATCTAAAAAATGCCCGAAACTTGTTGAGGACATTTTTGAGTTAGAATCGGCATTTATTAGTTCTCTCCTCTTCTCATACAAAATGTACTCTTTTTAAGACAAATGTTTCATATAATCCTTTATCCTGGGAAAGCGCGAAATGATCTGTCTACTGGCATTCTTTGCTAACGAAATAGAGATGAAAACGCTCTACAAATGACTGTAATATAAATATCCGTCACTATTTTCTCAAGTGGTACACAAATGTCCGTAATGATTGAATTGTTATTTAATCCCCTCCCCCCCCCTCCCCCCCCCCCCCCCCCCCCCCCCCCCCCCCTCACACCACCCTGCAAATTTCATAATTGAACCTGATCAGGCTGGGTTCGGAGCAAACCTATCAACCAAAGACCACATTTTTATGCTTCCTTCTGTTATTGACATTTATTCTCACAAAAAGATAAAAGACTGTGCTGTTTCTAGATTTGTCTATTTGTTAATAACAAGAAAGCCTTTCGAAAAATTGACAGAAGCTTTATTGCAGCAAAAGCATTTAACAGTGATATTCATGGAAATGCTAAATTTCATTAGAAATATGTACGCATATGCCCAGTCAAGTATGGAAGTTGGAAATCTCTATTCTGATTATTTCCAATGCTTTGCTAGATTTTCTTAGAGTGATAACTTATCCCCAATATTTTCTGTGGTATACTTAAAAGGTTTCCATGCGTTTATGTTTCGTAAGAAGTGAATGCCATGACCTCCCTAA
>CM031613.1:30381886-30397553 GCA_018398815.1 Conus ventricosus
AACCCAAAAAAAAGAAAAAAAAAAATTTTTTATTAACACATAAGGGCCGCCACCCCACCTGCCGCCCCCCACCTGCCCACCCCCCTCCACCCCCACCTGATGCCCCCACCTGCCACGCCACCTGTCGTTTGGCGCAACACCGGGGGAGGTCCACTCCGAGGTCCACAAAAGGGCATGAAAAGTCCCTGACCCTACTACTTATTATATATATATTATATATAATATATATATATATATATATATATATATATATATATATATTATTATATAGTTTTGTGTGTGTGTGTGTGTGTGTGTGTGGGTGTGTGTGTGTGTGTGTGTGTGTTGTGTATAAAGATCCTTAATATCCCCAACAGTAGGTAGGAATGTGCTGGAAACGGAATCGTGAGTATGTGTTACCAAGTTTTGTTGCATAATGTCTTAAGACAAGAAAGCTAAAAAAATAACATGTTTCAAGGCCAACGTTGGGTTTCTTTCGACAAAACTTCAGCTCGAAATAATGGACCGTTCCTACCCCTGAAAGCTTGATTCCAGCTGGTTGAACTTTTGCACAAGAGCATCAGCTCTTACGTAACTATTTATTGTTTGAACGGAAAGAACGAGAAATGCAATGCTTTATGTGCTGTGTATTGAAAAAAAAACCAACAATGGCAAATAATTCATAGTGTTCTGTGGAAACTCGAAACGAAACTTGTTCAGAAGACGTGCATGTTGTTTTGCTTAGCGTTAATTGTCATTGTGATTCTTGTTTCGTAAAGGGAGCACGGAAAGTGGATTCTTGTTTCCTTGGTCTCTCTCTGAATGAACGGAGCGGATGCCTGCATATTGAGTGAACATGCTGTGTTAGTAACTGAGTGTATCAAATGCGGTTTTGGTGACACCCTACCCTCAGCCATCGAACCCACACTAGGCATTATCATTCTCTCAAAACCGTTAATTATTTCACCTGCTAACAATGAAATTTTAATCCCATCATTATTTGTTTACTTTTTTCAACAACACTATTTGTAAGAACTACCCAATCCCCCATCCCTCCTCCACCCCACAGTGGCTGGAAAGAAGGATCTCTCTCGTTGGGATTCGGTGAGTAGCAGGCCGTGTTGAGCGGTCACGTTTTCGCATGCTCAAGCCCAACGCAGCAAAGTTCGTGAGGCTGAGCCTTTTTTCGACTTTGCCCATTTTTTTTCCGGAGAAAAAACAACGCCCGAATCGACACAGGCGGTTTACACTGTGACCATCCTGAATTGTTTCTTACTTGTCATATTGGCGAGAATACTAACCGGCGTCCCAACCCTGTCCTTCGTAAAAAGTCAAAGACATCGCCTGTACTCGAGCAACAACGGACCAACCGTCTAGCGAGATATGCTTGGCAGGGTGAAGGTCAGTAGGACAAGGGGTCGGTAGACGGGGCGCAAACTGCTCCACGGCCTCTGAGGATTTTTCCAGCAACGCGGACAGAGGCAGGAATCAGCTCCTGACTCCAGGGATGAGGTAAGAGGGACCATTTTACAACTGGCAAACACCAACCCTTTTATTCTGAAGAGTGACACTGGGGGAGGCGACGCGCAACACCGAAAGTGTGGGTCGACAACGTACCCAAAACAGTGGCCGACTCAGAAATCGAACATTCCCTGAGAAGGTAGGGTGTGAGTGCGTTTCCGCAAAAAAACAGAGAGAGCGAGGGAATGCAGAACGAAAACTTCCCCGGTTTTTGACGGGCGGAGGTTCGTTATCATCATCACCGTTCCTGAAGTGCCCCTGGAAAAGTGCATAAAAAGTAAGTCTGTACCGGCTACAATATATCATAAGGAACAAAAGCTGGTTCAAAATAAAAAACCCCACATCTGTTCCCATTGCTGGACCGAACCACCACGCTCGTGTCAACAAAAGGGTTGTCTGCCCTCGAGTGCAGACAGTCCGGCCCTAAGCGCGGGATCCTCTAGTGCCAGTTTTCCTGTTTCAGGGACTTCCAGTCGAGACAGAGAGAGGACCACAACCAGAGTGGGTGACATCCGCGCCGACGAAACTGCGACCAGCCCGGACGACAGCCGCAGACGGGAGGCCCGTTCATGTTAGAGGCAGGCCCAGCGAGCGTCAGGCCACGCTCTCTGCCTCCCTGCAGCAGGAGATCCTGACCGGAGCAGGTCGTAGACCCCGAAACGCCGGAGCCGATCGAAGGCGGGTCCCAGCCCAAAAGAGTAGCCGGGATGGGTAAGCACACCCGAAAAAGGACAGTGGAAACCACCCGTCAGGCTCCCCACAGTACCCACACAGAGGTCACGACCAGTGTGGGTAGACGCCTGGCTTCCTAGGACAGACCTCAAGGTTTCGGCCTCGCTTAATAACGACATTGAGTAATGAAGTCGAAAATGTGTACTAGTGTAATATCCGTCATAATACTTCCAATGGATAAAATACGGATATGTTCCTTGAATGTAAGAGGTTTCCAGAATAAATTTTAAACGACCGCATATTTTCGTTATTTAAAAAGTATAAGATTGATATTCCCTATTTACAGAAGGCTCATGCAACCGAGAATGATGCGTTGCTATGGAAAAAACAGTGGGAGGAAAATTATTTTACAATGCCGGTACCAAAGGATTCAAGGAGAGATAATTCTAATATCAAAAGATTTCTATGGTAACGTAGGTGTTGAACTGGCGCTGGAAGAAACTTATTTGTGTCAGTCACAAAGTAACTATATGACTGTAACTTGGCAAATATATATGCTCCCCAAACAATATGCAAAGAAAAAATCAGTTTTCATTCATGACAAAGTTAAAGGAAACGAGTGCTGAATAAAGTGAGCAAAATCTGTTGATTCTTGGTGATTTTAATTGTGTTATTGAAGAACAGTCTTGATATTCTTAAGGTCAATGTCATCACGAGTCAGAAGTAAACGAGATAAATAAAGGTAGTAAGAAATTTTGAATCTGACAGACATCTGGGAGAGTTTTTTTCCAAATGAAGAAAAAGATTTCTCCTGGTGCAAAGGACTAACCCTTTTCATTGCTCGGGCGTGTTGGATGACTGTTTTTGTGTCAGAGGAAAAGCTCCCCTTGTGTTTTCGTTTGAACTCACGACGGTTGCGCTTTCAGATCACAAAGCTCTCCTAACGGAACTAAACAATGGTAATTTTTGAAAGAGGTCAAGGAGACTGGAGATTTAACAATAGTTTATATTAAAAGATAATAATTTGTATGAAAAGATGAACGATTTATTAGATGAAAGCATCTCAATGATTCTTCAGATGATGTCTTTCCTTATAAACGAAGGAGGGATCTATGTACAGTTGAAATTCGTACTTTTTGTACTGAGTATGGAAAATCAGTTGGCATGCAAAAGAAGAAATCGAGAATATCGACTGATACGCACACTTGTGGAAAAAGAAAAGGCATATACCAGTAATCCCACTGATAATTATGGGTGCAGAAACAGTATTTTAGTTATAAACAAGAAAAGGAATTGTTGCAGGTTGAGAGAACGAGAGGAGCACAAATTATGAGCAAGAGTTTCAATGGATTGAAAAGGTGCGAGAATACACACTATTTTTGCAATCTGGAAAAGGCTAGAGGAAAGAATAAAGTAATACGAGATTAACTTACAGATCAGAGAATGTTACGAACAACAGAAATTTGCAAGAACAAGTCTCATTTCATAGGAAACATTATAAACAAGAAACTGTGGGAAAAGATGATAGGGGAGCAATAAATACAATTTATGGAAAATGAAAACTTTCCAATACTAGACGTTAAATGAAGTCTGTTTCATGCGAGGGCATGTGAACAATGGAGGAAATGACAAACGCTCTGAAGAATAGGAAAAATGGACTGCTTCCCGCAATACCGGAGACTGACAAAGATTTTATAAAAACATTTTTGGAATAAATATGTAAAACACTTCCACTGTCTGTTCATGGAAGCTTTCCATGTCGTAAACTGTCATATTCTCAAAGCTATGGTGTAATAACTCTGCTACATAAGGGAAAGAGGTTCAATAGAGATAAATTACAACAACGGAGACCAATCACGTTAACTAACAGTGATTACAAATTATTAGCTAAAGACTACGCTAAGACTTAGGACGAGTCATCACTCGTTGGTAAATGAAGGATCAGGTAGGTTAACATCAAGGTAGAAACATCGAAACAGATCATAAGA
Organism: Conus ventricosus; assembly: GCA_018398815.1. Classification (NCBI taxonomy): domain Eukaryota; kingdom Metazoa; phylum Mollusca; class Gastropoda; order Neogastropoda; family Conidae; genus Conus; species Conus ventricosus. The sequence goes on from CM031613.1 coordinate 30,386,047, forward strand.
TCGATTGATACGTAATCAATTACCTAAATAAAACTAACAGAGGCCGGCTTTTTGCTTGCTATTGATTATGGCAAAATCATTTGATTCGATATACAAAGTTATTTTTTGCTGAAAGTGTTTGACATTTGTTGGTTTTTTGGACCAGAATTTAAAAAAAGTCTGGTATCTATTTTGATAAACGGAAACAGACCTCTGTAAAGCTGTCGAGTTACTAGCCATCTAAGATTCGGAATAGTTCGAGTTTGCAGGCAATAAAGTTCCTTTTACCTTCTGGGAATGGAAATTCTAGTATAAAGATAAAACAAAAGGCAGATGACCACAACAAGGTTTCTCAAGTGACCGATATATTTGTTTCAATTCATTAGAAATCTTGTCATTGTTGAAAAGTTTTCTGGATTAATATTGAATGTTCAGAAAACAAAATCTCTTCTACTGGGAACTAAGAAAAAAGACCAGATTCTCCCATTCCACAATCAGTGAACAGAATGAAAGTTCGGAATTTATTTGATACCAACGAGATGGCGAAGAACATTATGAACACTGGAAGGACAAGAATCTATAAAAATGATAGTATGAATAAATAATTGGAAAAAGGAGATAGCTCCTCTATTCCAGGTAAAGTGAATTTGTTAAAAAAAACGTTTTCTGATAAGTATCAATTTGTTTATGTAATGCATCTATTGGTCCTCCCAGATGCAGTGCTGCGTAAAATTAATACAGCGTTATACCGGGGGGGGGGGGGGGGGGGGGGGGGATTTGTATGCCAGAAAAAAATTCAGTAACAGGAAAGCATTCCAGAAAGTGCAAGAGGAAAGTAATGGAAATCACACGTAACGATGGTGGTCTGAACATGATCAACATGCTTCAGTTCCCGAAGCTTCTAAACATACAATGGATGGGAAAATTATAATAACCCAAAGAGAGTGAATACTGAAGGTAGATCCCATTGTGGCATTTTAGGCAACTGGCAAACGGAGGTAATTTCTCAAATGTAAACACACGGACCAAGAATATGCAGGGTATTGATTAGCATTGAAAAAGAAAATCTGGAAAGACATATTTTGCATGTTATCTATACAATAAAATATAAGTAAAACAAAGTGAAATAAAAGCGGTAATATTCCAGTCCCAGCTTCTCTTCAACAACTTTCTCATTAAATACAAAATAAAGTACTATTTCTTTCCAAACTGGCACAATACAGGAATTGAAACAGATGAAAGATATAATGCCATCCGAACGAACAGAGACTTCTGTCTCTCGAGGAAGTACAGAATATGGGTGGGCGATTGCAGGCTAACATTAATTTTTGAATATTATGCCCTTATTAACTCTATACCCAAGAGTGGTTTCATGGATAGAAGGAGGATATCCTTGCACAATCCGACAGGATTGTGATGCTCAACATTCAATGCAAAACCACAAGAACATCAGGAAAATGTTATCCAAAGACAACGTAACAAATTTACCAACGGCCGCATAATTCTGGAAAGGAAATTTGTTACACCCCTAGACAAACAGGCTGGTCCCAGGGCTAAAGAACCCACCAAAGAAGTCGACATTCCTTCACTGAAAGTGTTTACATAAATATTTACCCTACAAATATACTGCTAAACAAATGAAAATACGAGAAATAATCAATGTATCATATTGTTAGGATAAGGGGATATTAATCAACATTTTTTTTCTACAATCTGTCCAGTTGTAAAGACTTATTTAAGGAATTTCATTGATCACAAAAATTAAAGTAGACACAAGTATTAAGCTAACGATGTCAGTCACTGGACCGTTCCTGTTTTGGGTGTGAACAATTCATTCTTCCCAACGCGTGGAAATATAATCATAACCCTCATTCTATTGATTGGGAAAATGTCCATAAGCATTTTTAAAAAGACAGTCTGCAATCTCTCATTGCATCAACCTTTGAAAAAGAAATGCACCATAAGGTATTCTTCTAGTCCTCTATCTCACATCATCTTCAGCTCTTCCGCGCCCCCCGTCCACGCCCCCCTCCCCCCCCCCCTCCCCCCCCCCCCCCCCTCCCCCGCGCCTTCTCCGGCGCTCGCTGTCACTTTTTCTTTCTCTGGGCCTACTTTTTTCCCTCTTTTGGCCTGTGTCGGTTCATCTGTAAGCTGGCTCTCTCTCTCTTACCGGTTATTTTATAATCACTTTTAGGTCATGTGTTCCCAAGTTTTAAATCATTTAAATTTTTTTATCATAATTATTTCATTTATTTCACGTAGTTTCCTTTCCTTTCGGGTGATGGGATGGGAGTGGCGGAAGATCGTGATTCACTGTATCTGTGCTATTCTTTCTAGAACCATGAATATTTGCGGATATGATTTATTAACTTGAATGCCTTGGACTTTCGACGAATGATTTCGTAGGGACCACTACAGATTGGTAGCGCGCGCCGCGCCACGCGCATACAACGCACACAAGCAACACGTACACACACACGTACACACACACACCACACACACACACACACACACACGCACAACACCCACACACACATATACACCACTACTCACTCACACACACACACACACACACACACCACACACACACACTACACACTCACACACACACACACACACGCACACACACACGCGCGCCACTCACGATACTTGTCTCCTGAACGTCCTTCCTCACGTCCTCCTTGCAGCCACACTCCACCCCCCCCCCCCCCCCCCCCGCCCCCTCCCCAAATATTTCATCATTTCTTCTCATTGCAAGGATGGCGTTTCCGGGGACCTGGCAGGTGGCGAGACTACTTAGAATTGTATGCACAAAATTTATTTTCCTATTGTTCGCATATCGTTCCTCGGACTTGTGAGTTGATTTTAAACGTGGTGACAGCCCTGAATTGCCCCTTGCGGTCGCTGGCTATAAGCAACATTATCTTATCTTATCGTTTTCCTTCGGTCATACTTGGATTTTATTTTTTCATTTTTTCGTTCCAAGGAGGGCTTTCGGGGAACATTTGGACTCAGGAGAGAACGGAGGAGGCGAAGGGAATCATATGTTGTATTCAGTCTATTCAACCAGGCACAATAGGGCGGAAGATTACGTGTTTCACGTGAGTTTACACAGCTGTATATTTATTTGATATTTCGTTTGTTTTTTACACAGCAACGAATCTTTTTCGTTTTTTGTCTTCTTTCCTTCTTTCTCTACTTCCTTCTTCCTTCGTTATCATATCTCCTTTTTCTCTCTGTTTGTCCGAGTTTTCTTTCCTTCCCTCCTTTTTCTCTGTTTGTCCGAGTTTCTTTTTTGTTTTTTTTGCTTTCTGTATGAGCAGACATGAATCAATGAGAGTGCCAGTACACACACAATAGAACATTAACAAACCCAGACGACTTTGTATCAAATGCCAAAACACAAAAATCTCAAGAAATTCTGTCCATTTTGAAAGAGAACATACATACTATGCATGGGTTATGAACTGGTTGTTACAAAAAAAAAGAAAGAAAAAACAGAGAAAAACAACTAGACTTGAAATTGATTTGTTATTTAACCGCTTTTATTTTTTTTTTTTTTGCGAGAGGAAGAGGACACAGTGTGAACAACCAAAAATACTGAAGAGGAGGATATTTGGCCTAGGGGAAACAAAAAAAAAAAAAAAGGAAGTCGCCCAAGCTTAGGTAGCTCCAATGATTCACGACAACTGATGCATAAAAAAAAAAAAAAAAAAAAGAAGAAAAAAAAGGAAACTCTCTCTCTCTCTCTCTCTCTCATCTCTCTCTCTCGTCTCTCACCACTCTGGTCTTCTCCTCTCCTCTCTCACTCATCTTCTCTTCCTCTCTCTCTCTCCCCCCCCCACTTCCACATTGCTCTCCCGCCCCCCGTTGCCCACGCCCCGTCAACGATACCCTTATCAACCCAACTGTTCATTTCATTCTCTTCCCATCTTATATAAGCATTACCCAGAAATATAAAACTTCTGTATTAACTGCACTCTTCCACAAAAGAACCTGGGTCTTGATAGTGCACACCGTGTGTTCGACATGCAGCACCTGCGACACTACCCTCCCTGAATCCTTCAATGATTCCCTAGCTAGTATTGTTGCCTGGCCGATTCCCTAGTTTTGCATCTGATGTTTGTGCACCAACTTTGGGTCTTTGAACTACCTTGCGATGGCTGTCTTTGATTTTTGTCTGATCACCTCACTGTAACATGTGTTTTATTAAAAAGAATAATACAATACTGTTTTTGCTGTATTTGATCTCTCAAGAGTGGTATTGTTGTATTGCTGCCTACGCTTGAACCAGTAGCATGGCGGTTTAACGTAGATCATGAAACTGGAAGTTGTTCAGGTGGTCTTTGTTCGTTACGTCGTTAACTACATTATCATAAGTGCCCTGGTGTTTGTCAAATTGTATGTCGGCAGTCATATCTTGTCTCAGGCATATTTTCTGGGCATGTTTTTGTCAGCACAACTTCTCTAACAATGTTTGTATCCTTCATCCAGTTTGCAAACATTAGAAACAGAGTGATAAAACATGTGGAAAGATTTCTTGGCAAAAAAAAACAACACAACAACAACACAAACAATCGAGAATTATAATGTCGGTCACACTACAAAGCCTGTGAACAAGTAAGAAATAGAAGCGAGTTTCGTTCCCAATTCCATCAAACTCCTGAATCCAAACTGAACTTTCAATACGATTACCGGTTCAGAAGCGTTAATTGATGTTCGGTGTGTGTGGTGTGTGTGTGTGTGTGAGTGTGGGTGTGTGTGTGTGTGTGTGTGTGTGTGTGTGGTGTGTGTGTGTGTGTGTGCGTGTGTGTGTTTGTGTGTGTGTAATGTTGTGTGTGTGTGTGTGTGTGTTGGTGTGTGTGTGTGTGTGGGTGTGGGTGTGTGAGTGTGTGTGTACACACACACAAGTAAAGCGGATAAATTACAAGGACAAGTTAACAGCACCATTCCAGCAACTTACACAGCAGCTTGGTGTTTGCAATGACTGCAAGAAATATTCCAATTCCAAACAAAGTTTTGCGCTTATTTTTCTTCAATCAAGACATAAGACAAGCTTTGTTTATAAATGAATATTTTTTGCAGTCCGAGTAACACCAAGCTGCTCTGTAAGATGCGGGAATGGTGCTTGGATACTATACTTGGAATTTATTAGTTTAATGTAATATAATCCCTTGGGATTCAATCCAAGAACGGCCCTCAGCACTTGTGTCTTAAGATGTTAATCTCTTTATATTATCTACTTTTCACAAGAAAAGTCGCTTGTTATTGCCTTTCAATGATTTTTCTTTTTTGTTTCGAAGGTGGCATTTGGTTTGATTTTTTGAAACTCATCAAACACTACTACGTACAACCTAGCCTTATTTCTGGGATAGAGCTACTCTTACAACGAAAAGGCAGAGGAGACAGTACCACTTCCAGCAGTCGACATGAGGAGATACAATAGGTTTGAAATAACTGGTTATCTGCCCAGGAGTTACAGATACGAGTTTCCTTCCCCATTGGAGATTGTCTCCCCCTTGGATACTATAAGCTTGCGCTGAAGGCTCTTTTGAGAAGTATTTATTATTCCCCATACACGTCCCACTCAGCCACATACCTGTTAGGCAGAATATTATCTACCACTGCACATACGTATGGCTTATCTCCCCTATTTCTTCAATCTAAGACCATAAGATCAAACTTTTTTAAAATAAGAATATTTCCTACGCAGTCATTGCAAACACCAAGCTCTCTGTAAGTTGCAGGAATGGTGCTATGGTTACTATCCTTGGAATATTATTAGTTTATTGTAATTTATTCCCTTTGCAGATTCCTTTCCAAAAACTGCCCTCAACCCTTGTGTCTTAAGAGCTTATCTTTTTATTTTTATTTAAAAACTTTTCATCAAGAAAAGTGTCGCTGTTTTGCTCTTTCATGATTTTTCTTTTGCATCTTAGGTGGGCATTTTGGTTGATTTTTGAAAACTCATCACACATAATAAGGTTTGCACACCAGCCTTTTTCATGGGATAGCATTCTTCTTAAGAACGAAAAGCCAGAGGGAGGGACAAGTTACCACTTCTGCAGTCACTGAGGAGAAAACAAATAAAGTTTCGCAATACTGGTATCTGACCCAGAGTTAGATGTTTGGCCGAGTTTTTCTCCCGAAGGGGGGGGGGGAGTGGGGGAAAAGGGGGGGGGGGGGGGGGGGGGGAAGGTGGGGGGGGGTGTTTGGGACAGTGGAGATGGTCCTCCCCCTTGAAGACTATAAGCATGCGGAAAGTTCAAGTTTGAGAATATTTATTTTCCCACCAAGCACATCCTGGTTAGTTAGCAGAATTATCTACCACTGCACATATGAAGCTTATCCTCCCCCTATTTCTTTTAATCTAAGATATAAGAGCAAACTTTGTTGATAATTTGAATATTTCTTGCCGTCATTGCAACACCAAGCTGCTCTGTTAACTTGTTTCAATGTTGCTTGGTTACCTATCCCTTGGAATTTAATTAGTTTTATTGTAATTTAGTCCCTTGGGATTCATTCCAAGAAATTTGGCCCCTCAGCACTTGTGTCTTAAGAGTTATCTTTTTTTTATATTTTCTCTACTTTTCACAAGAAAATGTAGCTTGTTTTGCTCTTCATGATTTTCTTTTTGCTTCTTAAGTTGGCCATTTTTGGTTGATGTTTTGAAACACAACAAACATCTACGGTACTGCCACCAGCCTTTTCTGGGATAAGCATCTCTTATTAAAACCGAAAAGGCAGAGGAGTCAAGTTTACCACTTTCCGCATGAGTAAGGAAACCAATCAGGTTTCGCAATACTGAATCTGACCAGGAGTTATATGTTAGTGAGTTTCCTCCCCATGGAGATGGTCCTCCCCCTTGAACTATAAGCTATGCTGAAATGCTCATTTTGAGAAGAATTATTATTCCATAATTCACCCACTCAGGCGCAAAGTGTTAGGCAGAAGTAGCTACTACTGTACTGCCTATATGATGCATATCTCCGCCTATATTGTCAATCTACGACATAAGAGCAAGCCTAGTTTATAATTGAAAAAGTATCTATATATATATATATAGTATATATATATATATTATATAAATATATATAAAATATGGCGAATAGCATCGCTTTGTGAATATAAGCAACAGAAGACAGAAAACACTCAATTAGTGTTAGAGGGCGGAGAGGTAGCGACCAGATTTCAAATGGCTTTCAGACCAGGAGACGAGCACATACAAAACACCCTAACAGTGTTGATGGAGGTAGAGTAGCGACAGAATTCAAATGGCTTGCACATATGATGACGACTACACACAAAATTACCTATCCGTGCTTGAGGGCGTTAGAGTACAACAAATCCATTCAAAGCCCCCTTACTCCGCACGCGCACATACTGCCCCCCGATAGTCAGTACTCAAAAGGGAACTCGATCGTGAAGTGAGATGCATAACCACACTAAACATTACAAACCAGACACTTTGTATCAAATGCCAAAACACAAAATCAGCAAAAATTTGTCCATTTTGAAAGAGAACATACATACTATGCATGGTGTGTAAGAGACTGGTTGTTACAAAAAAAAAGGAAAGAAAAAAAAAGAGAAAAAAAACTAGTCGTGGAAAATTGATTTTGTTTTTTTTTCCGCTTTTTTTTTTTTTTTTTGGCAGATGAAGAGGACAGTGTGAAGCACCAAAAAATGAAGAGGTGGATTTTGGCCTTAGGGGAAAAAAAAAAAAAAAAAAGGAAGTCGCCGCCTTAGGTGCTCCATTGATCCGACAACTGATGCCTAAAAAAAAAAAAAAAAAAAGAAGAAAAAAAAAGGATCTCTCTCTCTCTCTCTCCTCCTCTCTCTCTCTCTCTCTCTCTCTCTCTCTCTCTCCTCTCTCTCTCTCTCTCTCTCCCCCCCCCACTTCCACATTGCTCTCCCCGCCCCCCTTGCCCACCCCCGTCAACGATACCTTATCACCAACTGTTCATTTCCATTCTCTTCCCATCTTTATTAGCATTACCCAGAAATTTAAATTCTGTATTATCTGCACTATTCACAAAAGAACTGGGTCTTGATAGTGCACCGTGTGTTCGACATGCAGCACCTGCGACACTATCTCCCTGAATCTTCAATGATTGCCTAGCTAGTATTGTGGCCTGGCCGATTCCCTATGTTTGTGCATCTGATGTTTGTGCACCAACTTTGGTCTTTGATCTAGCCTGCGATGGCCTGTCTTTGATTTTTGTCTGATCACCTCACTGAACATGTTTTTTTAAAAAGAATATACAATACTGTTTTGGCTGTTTGATCTCTCAAGAGTGGTATTGCTGGTATTGCTGCCTACTCTTGAACCAGTAGCATTGCGTTTTGAACGTAGATCATGAACTGGAAGTTGTATCTGGTGGTCTTTGTTCGTTACGTCGTTAACTACATTATCAATATGTGCCCTGGTTTGTTTGTCAGATTGTATGTCGGCAGTCATATCTTGTCTCAGCATATTTTCTGGGCATGTTTTGTCAGCACATCTTCTCTAACATTGTTTGTATCCTTATCCAGTTGCAAACATTTAAAACAGAGTGGTTAAAACATGTGGAAAGATTATTGGCAAAAAAAACAACACAACAACAACAAAAACAGCGAGATGTATGAATGTCGTGTCACACTAAAAGCTGTGAACAAGTAGAAATAGAAGCGGTTTCGTTCCCAATTCCATCAAACTCCTGAATCAAAACTGAACTTTCAATACGATTCGGTTCAGAAGCGTTTTTGTATGTTCGTGTGTGTGTGTGTGTGTGTGTGTGTGTGTGTGTGTGTGTGTGTGTGTGTGTGTGTGTGTGTGTGTGTGTGTGTGTGTGAGTGTGTGTGTGTGTGTGTGTGTATGTGTGTGTGTGTGTGTGTGTGTGTGTGTGTGTGTGTGTGTGTGTGTGTGTGTGTGTGTGTGTGTGTACACACACACAATAAGCGGATAAATTACAAGGACAAGTAACGAGCACCATTCCAGCAACTTAAACAGCAGCTTGGTGTTGCAATGACTGCAAGAAATATTCAATTACAAACAAAGCTTGCTCTTATTTCTTCAATCCAAGACATAAGAGCAAGCTTTGTTTATAATTGAATATTTTTTGCAGTCATTGTAACACCAAGCTGCTCTGTAAGTTGCTGGAATGGTGCTTGGTTACTTATACTTGGAATTTATTAGTTTATTGTAATTTAATCCCTTGTGGATTCATTCCAAGAACTGGCCCTCAGCACTTGTGTCTTAAGAGGTTATCTCTTTATATTATCTACTTTTCACAAGAAAATGTCGCTTGTTTTTGCTCTTTCATGATTTTCTTTTGTTTCGTAGGTGGCATTTTGGTTGATTTTTTGAAAACTCATCAAACATACTACGGTACAACCAGCCTTTTTCTGGGATAGCATTCTTCTTACAAACGAAAAGGCAGAGGAGTCAAGTTACCACTTCCCGCAGTCACATGAGGAGAAACAATCAGGTTTCAAAATACTGGTATCTGACCAGGAGTTACATGATACTGAGTTTCCTTCCATTGGAGATGGTCTCCCCCTTGGAGACTATAAGCTTGCTGAAGGCTCATTTTGAGAAGTATTTATTATTCCCCATTCACCCACTCAAGCACATACTGTTAGGCAGAATTATCTACCACTGCACATACGAATGCTTATCTCCCCTATTTCTTCAATCTAAGACATAAGAGCAAACTTTGTTTATAATTGAATATTTCTTGCAGTCATTGCAACACCAAGCTGCTCTGTAAGTTGCTGGAATGGTGCTTGGTTACTTATCCTTGGAATTTATTAGTTTATTGTAATTTATTCCCTTGCAGATTCATTCCAAAAACTGGCCCTCAACACTTGTGTCTTAAGAGCTTATCTTTTTATTTTTTTTAAAAAACTTTTCACAAGAAAATGTCGCTTGTTTTGCTCTTTCATGATTTTCTTTTGCTTCTTAGGTGGCTTTTGGTTGATTTTTTGAAAACTCATCACACATACTATGGTATTGCACACCAGCCTTTTTCTGGGATAGCATTCTTCTTAAGAACGAAAAGCCAGAGGAGTCAAGTTACCACTTTCTGCAGTCACTGAGGAGAAACAATAAAGTTTCGAAATACTGGTATCTGACCAGGAGTTATATGTTGGCGAGTTTTCTCCCCATTGGAGATGGTCTCCCCTTGGAGACTATAAGCTTGCTGAAAGTTCATTTTGAGAAGTATTTATTATTCCCACTCAAGCACATACTGTTAGTTAGGCAGAATTATCTACCACTGCACATATGAATGCTTATCTCCCCCTATTTCTTTAATCTAAGATATAAGAGCAAACTTTGTTTATAATTGAATATTTCTTGCGTCATTGCAACACCAAGCTGCTCTGTAACTTGTTCGAATGTTGCTTGGTTACCTATCCTTGGAATTTATTAGTTTATTGTAATTTAGTCCCTTGTGGATTCATTCCAAGAATTGGCCCTCAGCACTTGTGTCTTAAGAGGTTATCTTTTTATATTTTCTACTTTTCACAAGAAAATGTAGCTTGTTTTGCTCTTTCATGATTTTCTTTTGCTTCTTAGGTGGCATTTTTGGTTGATGTTTTGAAACTCAACAAACATCCTACGGTACTGCACACCAGCCTTTTTCTGGGATAGCATTCTTATTAAAACCGAAAAGGCAGAGGAGTCAAGTTACCACTTTCCGCAGTGACTAAGGAGAAACAATCAGGTTTCGAAATACTGGAATCTGACCAGGAGTTATATGTTAGTGATTTTTCCTCCCCATTGGAGATGGTCTCCCCCTTGGAGACTATAAAGCTTGCTGAAGGCTCATTTTGAGAAGTATTTATTATTCCATATTCACCCACTCAAGCGCAAGTGTTAGGCAGAAGTATCTACTACTGCAAATATGAATGCTTATCTCCGCCTATTTTTTCAATCTAAGACATAAGAGCAAGCCTTGTTTATAATTGAATATATATAATATTATATATATATATATATATATATATATATATATATATAATATATATATATATATGGCGAATAGCATAGCTTGTGAATATAAGCAACAGAAGACAGAAAACACTCAATTAGTGTTAGAGGGCGGTAGAGTAGCGACAGAATTCAAATGGCTCAGACCAGGAGGACGAGCACATACAAAACACCCTATCAGTGTTAGATGGAGGTAGAGTAGCGACAGAATTCAAATGGCTTGACAATATGATGAACGAACTACACACAAAATACGCTATCAGTGCTTGAGGGCGTTAGAGTAGCAACATAATTCAATTCATAGGCCCACTTACTCCCAAGCGCACATACTGCCCCCCGTTATTCAGTACTTCAAAGGGAACTCGATCGTGAAGTTGGGACATACGCACGCACGCACGCACGCATTTAAAAGAGAGAGAGAGAGAGAGAGAGAGAGAGGAGAGAGAAGAGAGAGAGAGAGAGAGAGAGAGAGAGGGTTATACTCATTGTCTTAACGAAGCTTCTGTGCTACTAAGGGCAGAAAGCAGCAGCAGAATGGACAGAGGCCGGAGTA
>CM031613.1:30397653-30400153 GCA_018398815.1 Conus ventricosus
TAGTGTTTTCTTCCTTTAACATGTCATTATCCTGCCTCAAGGCAGACATTTCTTGCTTTATACCAGTCATTTCATCTTGGAGATTTGCACACATGTTTTTCACGTCTCTTAAGTCTTCCCTCAGTCCATCAAATTTGCAGGTTAAATTGTTCAGAATGGCCATAACATCCTTCAGTGTGGGATCGGCCGGAGACGCTGAGGCAGCAGGAGCAGAACCCGGTCCATGGCCACTGTCTCTGCGTGTGTTCCCGGCACTCTCTAGACGGGTTTGCCGCTTACTGTCAGGCTTCACAGAGGAAGGCCCTGGATTCAGTTCCACGTCTCCACAGCGTTGGAGCAAATGTCCGTAGCACAATAGAGACAGTAACAATCCTAAGGTGACACCGTCCATTCGCGACCTCAACACCAACACCGACATTTTCATGGCGGCTTTATATTTCATCCGCTTCAACATAAAACTTGCAAATATATGAGCAAATATGCCGCACACATACCAGAATGACAGCGATGCAGACGGCATACTCCCTCACAACAGTCACTGCCAACTGTCAAGACACAACACTGCATACAACTAGGAGAAAGCAACATAAATGTACAGAGCTCAGAAAAACGTGTCACTCAACTTCGTGTACCTCAGGAGCCCAGAGAGAGAGAGAGAGGAGAACTTTCTCAGTACTTGTCAATAATCTAAGGAGCAAGAGGAGAGGGAGAGAGGGGGAGAAGAAACACAGAAATTGGGGGCAGGGTGAAGGACGGTGGTGGTGATGGGGGGGGGGGGGGTAGGGGCGCCGCGGTACCTGTGGCGGAGTGGTCATCGCCAGGCTGCAGACGCCACAGGCCAGCCGGCATCTCTTCAGCATGTAGCCAGCGTTCCTCTGACAGTCACCATTCCTCGCCCAGCTTCCGCACTCGTTACGGCCGTCCAGGCAGGGAACTGACACACACACACACACACACACACACACACACACACACACACACACACACACACAACACACACACACAACACACCACGACACGCACGCACGCACGCACGCACGCACGCACGCACGCACGCATGCACGCACGCACGCACGCACGCACGCACGCACGCACGCACGCACGCACACACACACGCACGCACATGTACGCACGCACGCACGCACACACACACACACACACACACACACACACACACACACACACACACACACACACACACACACACAGAGAGTGTGACAGTAATAAACTGTATAATTCAATTATAACTGCAGCCTACAGGAGTAGTAGTAAACTGTATAATTCAATTATAACTATATACTACAGGAGTGGGTTCAGCAGAATAATATTACTGGTGAGTATCAGCAGGTTTTAAGAAATGTTTTTCTACTGTAGATGAGATGTTCACACTCTTAGCGTTAATACAGAAGCAGTTTTCGCAGAATCGTAAATTATATGTAGCATTTATTGATTTGGAGAAAGCTTTCGATTCTGTTTCAAGATCATTACTTTGGCCTGTACACCAAAAGAATGAATCAAAGGGAAGCTTTGTAAATGTGTTCAAAGCATGTATAGTAGTAGTCAGGCGAGGATAAGATCGGGTGCCAGTTTCACAGAGTACATCATGTGCACACGAGGAGTAAAACAAGGAGATTCGTGTAGCCTTATCCTTTTATTTTGTTTATTAACGAACTCGCCCTGGAAATAACACAACAACATTAACTCCTGATTTTATCAATTTTCTATTTTATTTTCTTAGTAGCACATGATGTTACTTTACTATCTGAAACGCCAGTTAGTCTTCAAACACAGTTGAATGATTTAGGTCGTGCAGCGTCTTGACTTCAGCTTAAGGTTAATATGAAAAGAGCAATGTTGTTGTGTTCAGAAAATAGGGGTTACCTAACAGCGAGAGAGTGGTGGTTTCTAGAGAGACAGAAAATGACGATTGTTAACTGTTATAAGTTTCAAGGTGTGACTTTCTCCAATAGATTTAGTTTCATATTTGTTTTGAGGATCTCGCAAGTCTTGCAAGAATGCCTTGATGTGTATTATGCGTAAGTTATACACGCTTAAAACTAATCCAGTATGACATGCATGTTCTATCTATTGCCATGTACAGCGTTGAAATATGGGGACTTGATAAGGCAGTAGCTCATGTTAAAAAGGTTTATCTATTTGCATTGAAGAAACTTTTAGTACAGCTTAAAACACCTAATGATTTAGTGCATGGAGAAACAGGGCGTCACCCCGTACACATAAATCCATCTGTTCAGTGCATTAGATGTTGGCTTAAAATATTAGGTATGGATGTAAACAGATTGTCTGTTAAAGCTTACGAACCGTTTACGTGGCTAGACTCGCGTGGTAAAACGTTATGGTTGTCAAGTGTTAGAGAAATATTATTTCAGAACGGGTTTGGAATAGTATGGTTGAACCAAGGAATTGAAAATGTCAACGTGGTTTGCATATATTTCGTCAAAGAGTCATGGACTACCCAGGGCAGAACTGGAATGTACAT
>CM031613.1:30405153-30417653 GCA_018398815.1 Conus ventricosus
AATGAATGAATGAATGAATGAATGAATGAATGAATGAATGAATGAATGAATGAATGAATCGTACCAGCGCAGTTGTACATCAAGTTGACGAGATGAGCATCGGTGAAAGATGGCCCCAGTATCATTCCAATCACGTCCTCTTTGGTGGGATCTCGCGTGAACAGTGTCTGTGTGTAGCCATCTGAGGAGAACGCCTGCCCAATGACACAGTACATGCAACTGGCTGTGAACAATGTCTGTGTGTAGCCATCTGAGGAGAACACCTGTCCAATGACACAGTGCATACAACTGGCTGTGAACAATGTCTGTGTGTAGCCATCTGAGGAGAACACCTGTCCAATGACACAGTGCATACAACTGGCTGTGAACAATGTCTGTGTGTAGCCATCTGAGGAGAACACCTGTCCAATGACACAGCCCATACAACTGGCTGTGAACAGTGTCTGTGTGTAGCCATCTGAGGAGAACGCCTGCCCAACGACACAGTGCATACAACTGGCTGTGAACAATGTCTGTGTGTAGCCATCTGAGGAGAACGCCTGCCCAGTGACACAGTCAGTCCATGTTTTTCTTATAAGCAATTATGATCGTTGCCTGGGGGACTGCATATCAATTATGATCGTTGCCTGGGGGACTACGTATCATGATCGTTGCCTGGGGGACTACATATCAATTATGATCGTTGCCTGGGGGACTACATATCAGTTATGATCGTTGCCTGGGGGACTACATATCAATTATGACCGTTGCCTGGGGGACTACATATCAATTATGATCGTTGCCTGGGGAATACATATCAATTATGATCGTTGCCTGGGGGACTACATATCAATTATGATCGTTGCCTGGGGGACTACGTATCATGATCGTTGCCTGGGGGACTACATATCAATCATGATCGTTGCCTGGGGGACTACATATCAATTATGATCGTTGCCTGGGGGACTACGTATCATGATCGTTGCCCGGGGGACTACATATTAATTATGATCGTTGCCTGGGGGACTACATATCAGTTATGATCGTTGCTGGGGGACTACATATCAGTTATGACCGTTGCCTGGGGGACTACATATCAATTATGATCGTTGCCTGGGGGACTACATATCAGTTATGATCGTTGCCTGGGGAACTGCATATCAATTATGATCGTTGCCTGGGGGACTACATATCAATTATGATCGTTGCCTGGGGGACTACATATCAGTTATGATCGTTGCCTGGGGGACTACATATCAATTATGATCGTTGCCTGGGGGACTACATATCAATTATGATCGTTGCCTGGGGGACTACATATGAATTATGATCGTTGCCTGGGGGACTACATATCAATTATGATCGTTGCCTGGGGGACTACATATCATGATCGTTACCTGGGGGACTACATATCAATTATGATCGTTGCCTGGGGGACTACATATCAATCATGATCGTAGCCTGGGGGACTACATATCAATTATGATCGTTGCCTGGGGGACTACATATCAATTATGATCGTTGCCTGGGGGACTACATATCAGTTATGATCGTTGCCTGGGGGACTACATATCAATTATGATCGTTGCCTGGGGGGCTACATATCAATTATGACCGTTGCCTGGGGGACTACATATCAATTATGATCGTTGCCTGGGGGACTACATATCAGTTATGATCGTTGCCTGGGGGACTACATATCATGATCGTTGCCTGGGGGCTACATATCAATTATGATCGTTGCCTGGGGGACTACATATCAGTTATGATCGTTGCCTGGGGGACTACATATCATTATGACCGTTGCCTGGGGGACTACATATCATTATGATCGTTGCCTGGGGGACTACATATCAATTATGATCGTTGCCTGGGGGACTACATATCAATCATGATCGTTGCCTGGGGGACTACATATCAGTTATGATCGTTGCCTGGGGAACTACATAATAATAGCAAAAATATCTTACAATATCATTATGATCGTTGCCTGGGGACTACATATCAGTTATGATCGTTGCCTGGGGGACTACATATCAATCATGATCGTTGCCTGGGGGACTACCATATCTCAATCATCATGATCGTTGCCTGGGGGACTACATATCAATCATGATCGTTGCCTGGGGGACTACATATCAATTATGATCGTTGCCTGGGGGACTACATGTCAGTTATGATCGTTGCCTGGGGGACTACATATCAATTATGATCGTTGCCTGGGGGACTACATATCAATTATGATCGTTGCCTGGGGGACTACATATCAATTATGATCGTTGCCTGGGGGACTACATATCAATTATGATCGTTGCCTGGGGGACTACATATCAATTATGATTGTTGCCTGGGGGACTACATATCAATCATGATCGTTGCCTGGGGGACTACATATCAATTATGATCGTTGCCTGGGGGACTACATATCAATTATGATCGTTGCCTGGGGGACTACATATCAATTATGATTGTTGCCTGGGGGACTACATATCAATCATGATCGTTGCCTGGGGGACTACGTATCATGTTGGTCTAAAAGGCCATGAAACTGTTGAAGAAAAGATTTCAATAATGACAATATCACCCTGTTGCTGCTGTTGCTGCTGCTGCTTCCGCTGTTGCTGCATGCTGCTACTACTGCCGGTGATGGTGGTGGTGCTGCTGCTGCTTCTCATGATATGCTTTTAATTACTGTCACCGTCCCATATCACGCCTTTCTAATTACTACAGTGCTATTGTCAGGTTCAGTCAGGGAGTACAGGTCCACATTACGGTTGCCTCGCCCTCTCTCCATTGTCTCTCCTTCATCCCTGTGAGGAAGTCACTGTCCTCATTCCCTTGTGTGTCTGCTCACCCTGTCGTTGAACTGAATCAACAAGACTCCGGCTACACTTCTCTGATGCTCACTTTGGTGTCAGCGGGCTTTTTTTGTTTCAAAAACACTGATGATGATATACTCTTCCTGTACGAGCTTAGACAGCAACGTTTGTCTTTCTGAGAGTTCAATTTTTCTTTAGGTCCTGTAGTTTCTAGCGTTTGGGGTCCAACTGTTTTTTGAACTCGAGTTTTTGTCGCCCACGTTAATGGCGCTGCTGAAGACGTGTTGTCAATGTCGTGTTATCTGTTGGCCACGTTAATGGCGCTGTTGTCAATGTCGTGTTATCTGTTGGCCACGTTAATGGCGCTGTTGTCAATGTCGTGTTATCTGTTGACCACGTTAATGGCGCTGTTGTCAATGTCGTGTTATCTGTTGGCCACGTTAATGGCGCTGTTGTCAGTGTCGTGTTACCTGTTGACCACGTTAATGGCGCTGTTGTCAGTGTCGTGTTACCTGTTGACCACGTTAATGGCGCTGTTGTCAGTGTCGTGTTACCTGTTGACCAGGTTAATGGCGCTGTTGTCAGTGTCGTGTTACCTGTTGGCCACGTTAATGGCGCTGTTGTCAATGTCGTGTTACCTGTTGACCACGTTAATGGCGCTGTTGTCAGTGTCGTGTTACCTGTTGACCACGTTAATGGCGCTGTTGTCAGTGTCGTGTTATCTGTTGGCCACGTTAATGGCGCTGTTGTCAGTGTCGTGTTACCTGTCGACCAGGTTAATGGCGCTGTTGTCAGTGTCGTGTTGCCTATCGACCAGGTTAATGGCGCTGTTGTCAGTGTCGTGTTGCATGTCGCCACGTTAATGGCGCTGTTGTCAGTGTCGTGTTACATGTCGCCACGTTAATGGCGCAGTTGTCAGTGTCGTGTTACATGTCACCCATGTTAATGGCGCTGTTGTCAGTGTCGTGTTACATGTCACCCATGTTAATGGCGCTGTTGTCAGTGTCGTGTTACATGTCGCCACGTTAATGGCGCTGTTGTCAGTGTCGTGTTACATGTCACCCATGTTAATGGCGCTGTTGTCAGTGTCGTGTTACATGTCACCCACGTTAATGGCGCTGTTGTCAGTGTCGTGTTGCATGTCACCCATGTTAATGGCGCTGTTGTCAGTGTCGTGTTACATGTCACCTATGTTAATGGCGCTGTTGTCAGTGTCGTGTTACATGTCACCCATGTTAATGGCGCTGTTGTCAGTGTCGTGTTACATGTCACCCATGTTAATGGCGCTGTTGTCAGTGTCGTGTTACATGTCACCCATGTTAATGGCGCTGTTGTCAGTGTCGTGTTACATGTCACCCACGTTAATGGCGCTGTTGTCAGTGTCGTGTTACATGTCACCTATGTTAATGGCGCTGTTGTCAGTGTCGTGTTACATGTCACGTATGTTAATGGCGCTGTTGTCAGTGTCGTGTTACATGTCACCCATGTTAATGGCGCTGTTGTCAGTGTCGTGTTACAAGTCACCCACGTTAATGGCGCTGTTGTCAGTGTCGTGTTACATGTCACCCATGTTAATGGCGCTGTTGTCAGTGTCGTGTTACATGTCACCCACGTTAATGGCGCTGTTGTCAGTGTCGTGTTACATGTCACCCACGTTAATGGCGCTGTTGTCAGTGTCGTGTTACATGTCACCTATGTTAATGGCGCTGTTGTCAGTGTCGTGTTACATGTCACCCATGTTAATGGCGCTGTTGTCAGTGTCGTGTTACATGTCACCTATGTTAATGGCGCTGTTGTCAGTGTCGTGTTACATGTCACCTATGTTAATGGCGCTGTTGTCAGTGTCGTGTTACATGTCACCCATGTTAATGGCGCTGTTGTCAGTGTCGTGTTACATGTCACCTATGTTAATGGCGCTGTTGTCAGTGTCGTGTTACATGTCACCCATGTTAATGGCGCTGCTGTCAGTGTCGTGTTACATGTCACCTATGTTAATGGCGCTGTTGTCAGTGTCGTGTTACATGTCACCCACGTTAATGGCGCTGTTGTCAGTGTCGTGTTACATGTCACCTATGTTAATGGCGTTGTTGTCTGTGTCGTGTTATCTAGCCTCCCTGTCCCCTCCCATCCCTACATCTTCACCTCCTCCTCTGTCCTCTGGTGTCAAACTACCACGTCAGTCGTATCATCCGAGGAAGGTGTGGACGTTGAAGCTGAACTCGCCGACCGTCCAGCCTTGAAGAGTACGCTCCAGGTGTATTGATTCAGTGCAGAGGGTCATGAATCCCAGTCTTCCAACAATGTTTGACAGTTCAGCTCACAGTTTACCACGTGACATGTGAACGATTGACGATGGTTTTCCGTGATGCACGTCAGTTCAACTGGACATGGCCAGTCCCAATGTCCGTCAGTTCAACTTGACATGGCCAGTCCCAATGTCCGTCAGTTCAACTTGACATGGCCAGTCCCAATGTCAGTGACTCGTTTTTCCCTCTTGCCTGTGACAGCTCAGTTCCGTCATGTCCTACAGACCCATTCACACTGATTCACGTTTTCCGTCATGTCCAACAGACCCATTCACACTGATTCACGTTTTCCGTCATGTCCTACAGACCCATTCACACTGATTCACGTTTTCCGTCATGTCCTACAGACCCATTCACACTGATTCACGTTTTCCGTCATGTCCTACAGATCCATTCAGAATTGTCAGTTTGAATCATAATTGCTCACAGTTTTTACCAGTTCACATTAACGCATGGCTCTCTCTTATGCATTACAGTTCAATTTACAGTCACCATTTTAAATCACCATTACTCACGGTGTTCTTATAGCGCATGATACTACAATGACTCATTATTCATCCATAGAGCATGACCTCACAATGACTCATAATTCATCCATAGAGCATGACCTCACAATGACTCATAATTCATCCATAGAGCATGACCTAACAATGACTCATAATTCATTCATAGAGCATGACCTCACAATGACTCATAATTCATCCACAGAGCATGACGTCACAATGACTCACAGTTTTGCCATAGTGCATGACGGAAGTGTAGTCGTAATCCAGACCCATCTTATCGTCCGAACCCTTGGCGTATTTCTCCAGGGCATCCACGAAATTGCTTTGAACGCCGTAGTAGTTTACCCTGATGTAGGCGTCTCTTTGTGGTCGTTGGTGTTCGTGGATCAGCCCAATGCTATGACCCAGTTCGTGTTCGATCATCCCGATCTGTCAGTAACACAGAGCACAACGTGCACCACGCAGAACGGAAGGAAGAAAGACAGTGCCCATAAAAACCACAGTGTTATTGTCGTTGTTTCTATAACAGGCATTTAAGCTCAGAGAAATAGCCGTGTCGTGAGAATGATGACATGCTATTGTTAAGCTTTATGATCTATTCTATGACTTTTGTTCATATTTTACTGTTCTGGTTTTTTTGTTGTTTTTGTGGTTTTTTTTTGTCTTTGTGTATAATATTCACACATCCTTTCATTGGGAGCCAAGGCTAAATAATGAACAAACCATCTCTCTCTCTCTCTCTCTCTCTCTCTCTCTCTCTCTCTCTCTCTCTCTTCTCTCTCTCTCTCTCTCTCTCTCTCTCCTCTCTCTCTCGCTCTCTCCTCTCTCTCTCTCTCTCATTTACGTTCATGCACTCTTGCTTATGCTCTATCATCTGACTCCCTTGTATCCCACTCCTTTTCTGTATCCCTATGGAACCTCGTTCCAAAGGGAGACATGTTCGCCACAAACTAGAAATGAGAGAATCAGAGCGAAACCAAGAGGTTGTTAAACAGAAAGGAGAGAATCAGAGCAAAACCAAGAGGTTGTTAAACAGAAATGAGAGAATCAGAGCGAAACCAAGAGGTTGTTAAACAGAAAGGAGAGAATCAGAGCGAAACCAAGAGGTTGTTAAACAGAAATGAGAGAATCAGAGCGAAACCAAAAGGTTGTTAAACAGAAAGGAGAGAATCAGAGCGAAACCAAGTGGTTGTTAAACAGAAATGAGAGAATCAGAGCGAAACCAAGAGGTTGTTAAACAGAAATGAGAGAATCAGAGCGAAACCAAGAGGTTGTTAAACAGAAATGAGAGAATCAGAGCGAAACCAAGAGGTTGTTAAACAGAAAGGAGAGAATCAGCGCGAAACCAAGAGGTTGTTCAACAGAAAGGAGAGAATCAGAGCGAAACCAAGAGGTTGTTAAACAGAAATGAGAGAATCAGAGCAAAACCAAGAGGTTGTTAAACATAAAGGAGAGAATCAGAGCAAAACCAAGAGGTTGTTAAACAGAAAGGAGAGAATCAGAGCGAAACCAAGAGGTTGTTAAACAGAAAGGAGAGAATCAGAGCGAAACCAAGAGGTTGTTAAACAGAAAGGAGAGAATCAGAGCGAAACCAAGAGGTTGTTAAACAGAAAGGAGAGAATCAGAGCGAAACCAAGAGGTTGTTAAACAGAAATGAGAGAATCAGAGCGAAACCAAGAGGTTGTTAAACAGAAAGGAGAGAATCAGAGCGAAACCAATAGGTTGTTAAACAGAAAGGAGAGAATCAGCGAAACCAAGAGGTTGTTAAACAGAAATGAGAGAATCAGAGCGAAACCAAGAGGTTGTTAAACAGAAAGGAGAGAATCAGAGCGAAACCAAGAGGTTGTTAAACAGAAAGGAGAGAATCAGAGCGAAACCAAGAGGTTGTTAAACAGAAATGAGAGAATCAGAGCGAAACCAAGAGGTTGTTAAACAGAAAGGAGAGAATCAGAGCGAAACCAAGAGGTTGTTAAACAGAAATGAGAGAATCAGACCGAAACCAAGAGGTTGTTACACAGAAAGACTGCCTTACGACATGTCCTGCCTGAAACTTTTAGAGTGAACAGTGAACAGTTGTGATGAGGCGGTGGTTGACTGTTCTATGCGTTAGTCCACTGTAAGCGAACAGACCTTTCACCGAGATCATAAACTTAAAGCGAACAGACCTTTCACCGAGATCACAAACTGTCATTTGGAAGATGGGAGTTTAAAGTGTTGTTTGGAAGTAAAGGAGTGAGGAGAGCTTTAACTGGGATTTTCAACTGTCATTTGCAAGTACAGTTTCTTAAAGCAAAGAGAAATGACCAGACGGTAGACAAGACGTGCGTTGTACAGACATATACGTAGAAAATGTATCACTGAAACATCGGAATGCGGACATTGCCTGTTCATAATGAACGTGTGTTTTGATACGACGACAATGCCATCGTGTGATTACAGCTGCCACGTGTTCATAATGAACGTGTGTTTTGATACGACGACAATGCCATCGTGTGGTTATCTAGCAACATCCTTTTAATTTACTTTGTCCAGTTATCTAGCAACATTGTTTTCATTTACTTTGTCCAGTTACCTAGCAACATTGTTTTCATTTACTTTGTCCAGTTATCTAGCAACATTGTTTTCATTTACTTTGTCTGGTTATCTAGCAACATTGTTTTCATTTACTTTGTCCAGTTATCTAGCAACATTGTTTTCATTTACTTTGTCCAGTTATCTAGCAACATTGTTTTCATTTACTTTGTACAGTTACCTAGCAACATTGTTTTCATTTACTTTGTCCAGTTATCTAGCAACATTGTTTTCATTTACTTTGTCCAGTTATCTAGCAGCATTGTTTTCATTTACTTTGTCCAGTTATCTAGCAACATTGTTTTCATTTACTTTGTCCGGTTATCCAGCAACATTGTTTTCATTTACTTTGTCCAGTTATCTAGCAACATTGTTTTCATTTACTTTGTCTGGTTATCTAGCAACATTGTTTTCATTTACTTTGTCTGGTTATCTAGCAACATTGTTTTCATTTACTTTGTCTGGTTATCTAGCAACATTGTTTTCATTTACTTTGTCCAGTTATCTAGCAACATTGTTTTCATTTACTTTGTCCAGTTACCTAGCAACATTGTTTTCATTTACTTTGTCCAGTTATCTAGCAACATTGTTTTCATTTACTTTGTCTGGTTATCTAGCAACATTGTTTTCATTTACTTTGTCCAGTTATCTAGCAACATTGTTTTCATTTACTTTGTCCAGTTATCTAGCAACATTGTTTTCATTTACTTTGTCCAGTTATCTAGCAGCATTGTTTTCATTTACTTTGTCCAGTTATCTAGCAACATTGTTTTCATTTACTTTGTCCAGTTATCTAGCAACATTGTTTTAATTTTCTTTCTCCAGTTATCTAGCAACATTGTTTTCATTTACTTCAGTCAATTACGGGTGAGAAAGCAAGACCAGAAAGAACACTTTTAGAATTGTCTGCTCCAAAGAGAACCATGATGGAACCAGTTGTAATATGACTGTCATTGTCTGCTCCAAAGAGAACCATGATGGAACCAGTTGTGGTGTGACTGTCATTGTCTGGTCCAAAGAGAACCATGATGGAACCAGTTGTAATATGACTGTCCTTGTCTGGTCCAAAGAGAACCATGATGGAACCAGTTGTGATGTGACTGTCTGGTCCAAAGAGAACCATGATGGAACCAGTTGTAATATGACTGTCATTGTCTGGTCCAAAGAGAACCATGATGGAACCAGTTGTAATATGACTGTCATTGTCTGGTCCAAAGAGAACCATGATGGAACCAGTTGTAATATGACTGTCATTGTCTGGTCCAAAGAGAACCATGATGGAACCAGTTGTGATGTGACTGTCTGGTCCAAAGAGAACCATGATGGAACCAGTTGTAATATGACTGTCATTGTCTGGTCCAAAGAGAACCATGATGGAACCAGTTGTAATATGACTGTCATTGTCTGGTCAAAAGAGAACCATGATGGAACCAGTTGTGATGTGACTGTCACTGAAATGGACAGTTGTCACAGTGTCATGATCTACTTTCTGTAGTGGACAGTGGTCACAGTGTCATGATCTACTCTCTGCAATGGACAGTGGTCACATTGTCATGATCTACTCTCTGTAACGGACATTTGTCACAGTGTCATGATCTACTCTCTGTAGTGACAGTGGTCACAGTGTCATGATCTACTCTGTGTAGTGGACAGTTGTCACAGTGTCATGATCTACTCTGTGTAGTGGACAGTTGTCACAGTGACATGATCTACTCTCTGTAACGGACAGTGGTCACTGTGTCATGATGTACTCTCTGTAATTGACAGTTGTCACAGTGTCATGATCTACTCTGTGTAGTGGACAGTGGTTACAGTGTCATGATCTACTCTGTGTAGTGGACATTGGTCACAGTGTCATGATCTACTCTGTGTAGTGGACAGTTGTCACAGTGTCATGATCTACTCTGTGTAGTGGACAGTTGTCACAGTGTCATGATCTACTCTGTGTAGTGGACAGTTGTCACAGTGTCATGATCTACTCTGTGTAGTGGACAGTTGTCACAGTGTCATGATCTACTCTGTGTAGTGGACAGTGGTCACAGTGTCATGATCTACTCTGTGTAGTGAACAGTGGTCACTGTGTCATGATCTACTCTGTGTAGTGGACAGTTGTCACAGTGTCATGATCTTCACTCTGTAGCGGACAGTGGTCACTGTGTCATGATGTACTCTCTGTAATGGACAGTGGTCACAGTGTCATGATCTACTCTGTGTAGTGGACAGTGGTCACAGTGTCATGATCTACTCTGTGTAGTGGACAGTGGTCACAGTGTCATGATCTACTCTGTGTAGTGGACAGTGGTCACAGTGTCATGATCTCACTATCTGTAGTGGACAGTGGTCACAGTGTCATGATCTACTCCGTGTAGTGGACAGTGGTCACAGTGTCATGATCTACTCTGTGTAGTGGACAGTGGTCACAGTGTCATGATCTACTCTGTGTAGTGGACAGTTGTCACAGTGTCATGATCTACTCTCTGTAGTGGACAGTGGTCATAGTGTCATGATCTACTCTGTGTAGTGGACAGTTGTCACAGTGTCATGATCTACTCTGTGTAGTGGACAGTTGTCACAGTGTCATGATCTACTCTCTGTAGTGGACAGTGGTCACAGTGTCATGATCTACTCTGTGTAGTGGACAGTGGTCACAGTGTCATGATCTACTCTGTGTAGTGGACAGTGGTCACAGTGTCATGATCTACTCTGTGTAGTGGACAGTGTCACAGTGTCATGATCTACTCTGTGTAGTGGACAGTGGTCACAGTGTCATGATCTACTCTCTGTAGTGGACAGTGGTCACAGTGTCATGATCTACTATCTGTAGTGGACAGTGGTCACAGTGTCATGATCTACTCTGTGTAGTGGACAGTGGTCACAGTGTCATGATCTACTATCTGTAGTGGACAGTTGTCAAGTGCCATGATCTACTATCTGTAGTGGACAGTGGTCACAGTGTCATGATCTACTCTCTGTAGTGGACAGTGGTCACAGTGTCATGATCTACTCTCTGTAGTGGACAGTGGTCACAGTGTCATGATCTACTCTGTGTAGTGGACAGTGGTCACAGTGTCATGATCTACTATCTGTAGTGGACAGTGGTCACAGTGTCATGATCTACTTTGAGTAGTGGACAGTGGTCACAGTGTCATGATCTACTCTCTGTAGTGGACAGTGGTCACAGTGTCATGATCTACTCTGTGTAGTGGACAGTGGTCACAGTGTCATGATCTACTCTGTGTAGTGGACAGTGGTCACAGTGTCATGATCTACTCTGTGTAGTGGACAGTTGTCACAGTGTCATGATCTACTCTCTGTAACGGACAGTGGTCACAGTGTCATGATCTACTCTGTGTAGTGGACAGTGGTCACAGTGTCATGATCTACTCTCTGTAGTGGACAGTGGTCACAGTGTCATGATCTACTCTGTGTAGTGGACAGTTGTCACAGTGTCATGATCTACTCTGTGTAGTGGACAGTGGTCACAGTGTCATGATCTACTCTGTGTAGTGGACATTTGTCACAGTGTCATGATCTACTCTGTGTAGTGGACAATGGTCACAGTGTCATGATCTACTCTGTGTAGTGGACAGTGGTCACAGTGTCATGATCTACTCTCTGTAGTGGACAGTGGTCACAGTGTCATGATCTACTCTGTGTAGTGGACAGTGGTCACAGTGTCATGATCTACTCTCTGTAGTGGACAGTGGTCACAGTGTCATGGTCTGCTCATTGTAGTGGACAGTGGTCACAGTGTCATGATCTACTATCTGTAGTGGACAGTGGTCACAGTGTCATGATCTACTCTCTGTAGTGGACAGTAGTCACAGTGTCGTGATCTACTCTGTGTAGTGGACAGTGGTCACAGTGTCATGATCTACTCTGTGTAGTGGACAGTGGTCACAGTGTCATGATCTACTCTGTGTAGTGGACAGTGGTCACAGTGGCATGATCTGCTCTGTGTAGTGGACAGTGGTCACAATGTCATGATCTACTCTGTGTAGTGGACAGTTGTCACAGTGTCATGATCTACTCTGTGTAACGGACATGGTCACAGTGTCATGATCTACTCTCTGTAATGGACAGTGGTCACAGTGTCAGGATCTATTCTCTGTAGTGGACAGTTGTCACAGTGTCATGATCTACTCTCTGTAGTGGACAGTGGTCACAGTGTCAGGATCTACTTTCTGTAGTGGACAATTGTCACAGTGTCATGATCTACTCTCCTCAATGGACAGTTGTCACAGTGTCATGATCTACTCTCTGAGCTGACAGACAGGCTGTTGACAGAGGGTGGTCAGACACGTTGTTGTAGCTGACAG
>CM031613.1:30422653-30426100 GCA_018398815.1 Conus ventricosus
GATGCAGCAAAACTTACTGAAATCATTGGGCTTGATCTCGTAAGGAATGATGCCGTCTTTCCACGGGGTAGCAATGGTACGACCGTCAGTCCTCTCCTTATGACCTCTGAAAACAAAAGGTCGGGTGGTTAAACACAGGTCGGGTGGTTAAACACAGATCGGGTGGGTAAACACAGGTCGGGTGAATTTGGAAAAAAAATCAGTGATGAAACTCCGCCAAAAAACGGAGACAAACGATTCATAAGGCAAAACATGACGCGTTTCAACCTCTTAGGCACGATACACAACGCTTAGGACAACGACAATGAACGAGCAATCACATATCCCCATCCAGTTTGGCGCAAGATAGGCGTTGAACAACATAAACATAAGTATAGAGTTAGGCGTTGAACAACATAAACATAAGTATAGAGTTGGGCGTTGAACAACATAAACATAAGTATAGAGTTGGGACTTTTCCGACCAGTGTTAAACCACCCGACCTCTTTGCAAAGTCCCAACTCTAAACATATGTTCAGATTTTCACATTTGTTTAGATTGCCGCCTGCAGTCGCCTCACTTTGCAAACAGGTCGGGTGGTTTAACACAGGTCGGTGGTTTAACACAGTTGAGGTGGTTTAACACAGGTCGTGGTTTAACGTGGGTGGGATGGTTTAACACAGGTCGGTGGTTTAACGCGGGTGGGGTGGTTTAACACAGGTGGGGTGGTTTAACACAGGTGAGATAGTTTAACACAGGTCGCTGGTTTAACACAGGTGAGATGGTTTAACACAGGTCGCTGGTTTAACACAGGTGGGGTGGTTTAACACAGGTGGGGTCGTTTAACACAGGTGGGGTGGTTTAACACCGGTGGGGTGGTTTAACACAGGTGGGGTGGTTTAACACAGGTGAGGTGGTTTAACACCGGTGGGGTGGTTTAACACAGGTGGGGTGGTTTAACACAGGTGAGGTGGTTTAACACAGCTGGGGTGGTTTAACACAGGTGGGGTGGTTTAACACAGGTGGTGTGGTTTAACACAGGTGAGGTGGTTTAACACAGGTGGGTGGTTTAACACAGGTGGGGTGTGGGGTGGTTTAACACCGGTGGGGTGGTTTAACACAGGTGGGATGGTTTAACACAGGTGGGGTGGTTTAACACAAATCGGGTGGTTTAACACAAATCGGTTGGTTTAACACAAATCGGGTGGTTTAACACAAATCGGGTGGTTTACCTCAGGTCGGATGGTTTAACACAGGTGGGGTGGTTTGACACATGTGGGGTGGTTTAACTCAGGTCGAGTCGTTTAACACAAGTGTTAACATAGGTCGGGAAAGTTCCAACTCTATCCTTAGGTTTTAATTATTCAGATGTTGTTTGGCTCTGTGACTTCCCCAGACACCAAACTTCCCTCACTCCCTTCCCGCCTACTACCCCTCCCCTCCCACCCACAAATCCCTCTCCTCCAGAAGAACCACCAAGTCCATCCAACAACAGTGCTCATGCACCATGTCCATCCAACAACAGTTCTCATGCACCAAGTCCATCCAACGACAGTCCTCATGCACTAGCGGATAAACCCTCATGCTCAGAACATTTGAGCAACACTGTCAAAGATGCGTTCAAAGTGGATGAAACTGAATTGCTGGTTCCAGCCTTCCAATAGTACGCTCAGCTTCAGGTTGCAAACGGCGCCAAACAATTCCCACATATAACGGCTTGTGGTGGGATTGGAACCGACATCCTCCCGGCCCGTAGCTGGCGACCATTTCTTTGTGTTATTTCATTACAATGTGAACTCTTTACACTCCACGCCCACCAGCTTTACGATTCACCTCTGTCCTGATTTTTGCTAGTTCTAACTTTCTTGTTATGCACATAATCGTTCCATTCGTTACCCCCGGAAAAAGAACAAAACCCGACATTCACTTCTCAACAGACAACAAACAGAAACAAAACACCCACATAACAACAGACAACAAATAGAACAGAACACCCACATAACAACAGATAACAAATAGAACAAAACACCGACATAACAACAGACAACAAACAGAACAAAACACTCACATAACAACAGACAACAAACAGAACAAAACACCCACATAACAACAGACAACAAATACAACAGAACACCCCCATAACAACACATAACAAATAGAACAAAACACCTACATAACACAGACAACAAGCAGAACAAACATCCACTCAACAACAGACAACAAACAGAACAAAACACCCACATAACAACAGACAACAAGCAGAACAAAAACACCACATAACAACAGATAACAAATAGAACAAAACACCCACATAACAACAGACAACAAACAGAACAAAACACCACACAAACAACAGACAAAAACAGAACAAAACACCCACATAACAACAGACAACAAATAGAAAAACACACCCACATAACATCAGACAACAAATAGAACAAAACACCGACATTCACTTCACAACAGACAACAGATAGAACAAAACACCCACATAACAACAGACAACAAACAGAACAAATACCCACATAACAACAGACATCAAGCAGAACAAAACACCCACATAACAACAGACAACAAACAGAACAAAGCACCCACATAACAACAGACAACAAACAGAACAAAACACCCACATAACAACAGACAACAGATAGAACAAACACCAACATAACAACAGACAACAAATAGAACAAAACACCCACATAAACAACAGATAGAAAATAGAACAAAACACTCACATAACAACAGATAACAAACAGAACAAAACACCCACATAACAACAGACAACAAACAACAAAACACCCACATAACAGTAGACAACAAATAGAACAAACACCGACATTCACTTCACAACAGACAACAGATAGAACAAAACACCCACATAACAACAGACAACAAATAGAACAAAGCACCGACATAACAACAGACAACAAACAGAACAAACACCCACATAACATCAGACAACAAACAACAAAACACCCAATAACAACAGACAACAAACAAAATAAAACGACATAACAACAGACAACAAACAGAACAAAACACACACATAACAACAGACAAAAAACACAACAAAACGACATAATAACAGACAACAAACAGAACAAAACACCCACATAACAACAGACAACAAATAGAACAAAACACTCACATAACAACAGACACCAACAGAAACAAACCACCCACATAACAACAGACAACAAATAGAACAAAATAGCCACATAACAACAGACAACAAATAGAACAAAACACCCACATAGCAACAGACAGCCAAATCGGAAAGATCAAAAGTTCATGATCTTCAACTTTTTTAAGTATATCCGAGGACTTGTATTTTCGAGCCGATTAGATTTTTTTATAAGGAATGGAAGTAAAGATCAATGTCAAGTGCAGAATCGACGGATTAAATAAAAGCTCAAAAAGGAATAGTTTATGATGAATAAAACCAAACCTCAAAAAAGAATAGTTTAT
>CM031613.1:30426714-30429214 GCA_018398815.1 Conus ventricosus
TTTTGAAATAATGACTAAAGTAAATGCGTTTAAATTAAGATCCTGTTCATCAAAAAGAACAATTCTGACTCTTGTGCTTATAACAAATAAGTAATTATGACTTATGTGAATAAGTAACTATGAATCCTGTGCGTGCATCAAAACGAGGTTTTTTTTTACTTTCTGTTCATGTCTTAAAATGAGTTGTAATGACTCTTGAGTGTGCTTGAAACGGGTAATTATGACTCTTGGGCAGGCATCAAAATGAGAAATCATCATGACTCCTATATGTGTGTGTCAAAATTAGACATTTCTGCTCAGCTCCACGAGTACGTGGTATTAATTAAACAAACGTCAGGGCGACGATCGCTGGACTGATTTTGTTTGTTTTGTTGTTGTTGTTGTTGTTTTTGTTTTTTTTTGAACAAATGTCTTTCTAATGGAAGAAAGTAACAATGTTTTGTTCCTATTGACATCATGACCATAGGAGTAAGGGTCGTTACAGAAGCCAAGAACATATTTTGAAGTCCAAACAGACATATCAGAGAGAGAGAGAGAATGAGAGAGAGAGAGAGAGAGAGAGAGAGAGAGAGAGAGAGAGACAGACAGACAGACAGACAGACAGACAGACAGACAAACAGACAGAGAGGGAGAAAGAGAGAGAAAGAGCGTGTGTGTGTGGGTGTGTGTGTGTGTGTGTGTGTGTGTGTGTGTGTGTGTGTGTGTGTGTGTGTGCGTCCGCGCGCGCGCGCGTCTGGACGCAAACATTTGTGTGCGTGTGCATGTATGCATGCAGATGTGAGTGTGCGCGTGCGCCTGTGCACGTGTGTGCGTGTGTGTGTGTGTGTGTGTGTGTGTGTGTGTGTGTGTGTGTGTGTGTGTGTGCGTGCGTGCGTGAGTGCGTACGTCCTGTGTGTGTGTGTGTGTGTGTGTGTGTGTGTTGTGTGTGTGTGTGTGATGTGTGTGTGTGTGTGTGTGTGTGTGATGTGTGTGTGTGTGCGTGTGTGTGCGTTTGCGTGTGAGTGTGCGTGAGTGCGTACGTGCTGTGTGTGTGTGTGTGTGTGTGTGTGTGTGTGTGGTGTGTGTGTGTGTGTGTTTTTTGCATGTGTGTCTATGTGTGTGTGTGTGTGTGTGGTGTGTGTGTGTGTGTGTGTGTGTGTGTGTGTGTGTGCACGGGTACGGACGGGCGCGCACCTGCACGCGGAAGCTATGCGTTTGATTAAAAAGATTGATTTTTGCTGACATATTATTATCCTCATCGTCATTTCCACTCAGGTTTTCAGTGGCCTGTGTTTAGCCCCAGGGTGGCTGGGCTAAAGATAACCTGGATTGGGTAACGTCATATGCATGGAAATTATCACTCATTGCTAAGCACAGTCGGTGAAACGTTACCTTATGAATGTTGTGAAATGGTGGTTCCCCTTGTTCCAGTAACCCTTTGTAACGTCATAGGAGGCACGCACACACACACACACACACACACACACACACACACACACACACACACACACACACACACATACACACACACACGCGCGCGCGCACGCACACACACACACACACACACACACACACACACACACACACACACACACACACACACACACACACACACACACGCACGCACGCACGCACGCACACACACACATACACGCACGCGCACACACACACACACACACACACACACACACACACACACACACGCGCGCGCGGCGCGCGCGCGCGCGCGCACGCACGCACGCACGCACGCACGCACGCACGCACGCACGCACGCACGCACGCACGCACGCACGCACGCACGCACGCACGCACACACACATACACACACACACATGTGAGAACAGTTACAACCCTATTTGACTCGTTAGTCTCTCCCATCTTCACATACGTGTCGGATGTGTGGTTCCCATCCTCTTACCAATACAATGATGAAATATATCAAGAAAAGAAAATTTAGCATTTGCTCAAAGCCTGTCTTGCAAACAAATTCCCACATGAAACTGCACACATTGAATTCTGCAGGCAATTATTAAGAGTCCATAGAAAAGCTATGACATGACTGGGTTGGGGAGAACTGGGGAGATTCCCGATCACGTTTAAAGTCTTGGATGGTCGGTTGCCCCAGATCATTTAGCTCCGTGACAGATAAAGCGAGTCAAAGAGAATGAGAACATCTTTACGAATTGATTTACAGACCATTTGAAGCGTCGGGATCAACGCGTGAGCTCAACAGTACAGAGAATGCTGCCTGGAAGACTGTCTTTCGAGCAGCTCTGAGAAGGAGTTGTTTAACAATACGCAACAGAAGCAACCCCTTCGTCAGATTCGAAACCATCAGTAATTCTTCTTTGAAAAGATGGAAATTTAGAACAAGTTTTGGCGGAAAATGTTCTGTAGGTAAGAGAGCTGATGCATGCAGACTTTGCGACAAGAAGCCAGATCAAAGCGATCTCAGGAATGTGCACAATCCATGGTGGGTCGTCAGGAAACTCGGAAAGTGGTCACTTCCATGCACATCGTC
>CM031613.1:30434214-30454214 GCA_018398815.1 Conus ventricosus
CAACATTGCTCGTTAGACCCCACACCTCAGCACCATAACTAAGTATGGGCTGGATCTGGGCATCAAACAGCTTGAAAAATATAACTGGGACTTTTCACATGGAGACCATAGAAGCCTGAAAATTTGTATCACTTTGCGTTTAGCCTTGCTAGCCATATCATTAAAACTGTGCGTAAAGGACAACCTTATTGAACGAATAATTCCTAGGTATCTGTACATATTCAACACAGTCATCTTGGAATGCCCATACAACCATTGCTCTTTATCTGATAGATAGCCACCATTTCTAAATACCACTACATTTGATTTACTTAGATTAACAGTTAAACCAAGCTTTATTGCCGTATCGTGTAAAGTATTTAACTGATGTTGAAGCCCCACAACAGAGTCGGAGAATAAAATTATGTCATCTGCAAACATTAAAATAACAAGTTCTAAGAAATCTGGTAAGAGCTGAAGCCCGTGTTTCCCTTTTCTAATTATTTCTTCTGCTAACTCATTAATGAATATGGAGAACAGAACTGGACTGCAAATTTCCCCTTGCTTTAACCCAATTGGACAGCTAAATGCTTCACCTAATCTGTTACAATTTCTCACTCTTGCTTTGACTACATTATACATGCTAATTAAAGCTCGATACATTTTCCCATCAATTCCTTTTTTCTTCAAAACAGACCATAAATTATTACGTATAACCGAGTCAAAAGCTTTCTTAAAGTCAATAAATGCAACGTACAGTTTCTTATGCAATAATAATTGTTTTTGAATGAAAGAATATAATGTAAATATATGGTCAATTGTACTATAATTTTTCCTAAAGCCAGCTTGACAATCATTGATAACGTTATTTTCCTCAATCCACTTTGTTAACCTAGCGTTTAGTATATGGCTGTAAATTTTGCTGCAGATGTTCAGTAGGGAAATTCCCCTATAGTTGTCAGGTAAACTAGTGTCACCTTTTTTAAAGAGTGGTTGTATTATTGCTTCTGTCCACTGTAAAGGATACTTCCCTGAAGCAAATAAGACATTGAATAACACAACTAAAAAGGGAGCAATAGTACAGATCGAATTTT
Source organism: Conus ventricosus (assembly GCA_018398815.1). Lineage (NCBI taxonomy): Eukaryota > Metazoa > Mollusca > Gastropoda > Neogastropoda > Conidae > Conus > Conus ventricosus. The sequence continues at coordinate 30,435,288 of CM031613.1, forward strand.
TTAAATATTTCCCCAATAATTCCGTCAGGCCCTGCTGCTTTTCCATTCTTCAAGGAGCGGACAGCTGCGTACACCTCAGATTCAGTGATTTCGCATTCAAGAGTCTCTGTGTTGAAGTGATTAAAGCATTCACTCTGCTGGGACTCGTTTTCATTGTTAGCGTTTTCTACATTGTCTTTATTTACATCAGACTGAAATACGTCACAAAAATGGTTGTACCAGTCTTCTTCAGAAATAGCATTTGCAGCAGGTTTCTTATACATACAGGACTTAATTTTATTCCAAAAGCCAGAAGAGTTGTTAATATTTTCATTGAGAGATTCTAAAACTTCTTGCCGATGTTGTTTTCGTTTATATTCTAATAACCTTTGTAATCTCTACGTTTTTGGTTGTAATTTGCCCTTAACCCTCTCGTCTTTGTCAACATTTTCAATATTGTCTATGTCTTCGATATCCTTATTTGTACGAACACAATATAACTGTCGCAGATCGTGTCTGAGCTCCTTTCTGTGCTGCCGACATTCTTTGTCAAACCATACATTTGATTTTTTCTTTACCAACTACAATAGTTTTCTTCATACATTGACTAGCAGAAAGTAACGCCTCATTAAAAATGTCAACGGCTTTGTTTACGTCATCGTGAACAACAAGAGTAGCATTTTCCAAGTGGAACTTGAAATCGTCTGATTCAATATTTTCTCTAAACTCTTCAATTTTACTTCCATCCCAAATTAATTTCTCAAATGCGTACGATTTTTCTGGTAAAGTATCATTAGTGGAGCTGCTAAATTGTGACTTCAATATGACTTCTACAGGCATATGTTTTGACTCTATTCTTGGTCTGACATGCAAAGATACACAGTGACTAATTAAACGTTTTGACATTATGGCATAGTCAACAATACTACATCCAGTCGGAGAAATGTATGTGAAGTTACCAAGATCAATATCGCCTTTAACGGCCCCATTCAAAATGGATAACTCAAAACAATCACAGACATTCAACAAATATATACCAAATTCATTTAAAACAGTGTCTTTAGACGTGCGAAAAGACTCTTGATCATCACCCCCCCTTTCCAAAGCGCAGCGTCGTCCCCTTCATCATCCCTCTCACAAATGTTCTGTCCCCCAGTTCGTGCGTTGAAATCGCCCAGAAGAAAAAGTGGTACATTTCCAAACGTTTCCATCAGATCAAGGATACACTGTTCTAAGAGGGCCACACCATTGGATATTTCAGTGTCCTGATAATACTGAGAATTCATGGGTGGAATATACGTTCCGATCAAAATTATAGGAGAATCTGTGTTAAACAATTCTTTAGCCATTTTCATAACTACTATATTGTCATATTCAACAAACACTTGTTCCACATAGGCTGCTAATTCCTTTTTGACAAGGAGAGTCAAACCACCCGACAATCTGGCTGTTATACCGTCTGATAGCTTAACACCAGGAATTATGAAAGATTTAAAACTAGGAAATAAATGGTCTGGAAAGTGAGTAGCAAAAGTTTCTACAAGCAAACAAAAATCAAAGCTACTTAAATAAGAATCGAAGATCGTTATCAAAAACATGTGACAGTCCTTCAATGTTGTAAGTCACGAATTTAAGAGTTTTCGCGATATGGGCCTGGCCGAATCCCTATGCAGTTTCAGGGTTGACAGGTAAAGAGTCTTTATTGGTCACTTCATGGATTGTGGCTTGGCGTTTACTTGCCACACTGGTACACGAGGCACTTCTTGGTTTATTGTCAGGTCCTCGTTGAGATGTGTTGCGTGCGGATTTGCGCCTACCATTTGTGTTTGTCTTCTTGTCGTCTTTTTGCCTCATCTGGTCATTACACTGTTTTTTGTTGGCTTTGCCAGGTCTGTTTGTGTTAGACGTTTGTACTTCACTGTTCTGTTCTGAGTTAGGGTGCTGGGGGTTTATTTCAGAATCTTTGTCAGAGTCTTTGTCAGTCCGTATTTTTGTCTTGCTGGGAAGATTCGTCATTTCTCTATCTTTCTCGTCAGCTATGTCGGCATGTTGTTCGTTCTGTGCGTCAACCACGTCAGTGGCGGCAGTTATGTCAGATTCATGCTCATTAACTAACTCTGAACACTGTTCGTCAGATGTCTCAACAATTTGCTCAACATCACAGAGAGAGAGAGAGAGAGAGAGAGAGAGAGAGAGAGAGAGAGAGAGAGAGAGAGAGAGAGAGAGAGAGCCAGACAGACAGACAGACAGACAGAGAGAAAGGAACTGTATCCAAGTTCCTGGTCGTTCAATTAATATATGTCTTTATTTGTCAAAATGTATGTCGACGGAAAACGTGAATAACTTTGGCAAGCTGTTGCAAAGAGAAGGAATTGAATGTCTTGTTTACCCATTTGTACCTTGGTCCACCTAGTCATGGAAATCGTGCAGCCTATATGCATTGAATGTCGTGAACAAATAACACATAATGACTGGTTTATCACTTGTAGGATAGTCAGTTATCATGGAAGACAGATTGGTCGTCTTTGGGGCGTTGGCTTGGGTGTGCGTTTCAATTTGTGTTTTTTAAGGAGACGCAAGATGTCAGTGATAAACATAAAGGCCACGACTGTCCTATGGAAGGCTGAGCAAACCTCCAGCTGATATGTTGGTGAAAAGAAGAGAAAAAAGGGGAAAACGTAGATCAAAATTTCTACAGATAAAGATATTGATCCATGTTGTTGTTTTACTTGAATTTTCCCACAGATAAACTATGGACGCACGGTGTGTGTGTGTGTGTGTGTGTGTGTGTGTTTGCTGAGAGGGGCACACTCATGGTTTTCGTGTTATAAGTCGACAAGAGGTCAAGGAGACGGTGAAGGTAACTTGTAGCTAGTATGGCCAAACTCATTAAAGAAAACTGTGTTCTAGGTCTGTGAGTTTCAGAACCGGCTTTTTTGTTTGATAAAAGAAATCTATTCGTGTGGCACTTTTGAGGCCAACAGTCAAAGAAAAAAAGTGTAGCGGCTCCGTGAGGACCTGATTGAACTTTAAATTTCCCACAAATATAGGGCCCTGGGGCTCAGGGGTTAAAGCGCGGTCTTTAAGTAAAAAATGAGCATGCCCCGAGGTCAGGGTTTTCGAATCCCACCAGGCTCGTCCCAAGAGGGGGAAAAAAAAAAGGGGCAGAAAGGGGGACATCCGAGCATAACCCGGGTGGGGCCCAACCCCCCTAGATTTCAGGAAAAAAGGGCCGAAACATTGCTTAAGGGGCTTCTCTTCTGGGACCTCTCTGCCACGCTCTCCCGATTTCTTTCTACTCTTTCTGGGAAAACCCCATTGACTTGGGGAAAAGGCCGGAGGACGTCCGGAAGCCCGGAGGCACGGGGAAAGCCCAAACCGGGGCCCTTGTGGGCTGGCCCCCCCACTTTGCCTTAACAGTGGCTACAAGAATAAAGGAAAGATGCCCCAGGATTCCCCCCGAAAGGGGGAGAGAATGATGAATCCATCGGTGCTCAACCAATCAGACTGAAAACCCAAAACGGACTAGAACAGGGACCAAATGAATACCATGTTCGTGAAAGCTTTCGCTACCCCCGTGCATAAAGATCCACGGGACAAAGAGGGTTTTGTGGAAGACTCTTGAAGACAGCAGGGGACTGCATCAGCAGAAAAGACGCGGAAGCCCAAAGGCCCAGGATTTAACCACAGTGCCAAGGACATCCAGGCTTTTGGGTTGGGATGAGGAATTTGCACAGGCCCTGGCCAGCGCCTGAAACTCAACCTGCCACGAGCAAACGAAAGAATTTGGGGAAACGGATGCAAAAAAAATTCCCCCAAAACTCGATGCACTGATGGGGAAAAGCCCCCTGGAACACAAACTACCACATGGGGGACTTGTGTTGCCCTGTAGAGACCCCTTTTGGAGTAAAACCCCCAAAAAAAACCCTCCAAAGAAACCCAAACCCAAAGAAAAAGATGGAAAAGTCAATCCAAAAGAACAACCTCAAGAAGCAATGAAACCGCACTGCCCTAAAAAAACAAGGCTTGGAAAAAACTGGGGGAAACCGAAAAAAAAACACGCGCCCTCACAAAGCGGAATCTGCGGGGAAGGGGAAACAAAAAGAAAAGAACAAGACGCTTTTCAGAGACCCTTTCCAGTTTCCCAGAACACTGTTTGGCCCAAAAAATTGGGCCCCAAAGTGGAAAAAGGGATTCTTGAGCGCATCTGAGGAAAACATACTTGCTCACAGAGCAAAGCACCACTCGACATTAAAGGTGGGGTGTGGCCAACCAACCAGGAATATTTCAATGGCAAGCCCCCAACGTTGGGGAAATAAAGAAGGGGTCGACAAAGCCAACCCAAAAACATCACCAGGCCAAACGAAACCTTACCGCTTTACAAAATGTCCCAAGGTGCGAGGGGCCCACAGGCTGCTGCGATCGTTGAGAACCAAAATCAGCGGCCAGGGGTACGGAAATGGTGTTACATCCCCAAAGAGCAAAACTAAAGGCCCCTCAGAGTTCGGCCAATTCACTACGAACTCGAAGGGAAAATCTTTTCTCTGCAGGGCAGAAAGGCGCCCAAGTACCTGTGAAAAACAATACTTGGATTTCAGCCAGAAAGGTGGCATCCCAGGCTGGTGGTGTTTTGAACACCCCAAAATGTCGGGGGACGCCCCCCCAAAAACAAAACAGAAAAGAGGCCGGGGACGTAGTGTGGCTTGTCGGGCAAGCAAGGATCTGGCCCATAAATGAACATTTGGCTTTTAAAGTCCCATGTGCCAAAGAACATCCGCGCATGTCAAAAATATTCAAGGGCTTCTCAATGCGGTTCTCTACCAAGGATACACAACGATTGATAAACTTGGAAGGGGGGCTTTGCAAATGGGCTGTGAAATTTTTCCCCGATACGTTGGGAGGCAAGGGAAAAATCATCTTGAAAGCGCAACAAACAACGCAACAAAACAGCCCTTGGCGATGGATACAAATGCCTCCTCCAAGGCCTTCAGGATGACACTACATGATTTCACCGAAAGACGAGACACTCATGCGCTGAGGGGCGGAGACAATTTTGCCTCACCAGAATGAAGTTCAACCCAAAAAAATCAGGGAGTTCTCACTGAGAAAGGGAAAAAGTGGCCAAATCTGTGGTCTTCAGGTTCCAACCGGGGCCATTCCAACATCCAAAACCTAAAGGCCGGGAAGATGGTATATGATAGCTGAAAGCAACAAAGACAAAAAAACCAAGAGATGGCGGAAGAAGGTTGGAACCATTGCCGTGTGGGCTCCTGGCAAAAAAAATCTGGGGTTGCATCCATGCTGAACCAAAACTCCATGGGCCCCTGATGATATACACTCGCACCACAAGTGGAGGGAAAGGAAGCCAAAATCAACAAGTTCCAAGGGAAAAGGCTTGGTTCCCCCCGTCTACTGACATCGCGCTGTACTTTCGCCAAGCAAAGCTCAAACTACCACGAAATCCATCCTGGGGGAAACAAACGGGGAAGACAGACTTCAAAGCAGCTGGAGGGCTCGGGGACAAGGGGGTAGAAGCAACAAGCCCATGAAGCAGGGAGAAAATGAAAGTTCAAAAAGGCGATGGGTTTTGCCCAAAAAAAAGTCTCAAGATCAAGAAATAACAGGACACACACAGACCAACAGACAAGGACTGGGGGGGACCAAACTGATGGTGGTCAAAGGCAAAGGAAAACCAAAAAAGACTATTTCAGGAGATAAAAAGAAGGAACCCAAAAAAACTCCAAAAACAGTCCACAAGCCCGCAAGGGGAAGGACAACGGGGGGAATGCACTCCAAAGAATCTAATTGGGAAAACTTTGGAATGGGCCCCTCTCAGGGGTAGCTTCATTCTCAGATCTGCAATCCTTCGGGGGCCCCAAATGCAAACCTGGTGAAGTGGGGGGAAAACCCGACGACCTGCGCCCCCTCTGCCCTGAAAAACAAAAAGTGGAGCAGTTCTAAGCTCATTTAAAGTACCCTGGGTCAAGGAAGGTACCAGGAGGCACAAACCAAATGCTCAAAGAGATTGACAAATGTCTGGGCTAGTACCAACACCACAAAGGGGGCATCAGGATCCAAAAGCACCGCAAACATTTTTCCGGCAGGAGGCAGCAAATCAGGCCCAAAAACACAGTGCCACCGAAACACAGGAGAGTCGTGGAGGGGGAGATGACTGGGATGCACTGCAGACCCCCCAGAATGGAAGGTCCCCAGAGATCATCACAAGAGTGGCAAGACCCGCATAGTAGTCCACTCTAAGTCAAACCCAAACAGCTGATCAGACGAGCTCACGGGGCCATATGAAACAGAAGGGGGGCAGCTCAAATCACAGATGAAAAGTTTGCTGATCTGGAAACCGCCCGAGGGGGAAGGCTATCAGGTCCAAAGTCCCCACTGCAGAAATTGAGTAGGGGGTTTTAGGGAAAGTCTGCTACAGCCCAGAAAAAATCTCATTTTGGGAAGGGAAAAAAAAAGAGCCCCAAAACAATGGGAGAACGAAAAGGTGTTTTTAAACGGTCGGCAAGGGGAACAAAATGAACTTCTAAGGCTTAAATTTTCCCCACAAATATCAGGTGTCCCTTGGCCAGTTTAAAGCGCGAGTCATTAATAAAAATGAGCAGTCCAGAGGGTCATGGGGTTTGAATCCCCGCCATGGCCCGTCCCCAAAATGGGGGGAAAAAAAGGGGGAGCAAGGGACACCGGATCAGAACCGGGGGTGGGCCCCAACCCCCCCAATGTCAGGAGATAAGGGCCGAAACACTTGCTTAAGGGGGGTTCTCTTTTGAGGGCTCTCTGTCCCCGCTCTCCCCCGGTTTCTTTTCTACTATACTAACTAATTATTGAAGCCAATAAAAACTTTTTATGTAATATTAAAACATGTTAAAAAAAAAGCTTTTTTGTTGCTCATTGTTTTTGTTCATGTTTTCAAAAACAGGTCAAAAGAGAGAGAGAGAGAGAGAGAAGGGAGAGAAGGTTTTTAAAACGAAGGAAAAACAAAACGAAGACCGGGGGAAAGAGCAAACAAACCGGGGGGGCATGCTTCACCCCCATTTTGGCTCGTGTCAATTCTCAGGTTCCCCCAAGTTTTTTTCAATTCTGAGGACAGAAAAGTGACACAAAACCCTAACAAAAAAAAAAAGAATCTATGCAGCATTGCTCTTTGTAACTGATGAGGCCCTGCACGGGTGTAGCTATGTGGGTGGCGTGAAGGAGTCACGCACAAGAAGAGATAGTGTTAAGCGTCCTCTCTCTCTCTCTCTCTCTCTCTCCTCCTCTCTCTCTCTCTACGTTCTAGCACAGCGAAGTCGGTTGCGCCAGGGGCAGGCTATACGAGTGACTGTGACCAAACTGGCCAGGGGCTATGATGGTCAATGCGACTGATGTGATACCTTTTTTGTTCCATTGTCTCATTTCTGATTTGGCATTGAAACAATGTGGTTTCTACAAAGCGACATTCCTGTTGAAATCAAAGGACATTTTCTGCCCTGTTTCAGGAGGAAAAGTTTCTGAATCGACGACACACAAAATACCCGCTATTGTCGGTATTAGCACTTAATGACCTGCCTATCAAATGCTATAGGTTAACCGCCGATTTGGGGGCACGGGCTCAGGTTAAAACTGACTCATGAGTAGCGCTTTTCCACTATAGAAGCTCTTAACTTTTCAGACAAGGTTTAGCATACTAATTCTTCAACAAGAATTTGGGCCCTGGTGGTATCAATGTCGAGTCAGATAGCCCCACCCCACCCCCTTCCTTCTCCCCTTCCTTTCCGACTTTCCAACTCTCCTGGGATGATTGTTACCCCCTTCCCCCCCCCCCCCCCCCCATCACATCCTTCGTTGGGTGTACATGTTAAAGCGAATGTCCCCTAATGTTAACCAGCGGCCATTGTGTTGACAGGGAAGCTCTCGCCCAGCCACAGACACGAGATGTCGGAGCCAACCAGCCAGTCACAAAAGTTGGGCCCTACGTCATCTGCTTTCTTCTGACGTCACTGACTTCAGAGGGCGCCACCTTGCTTTCCGGTCTGCCCGTCATTTCCGCTTCCACCATCCAGGCGGCCAGCCAACGCTCTGCACGTTCCACAACACAGCTGGGTTCTGCCATTAGGGAACTTGCAAACGTGAACCTCGATGGTGTTCTTCGACACTCCTGGAGAAGTTCTTCCGTGTTGTATCGGCGACCGCGGATGAAAAACCTCCTGCTCAGAAGTCTGCCATTCTGGAACTCCTGTCTGGAAACGACCGGGCCAATTTCCTCTCCTCGGCTGGCGATGATTGGAGGATGACTAAGTCACGTGACCTCTCCCGCCGCTCTGACCACCACTCCGCCTCGAAGCGACCTGATCGACATCGGAACTTGAACGAAGATTCCTTCAAACGTCAGCTTCCTAAGTTCAACCCAACAGGGTGGCGTCGCAAACGAGCGACCTACACGAACCCTTGCGACTTTCAACGTCTGTTCGGGGCAGTTCGCAGCAAGCTGCTAAAGGCAACGACGCCTCGCAAGTCAGCTTTCCGCCGGAACTTGCCGAGCGCCGTGATGACGTCAGTCCGAAGTTTGCCGAATGGAGGAAGCAGGGCGAGAAGCGCGAAAGTTTACGGAGGGTGTTGCAGCGACTGCCGAAGGAGCTGAAACCAAAGCGCCGGCCGCTGGAGTTCAATCCTACTGGATGGTGACAGAGCGATGGTGGAGTGTTGTGAGGGTGGCACAGCTGGGCGTGTTCAGTCAGCAGCGCTCCCTTTCCCTGCTTTCCTTCTATTTCCTTCTTTTCCCACTTTTCTTCTTCTCTCCTCTCTCTCTCTCTCTCTCTCTCTCTCCTCTCCTCTCTCTCTCTCTCTCTCTCCTCTCTCAACTTTGTGCACACATTTTTGTTTTGCACACATTTTTGTTGCTTTCCATACGTATTCTACCAATTACATTCCCTTTTCCTGTTTTTTCTTTCTTTTTTTCTTTTTTTTTTTTTGTCTTTCTTTCTGTCTTTCTTTTTCTTTTTCTTTTTGTGTGTGTTCTTTTTCTGAAAATACTTTTCATATCTTTACCAAATTTCCCTATCTTTTCCCCCAATTGTTCATAATGCTTTCCTTCTTTATTCTTCTCTTTCCTATTTTTTTTCACTGCCTTTTTCTTTTTCACCTATATCTTCTTTTTTTTTTTTTTTTTTACTCCACCCTTTCTTACATTTCCCACTCTTTCCACCCTCTCCAGACCCTTCCCATTTTCCCTTCTTTTTGCTTCATGCATGTCCCTACCTTTTTTCCTTACACTTCCTCCCTACCCTTTCCTGATTTTCACTACCTTTTCCTTCTTTTTACTACTTCAATTTCTTTTTTTTTTTTGCCCACTCTTCCTTCTTTAACTACTTTTTCCCCCCCTATCTTTTGCTCTTTTTCCTTGTCATGTCTTTGCTTTCCCTACTTTTTCCCCCCTGCTTTTCTTTTCCTAGTCTTCTTTCAATGACTACTTTTTTCCATCTTTTGCTCGTTTTTCTTCACATTTCCCTAGTTTTCCTATTTTTTTCCTGATTTTCTTTTTCCTGTTTTTTTTTTTTTAAATATCTCTTCCTTCTTTTCCGTACCTTTTCCATACTTTTTCCTTCTTATACTGTTCCTCCTTTTTTCCTCTTTTTTTCTTTTTCTGTTCCTTGTTTTTCATTCCTTTTTTCCTTTTCTTTAACTACATTTACCTTCAGTTCCATACCTACTCTTATCCCCCCCCCCCCCCCCACACCACCTTTGCGACTCTCCCTACCTGTTTATACTGTCCCTACCTCTTCATACTTTACATACCTCTTCATATTTTCCATACATCTTCATATTTTCCATACCTCTTCATATTTTCCATGCCTGTTCATATTTTCCATACCTGTTCATACTTTCCCTGCCTGTTCATACTTTCCCTGCCTGTTCATACTTTCCCTGCCTGTTCATACTTTCCCTGCCTGTTCATACTTTCCATACCTGTTCATGCTTTCCCTGCCTGTTCATACTTTCTCTGCCTGTTCATACTTTCCATACCTGTTCATACTTTCCATACCTGTTCATGCTTTCCCTGCCTGTTCATACTTTCTCTGCCTGTTCATACTTTCCATACCTGTTCATACTTTCCCTGCCTGTTCATACTTTCCCTACCTTTTTCTAATTTTCTACCTGTTCCTACTTTCCATGATTTTTCTTACTTTCCCTTCCTTTTCTTTGTATCTTTCCCTTCCTTTTCCTCCTTTTGCATAACTTTTTTCTACTTTCCCTCTTATTTTCCCCCTACCTTTTCCTGTGTTCCCTATTTTCTATATCTTTTCCTCCAGGTCTCCCACTGTTTCCTACTTTCCATATCTTTTCCTACTTTGCTTGTCTTTCTCCCTCTATCCCTACTTTTTACTTCCTGCTTTACCTGCTTTTTTTTTCTTTCCCCTACCTTTCTCAACTTCCCTTACTTTTTCTTTTTTCTCCGATTGCTCGAACTTTCCCAATCTTTCCACAAATTTCCCTAACTTTTTTTTCTACTTTTCACACTTTTCCATGTTTTTCCAATCCTTTTTTTTCTATCCCAGGGAATACCCAAGGGATTCGTCTTGTTGCACAGGAGAGGGTACAATCAGGGCGACGGTGCATTCAACAGTTTTCACAGATCAGTGAATACTACTTCAGTGCAGACGGCATTATTTTTGGCGCTCAGCTGACGTGGCTACAATATCGTATGTGACCATATAATGACCCAAAAAAAAAATAACAAAAGTTACTAATAACTATTGTTTGACTGTCATCATTATTCATATTATTTTTAAATATTATTATTATTATTATTATTTTTATTATATTATTATTGTTGTTGTTTTTTAAAACTGGCGGTGTTCCTTTTGGCGGCTAGCCGCCATGACTACAACATCGATCGAAGGTGAACATAGAAATCAAGGGACGCCGGACACAAATCAGAGAAATATGGATAGCGGTGGGGAGTGTTGTTGAGGGGGAGGGTGGGTGGGGGCAGGGGATGGACGTGGTCTAAGGATTCTGAACCCCCCCCTTTCCCCCTCCCCACCCCCCACCCTTAGAAATCCCCATTTTCAATCATCAAAGAACTTTAGCCCAAACATATCAGTGTAGTATGGTCTGTCTTGTCAGACTTGATCGTGCCAACAGATTTCTCTGGGTGAACTTCCAGCTGTTCACCCACTGAGAGAAAGCGTAGCCAATGAAACAGCACCACTCATATTTTTCCCCCCTCCCCCCTCTCTCTTTCCCTTTATCCACTCACCTTAACGCTCCCCCCCCCCCCCCCCCCCCCCCCCCCCCCCGCCGACGCTCCGCGTCTGAGTGTTTTCTTTAACCCATCAAAGTGAATCTTCCTACAGATCTCTTTTGCCAGGGAAAACTCAATCGTTGCCGTGGTCTGTTTTTCGTGCGCCAAACCCACATGGCAGCCACAACCAGGACTGATTGTCTCTGCCGAAAGACTAGCACGAAGATTGACGCTGGAGAAAAACGGGGGGGGGGGGGGGGGGGGGGGGGGGGGGGGGGGGGGGGGGGGGGGGGGGGGGAGAAACAAACAAAAAACAAACAAACAAACAAAACATTCCACCACCATCGACGACAACAACAAAACCGACTCTTTGTGATGTTCAAAACCCCAGACTAGGTCATCTTTCTAGTGCAAGGCAAGTTCTCTATCTGGTGGGCCAGGTTTTCTACCCAATACTCGTCAGGCAGGTCATCTTTCCAGTGCAAGGCAAGTTCTCTATCTGGTGGGCCACGTTTCTACCCAATACTCGTCAGGCAGGTCATCTTTCTAGTGCAAGGCAAGTTCTCTATCTGGTGGGCCACGTTTCTACCCAATACTCGTCAGGCAGGTCATCTTTCCAGTGCAAGGCAAGTTCTCTATCTGGTGGGCCCACGTTTCTACCCAATACTCGTCTGGCAGGGCATCTTTCCAGTGCAAGGCAAGTTCTCTATCTGGTGGGCCACGTTTCTACCCAATACTCGTCTGGCCTGGACTGTCTGCCGTGTTGTACTGCATGTCCCACAATAACACAGCCCCCGAAAGGTGCAGCGGGGAAAGATTTTTGTTGTTGTTTTTTTGGTATAGAGAACTGGCTATATTTGGCTGGATGGTATCAGTATAATCAAAAGACGTCCAAAGTGTTATTTGAATAGAATTTTTGCAGACAAAGTAGTCCAAAGTGTTATTTGAATGGAAGTTTTGCAGACAAAGTAGTCCAAAGCGTTATTTGTATGGAATTTTTTTGCAGTCAGAGACGTCCAAAGTGTTATTTGAATGGAAGTTTTGCAGACAAAGTAGTCCAAAGTGTTATTTGAATGGAAGTTTTGCAGACAAAGTAGTCCAAAGTGTTATTTGACTGGAATTTTTGCAGACAAAGTAGTCCAAAGTGTTATTTGACTGGAATTTTTGCAGACAAAGTAGTCCAAAGTGTTATTTGAATGGAAGTTTTGCAAAGTAGTCCAAAGTGTTATTTGACTGGAATTTTAGCAGACAAAGTAGTCCAAAGTGTTATTTGAATGAAATATTTGCAGACAAAGTAGTCCAAAGTGTTATTTGACTGGAATTTTTGCGGTCAGAGACGTCCAAAGTGTTATTTGAATGGAATCTTTGCAGACAAAGTAGCCCAAAGTGTTATTTGACTGGAATTATTGCCGTCAAAGACGGCCAAAGTGTTATTTGTAGGGAAATTTTTGCAGTCAGAGTAGTCTTCAACGTTGCTGTCTGTACGCTGTGTGCAGTCAATAGCAGTCCGAAGTTCGGCTGTTTCAACGGCGCACGTGCTTTCAGAAGTAGTCTAAAGCGTTGTTGTTCCAACAGCATTTGCGGTCAAAAGTTGCCCATGATGTTGGTAGTCTTAACAGGATATGCAGTCCAAAGTTGCCCATGATGTTGCTAGTCTTAACAGGATATGCAGTCCAAAGTTGCCCATGATGTTGTTAGTCTTAACAGTATATGCAGTCAAAAGTTGCTCATGATGTTGGTAGTCTTAACAGGATATGCAGTCCAAAGTTGCCCATGATGTTGTTAGTCTTAACAGGATATGCAGTCCAAAGTTGCCCATGATGTTGTTAGTCTTAACAGTATATGCAGTCAAAAGTTGCTCATGATGTTGGTAGTCTTAACAGGATATGCAGTCAAAAGTTGCCCATGGTGTTGGTAGTCTTAACAGTATATGCAGTCAAAAGAAGTCGAAAGTGCTGCTGTCTGAACAGCTTTTGCAGCGGAAAGTAGTCCAAGACGTTGTTGTCTGACTAATGTGTAGCCAAGCGTTGTCCGTACTGTTGCTGGCTGAACGGCGTGTGAAGTCGAAAGTAGTCCGGAGTGTTTGCTGTCTGAACGAACCCTGTTTGTTGCGGGGTTGGTGGTGGACTGACATGTGTGTCCACTAACGATGACAAATCCGCCATACGGTTTGTGTACAAATGAAATATGGAATAAAGGATTTGCAGAGGTGTGTGTGTGTGTGTGTGCGTGTGTGTGTGTGTGTGTGTGTGCGCGCGCGCGCGTGTGAGCGCGCCTGTGTGAGTGTGTGTGAGAGAGATAGACAGACAGACAGACTAACTTACAGACAAAATCGAAATGAAATGAGGTAGGGAACAGTAAACGATAAACAGTAAACAAGTGGGGTATGTTTTGCTCCCATAAGGAAACCTAAACAGAGAGTAACTTTTATTCAAGACTGGCACAGCCTTTTAAACTTGAATAAAGTCAGACAAATACATAGACGAACAATCTAATAGTGGGGGGAAAAGCGCAGGCCAACAACTGAACGGTCTTCTTAGTAATGACTTGGCAAAAATTTGGACTTAAGGAGGGGAGGGGGGGGGGGGGGGAGTTTGACGATGGAGAAACTGGGAACATGAAATTTTTAATTTCATGTTCCCAGTTTTCTCCATCTTTAACCCCCCCCCCCCCCCCTCCCCTCCTTAAGTCCAAATTTTTGCCAAGTCATTACTAAGAAGACAGTTCAGTTGTTGGCCTGTGCTTGTTTTTTTCCCCTACTATTAGACTGTTCGTCTATGTATTTGTCTGACTTTATTCAAGTTTAAAAGGCTGTGCCAGTCTTGAATAAAAGTTGCTCTGTGTTAGGTTTCCTTATGGGAGCAAAACATACCCCACTTGTTTACTGTTTATCGTTTACTGTTCCCTACCTCATTTCATGTCCGATTTTGCTTTGATTAAATTGAGGTTATTTGTATTTGTTTCTGTCCGTCTGTGTGTTTGTCTTTTGATCTCCCTTGCATCTTTGAGTGGATCCTCAGGCCTAGGCTCAAAGACTGTCCCCTACATTTTATACTACTTGCATAATGTCTTTAGTTTTACAGCAACTTTTTTCCTCCCCACACATTCGTTTGGTTGCATTTACTACTCTTCGCTGGCTGCTTTGGGGGTGCTATTGGATTCTTTTTGCACCCTTGGTGGTGAGAACACCACAGTATTATGGACTGTGGTGTGTCTCTATTTGACGCCGGGAGCGCAGACACAACCAGCCGCGTCTCCCTGATGAGTCCGACCCAGCGGACGAAAGGCCTCGGAGCAGGCAATACAAATATATCTGCCTTCAAAAGGGATTGCGATGGTTCCCTTATGCAGCTAGTGAAGAGTTTTCATATCTGTAACATTTTTTTTTTAATTTTATGTTCCCAGTTTCTCCATCTTCAAACTCCTCCCTCCCCTCCTTAAGTCCAAATTTTGCCAAGTCATTACTAAAAAGACAGTTCAATTGTTGGCCTGCGCTTGTTTTTTTCCCCCACTATTAGATTGTTCGTCTATGTATTTGTCTGACTTTATTCAAGTATAAAAGGCTGTACCAGTCTTGAATAAAAGTTACTCTGTGTTAGGTTTCTTTATGGGAGCAAAACATACCCCACTTGTTTACTGTTTATAACTTACAGACGGAGACAGTCTGTGACCCCCATGTGTGCGTGTGTGTGCGCGCGCGCGCGCGTGTGTGTGTGCTTGTGTGTGTGTGTGTGTATGCCTCGGATAGATAGACAGGCAGGCAGACAGACAGGGACAGACTGACTGACCGACCGACAGAGAAAGACAGACACTTGGACATTTTGATGCTTAACTGTCATTAGCCGCAAAGCCCTCACACACTCTCCTCCGCGCACATCGTCGCACAATAACCCACTTCAATGTATGAACATGTACACGATGCATGTATACACGCTCGTGCATGTCCTCTCTCTCTCTCTCTCTCTCTCTCTCCTCTCTCTCACACACACTCCAGAGATACAAAGAGAAAGAATACTGAATCCAATAGCCAATGTGGAGACCAATGAAACGAGAACACGCCCATTGCAGACTTTGTAAAGCACGTGAATACCGCTACTAACCGGCTGTAAACCAGCGTCACGCCAACCGGTGTAAACCAGCGTCACGCCAACCGGCTGTAAACCAGCGTCATGCCAACCGGTGTAAACCAGCGTCATGCCAACCGGCTGTAAACCAGCGTCACGCCAACCGGATGTAAACCAGCGTCACGCCAACCGATGTAAACCAGCGTCACGCCAACCGGATGTAAATAAGCGTCACGCCAACCGGCTGTAAACCACCGTCACGCCAACCGGTGCAGCAGGGGGAGGGGAAAGATAGCCGGAGAGAGAAGTCACCGCGGGAGTCATTCTTTGCGGTAAAGTCAAACCGGACAGATTTGCATCTGATGATATGATGAAGGGCACAGAAGATGACGAAGGAGAGAAGAAGAAAGAAAGAAAGAAAAGAAATCAATCACTGGTAACAACAACAGCAACAACAACAACAACAGCAGCAGCAGCACAACTACAACAACAACAACAACAACAACAACAATCATCATTATCATCATCATCATCATCATCACGATCATCATCATCGTCAACATCATCATCATTATCATCATAACCATAACAATAGTAGTTATTCTTATGATAATGATGATGATGATGATGAGGAGGAGGAGGAGGAGGACGATATAATAAAAATAATAACAATAATGATAATGATAACAACGAGGAGAGAAGGAGAAAACACACACACACACACACACACACACACACACACACACACGACATGTACACAACTTGAACAATTATATACCCATACACATTGATGCAAAAAAAGAAAGAAAAAAAAGCCAGATACACATAAGACATGTTTTGTCAGTCCCTCAGTGATGCGTTAGCCCATGCATTCCTTCAATGTGTCTGTACTCAGATACACATAAGACATGTTTTGTCAGTCCCTCAGTGATGCGTTAGCTCATGCATTCCTTCAATGTGTCTGTACTCAGATACACATAAGACATGTTTTGTCAGTCCCTCAGTGATGCGGAAGCCCATGCATTCCTTCAATGTGTCTGTACTCAGAAGACACAGCCATCGTTGTGGTTCCGTTATTAAAAATGTAGTGATGAAAAGTCAGAAAGAAAGGACAGAAAATGAATTATGAAAGAAAAAAAAAAGGAAAACCTTTCTCCTTTCTCCTTTTTTTCCAACGAAGAAAAGCGCATGATGCATGAAAAAAAAAAAAATATATATGCGCCTGTTTTCATGCAACTTATGCATATACAAAACAACAACAACAAGTACAACAACATTGACAACAACAATCACAATCGTGATGACAATCATCAGAATTATAACAATTACAATGATAATGATGATGATGATGATGATATTATCATGATCATCATCGTCATCATTACTATTATATTATTATCATTACTACTATTATTATTATCATTCTTGTTGTTGTTGTTATCATCGAAACTCTTTTCAATCCAATAAATTGACAATCGAATTCATTGAATTTTGCATTATCGAACATGTAGACGTAAACAGCACGCCTATGTATACTAATGGCATTCAATAAAAGCCATAGGTATACGTGACGTGGGAGTGCAAAGAAATGAGAAAAAACCCAAGAACACATCAATGACTAGACTTTGAATTGAAGAGAACGCACACACACACACACACACACACACACACACACACGGGCGCGCGCACGCGCACATACACCACACTTACAGCACACATACTCTCTCTCTCTCCCCCCCCCCCCCCCCCCCCCCCCCCCACGTCTAGCAAAATAATCTCGAATGACTGAACGAGAACAATAACGTGAATGATAAATATCCATCCATCACCGACCGACCAGCCCTGGCCCCTGTCGGGAACCGAGCCATCCATCTTCAAAACACTCAAAAGTGAATCCAGACACACTGACCACAGAGCTGTCAAGTCTGCCCGTGACGTCACCAAAGTAGCTGGGGGTCCATTCAGTTGTCACGACGTTCTCCTACATTTCCTGCTCTGTGGACATCGAAGTTCTGTTCACTGAACGATGGAGAATAGGGCCACTGTGTACTTCATTAGCGCATTGCAACTGCGGAGGGAACAACTTGATTAGCACGTGCCATCCGTGTCACACGGATTCTCCTGTCGCCCTTTCGTCGTGTGGATCATCGCCACATTGGCGAAATTTACCAGTGTTTAGTATATTACTCAGTTTGAAACCGAGACAAGTATTTTAGTCTATCAACAACACCCATCTTGCGCCGAACTGGATGAAGGTAAGTGATTGCTCATTCATTTTCGTTGTCCTGAGTGTTGTGTATCTTGCCTAGAGAAGACTTAAGAGGTCGAAACGCGTCGTGTTTTGTCTTGTGATTTGTTTGTCAACGTTTTGGGTTTTTTTGTATGGTTTTTTTGGCGGAGCTTTGTCAACAATTTTCCAGATTTGTTTAGATTTCCGCCTGCAGTCGCCTCACTTTGTTACTAAATATTTTAGTGGAAGACTGATGTGTGTGCTGTAAAGAGTAGGTTAGAAATGAGTGCTGATCTTTCCATTTAAGGCTAAATATTTTAGTGAGAGGAAGACTGATGTGTGTGCTGTAACGAGTAGGTTAAAAATGAGTGCTGATCTTTCCATTTAAAGCTGAATATCTTAGTGAGAGGAAGACTGATGTGTGCTGTAAGGAGTAGGTTAAAAATGAGTGCTGATCTTTCCATTTAAGGCTAAATATTTTAGTGGAAGACTGATGTGTGCTGTAAAGAGTAGGTTAAAAATGAGTGCTGATCTTTCCATTTAAGGCTAAATATTTTAGTGGAAGACTGATGTGTGCTGTAAAGAGTAGGTTAAAAATGAGTGCTGATCTTTCCATTTAAGGCTAAATATTTTAGTGGAAGACTGATGTGTGCTGTAAAGAGTAGGTTAAAAATGAGTGCTGATCTTTCCATTTAAGGCTAAATATTTTAGTGGAAGACTGATGTGTGCTGTAAAGAGTAGGTTAAAAATGAGTGCTGATCTTTCCATTTAAGGCTAAATATTTTTAGTGGAAGACTGAAGTGTGCTGTAAAGAGTAGGTTAAAAATGAGTGCTGATCTTTCCTTTGGAAAAGGCAAATGGTCTTTTTTGGCATACAGGACTGCGAGATGCATTTTAAGGGTTCATTTTTTTCTGTCTTTCTTTTTTTTTCTCTTTATTTTCTTCTTCTTTCCCCTGTTTTTCTTTTTAACTATGGCTCGAAATGAGCTGCGTATAGTTCCTTAAGGTTGGCTATCAACATCGCTTTAACCATTGAAGATAAACTAACTTCTGCAGTGTTCCACGAAAGGTGTCTTTGTGGATTGCCTTGATCAGCGAACCTCCTTTCCATCAAATTCAGGGAAACCTAGAAAGAAATCTTCTTTCCATCAAATTCAGGGAAACCTAGAAAGAAACCTCCTTTCCATCAAAACTCAGGAAAAATCCAGAACCGAAATATTTTCTGCACCAAGTCTGACAGAGAGAGAGAGAGAAGAGAGAGAGAGAGAGAGAGAGAGAGAGAGAGAGAGAGAGAGAGAGAGAGAGAAGGGGGGGGGGGGAGGGAGAGAGAAAGAGAAAGAGAGATCCTTTTTGACAAATAAAAACTCTATACACAAATTTCCTTTCCAGAAAATTCAGTAAAATCCAGAAACCCT
>CM031613.1:30461714-30471714 GCA_018398815.1 Conus ventricosus
TACATTGTATATGTGTTAAATTGTATCAGTACTGCTATCATTAATAGGCAATTTGTGGGGTTTTGAGGTTTCCATTGTGTTAAAAAATTAAAAAGACAAAAGATACTGCATTTGAATCTTTTTTTCTTTGTTATTGATGTTGTAATATGATCTCACCTAATGTTATAGAACGCTGTTATGTAGTTTTCTATCACTAGTATTTTTTTTTCCATCGACTTTCATGCCAGTAAATTCCAAAGGTTAACTTTGTTGTTTCTGTTGTTGCGTTGATAAATTATTCTGAAAGTGTGATGCCTATTTTAAATTATATCTTGGTGCAGATGATCAACTACCTACTCTGTTTTCATTATGATACATAGTATTTCTTCACTGAATTTTAAGCAGTTCCCTTTAACTGATACCTCTGGAACCCTGCAGGGCTGCAAGTGTAAATGTAAAACAATTACCATTTGCAGATGATTGCCGAGATATTGTCTGAGACACGTGAGGAGACAGTACCACTGATGCAGAAGAATGTTGTGTGGATGATCATTTGCATGATCACCATGATGTGGCACATGTAAATACCAGTTGTCAAGCAGATGGTAGTTGGCAGGTATATATTAATAAATTTAAAATGTGTGTGTGTAGTGTGTGTGTGTGTGTGTGTGTCACTGTGTGTGTGTGTGTGTGTGTGTGTGTGTGTGTGTGTGTGTGTGTGTGCTGCGCACCACACACACATGTGCACATGCATTTGTTTAGCAAGGGTTTTCTTTCATTCTTTGCCAAAGAAAAATGTATTATGTATTTGTACTTCATCAGTTCATGTGAAGTAAAAATGTGAAGTAAAAAATATCATTCACTTCTTTGTTTGCTTTGAAACCTGTGATTGGTGCCAAGAACAGAAGTCTGTGACACAGTGTAGCGGGTAGTATGTCAAAGACTTCAGTTAAACATAGGAACTTTATGTCTGACAGAGTAGAAATATTTTATATTTTATGTATAAACTTGTGCACTTGAACTGGGAAGGAGGGTGGGTGGGTGGGGAAGAGTTTTTCTTTTTTGTGTACAGAATGTGTCATGTGGACTCTTTGCATGCATGGATTCCCACATATAATGTCAGATAATAGATATGAACTTTGGGTAACCATGCACCATGTGTGATAAAGTAATAGCTAAAAAGATTGCATGTATATATTCACTCAAATATGTTACCTATGAACTTAGATTGCATGCATGTTTTTCACACAAATATGTTACCTAAGAACTTTAGGGCAACGATGCACCATGTGTGATCAAGTAATAGCTGAAAAGATTTCTTGGAGACTGTGCAAAAGCTTGATACTGATTGTGTGAATGTAAGCTGAAGAGATTTCTTGAACACTGTGCAAAAGCTTATACTGATTGTGTGAATTGTAACAATTTTCAGAAAGGCACTATGGGGAGGAAAACCAAAAAAGTTCAGGTTCACCCGCAAACTGCAATGAAAGGTGAATAATTTGAACGCGCCTGTATATGTGAACAGCACTTGTAGATAATTTGTCTGTATATATGTGAACAGCACTTGTAGATAATTTGTCTGCCAGGATTTTTCATCTGCTACTGTGTACTAGTATAATATAATGTGTTTCTAAGATTGTTCTTAAGTTCTCTATGTTTGTGTTTATAGTTTCAACCAGCATTACATTATATTATTACCCATACCTCTATCACAGGAATGTTGCTGAACTACCGCCACTCAGTGTGCAAGAGATAAATGCAAGTGTGCTGGATTTCCCTTCTCCATGACCAGGCTGTAATCTGGGGTCATTTCATTCAGTTGGAGAGGAACACTTTCTTTTTTTCTCTGCCTGTGTCTGTGACCTTATTTACTTTTCCTTCAATGTTTCTCTTTTCTCTGCCTGTGTCTGTGACCTTATTTATTTTTCTTCATGTTTCTTTTTTCTCTGCCTGTGTGTGTGACCTTATTTACTTTTCCTTCATGTTCTCTTTTTCTCTGCCTGTGTCTGTGACCTTATTTACTTTTCCTTCATGTTTCTCTTTTCTCTGCTGTGTCTGTGACCTTATTTACTTTTCCTTCATGTTTCTTTTTTCTCTGCGTGTGTCTGTGACCTTATTTACTTTTCCTTCATGTTTCTTTTTTTTTCTATTTTATGTGCAGGGTGTGTGCTGTTTGTAGATAGGGGACAGAGGTGTATATTTTCATTGTTGTTTTCTCTGAAAAGTATTTGCACAAACCTATATAAATGGGGAAGTTATAAAACTTGCATTGTTTGTTTGCACCAGGTGTACAATGTACATTGCAAGGCACACCATCTGTGTGTACACGGGCAACTCAGTGTGACCTGACGCTGGACGAGTCATACAATGCTGAACCTCTTCACCTGACTGAGCAAGAGCTACCGAGCGATATTGAGTCTGATGAAGAGGAAATGGAGCAAGAGGAGTATGTTCCCCCGGAGAGTGACACAAGTGAAGAAGTCATTGAAGTTGAAAGGTCAGTTCATAGTTCGTTCCCTTTTGTGGTGGTGATGGTTGGTTTCCTTTTGTGTTGTGTCAATGTTTAGAAATGACTACAGAAATCTGAATGTCGCATTACAATGTCATTGTCGGGTCCAATATTCAACTTTAGAAATGACTACAGAAATCTGAATGTCGCATTACAATGTCATTGTCGGGTCCAATATTCAACCTTTAGAAATGACTACAGAAATCTGAATGTCGCATTACAATGTCATTGTCGGGTCCAATATTCAACCTTTAGAAATGACTACAGAAATCTGAATTTCGCATTACAATGTCATTGTCGGGTCCAATATTCAACCTTTGTCGGTCCTTATTTGTATTGTTCCTCTTGTTGACTGAATCTGACGTATAACTGTGTTCCCAAAGTGCATTTTCTTTCTGTCATGCAAGAACCACACAGCATCAACTGAATCCTGAAGCCTCAAAAGCAAAGTACATTGTCTTCGAGGACAATTTGATGCAGCTGTTCAGAAGCTGCCATCATTGTGGAAAAGTAGCCAACTCTCGTATTCGCTACATAAAGGGGTCCATGGTCAGCGTCAGTCAGGAATGTCCGCACTGCCTGATGTCTTTGACATGGGACAGCCAGCCTCTCATCAGGGACATGCCAGCTGGCAACCTCCTGATGTCTGCATCGATTTTGTTTTCAGGTAATGTACTGCTTTATATGTAGTTGTTGTACACATGTCATGGGTGATGAAAAAAATTTTTTTCTAAGTGACACCTGTGCTAGAATTACAGTAACACCTTGTAGCCAAACAAAGACTCGTTGCTATGGTTTGATTTATGTACTGCAGTACACACACACACACAAAATACAGGGGCCTTGGAATTTTGACTGCTATTACTTTGCTGCTCTTTCTACAGTCATAATTTATACAGCAACGTAAATGCACATTTCATTTGTACACACAAAATTTGCACAGCAGTGAGTGGGATTATGTGCACATGTCATTTGTACACACAAAATTTGCACAGCAGTGAGTAGAATTATGTTCCCCTGTGTGTTCTTGTGTGTTTGTATGTGCATGATGTGTGCATATCTTTTAACAGGTTCTCTGCCAAGGAAGGCCCTGCGATTCCTACAACATATGGGTGTTGCCGCCATATCTGACAACACCTTTTTTTCCCATCAAAATGCCTTTCTGTCACCTGCGTGAAAGCAGAATGGCACAGCTGGCAGGCACACTACCTTGACAGAGCAAAGAGTCTGGTCAAGATCTTACCCTTGGAGGTGAGGGAGAGCTGACTCTCCTGGCCACTGCGCTAAGTATGGCACATACACCTTACTTGACCTCGACTTCATGAAAGTTGTTGACATTCAATTGGTCCAGGTGTGTACATAATGTACTTTTTGGGTTTTTATTTTAGGTGGGAGTGCGGAGGGAAGGGGGAAGGGAAGGGGGTGAACATGCATTATATATACTATTTATTTCAACAAGGTAACTATGATATGGCCCCATATAGAAGCTGGATCATGGACAAGACATGAAAACACAGGGAAATGAAAATGTTAAGGTTTTGAATGTCTCAAAAATGTGGAAAACAAATCAAGAATTACAGAAACACTGGTCAAGACTGTTTTTGCTATAGTGTGTGTGCATGTGGTTTTCTTTAAAGAGCAATGAGGTGGGAAACAGCTGCCGTATGGAGAAGGAAGGCCTGGTGCGAGCTGTGGATTTTTTGGAAAGGGAAGGACTCCATATTCGTGAAATCGTCACCGACCGGCACACCATGATTGTGAAAACACATTCGCGAGAACATGAAGCACACAAGACATTCCATTGATGTGTGGCATGTGGGAAAAGGTTAGAATAAAATCTGTAATTTCCCATACTTCTGGTACTTCACATTAAATGTTCAGTTTCAGTGTCATGCATAAAATTGCTATAAATTTTATGCATCAAACATAACGTGAAAAATCAAAAGAGGCATTAATACAACATTGTCATTTTATTTCACATATGCCCAGTTTCAATGTTTTTTGAAAGTGTTCCCTATCTTTACTATTCTCGGAATAAGTTTTAAATGTTTGAGGGAATATTATATTAAAAATGTCTATGTTAAAGAAATATGAGGCTGGTGCTAAGTTGTTTGGATCCTTTAAAAGCCTAGCCTGCATAATATTTTTCATTATCTAAAGTAATACTCCACTGGAAGGTATGAATATATACTATCCCAGTGACTTTACCCAGCATGTATCTGTCATTGTAACTTAAAAATATTGATCAGCAAGCACCAGGTGGATCGATCTGCTGTGCTTTCCATGTACCTGCTGTGCTTTCCATGTACAAAACAGATGATTTATTGACTGATTTGACATTTTGTTGTGTAGGCCTAAAGAAAAAGCTCACAAAGCTGTCCAAGGAGAAAGAATGTGGACAGCTGTCTGAGTGGATCAAGTCGATTGTCAACCACTTGTATTGGGTAGCTGCTTCCACACCTCAAGCAGATGGACAGCTCATGTCAGACAAGTGGCTTTCCTTGGCCAATCATATCCACAATAAACACAGACATGAAGAACTTACTTCCTTCCCTGCCTGCCTGCATACCCCTCTTGAAGTTGACAGAGGAAGAAGAAATGGATACAGAAGGTGATTGCTACTACCTTAATTGACAGGGTTCATACACATCTCCAAACAAAAAATTCAAGGACTTTTAAAAGACTTTTCAAGGATGTTAAATGTAAATTTCTAGGACTGTAATATGGAAATTATAAGCCTTTGTTCACACTTTGGTTGCTTCATACAGTCATTTAAGTAAAATCCTGTTAGCAGCAGATGATATGGAAGTGAAAACTTTTGGGCAGTGACAAAAGGAACTTGATGTTAAATTCTCTATACTGATGTTTATCATCAAAATCTTGATTTTCAAGCAACCTGGTATATTTGACAGCACTTTGGACTTATTCAGTCTTTAAAAAGGAGGTCTTACAATTCAAATTCTTTGAAGGACTGTCATGGATTTGTATTAGCCATGGAACACTGCACACCTGAAAACAATTTGATGTGTCACATGCCACTCATAATAAAAGCATACACTACAGAAAGTACAAGAATGTTATCAGTACAGTCACTTTTGTCTACACTGTGCTACATATTGAAAGTTTTAGTCTTTTTTTTTCTCAAAAGGCAGGTAGTTCATTATTCTTCATGTTTGCTTACTGTTGCATGTTGTTGATGTGTATTTCAGGAACCAAGCTATCTGTGAAGCTGTTAGAAATACTGCAGTCAAGGCAGATAAACAAAGATGTCCGAATGCTGTCGACTGGACCACAGACAGCAGCAATAGAGGCATTCCATTCAGTCCTGAATCACTTCGCCCCCAAGAGAATTGGATTTTCATATGAAGGAATGCACCACAGGTATTCTTTTTTTTCTTTACTCGCAAAAGCATTTACCTCCTATGATAAAAAAAAATTCTATTGCTATCATTTTACATTTAATCATGATGTGTTTGTCATTTAGGATTTGCTGTTCTGAAATGCCCTGTGATCAATCAGAACAGCACCACAGTTCCAAGTATCAAAAAGATCCAGTTCTGTGACCTTTCATGCCTTTGTTTAGTTTCTCCTCATGACGACTTGACTATTTGATATGGCAACTCCATGTAGACTGCCAGTGCCAGTTCTGCATCTGGGCAAGCCAGGGTGTGGTTGTGGACAGCTCTCCGTAAAGAGGGGCATGGGGTAATGGCACAGAAAGTGGGAGAAAAAAGAATTGTTGACACTATAATTAATCTGATTTTTTTCCATTACGGATGACAGTCTTTTTTAATGTCACAAATCACTTCCTGGCGGATTATTATTTTGTGGTTTCCCCCATTTTTTTGTTTTTCAGGAACATTTTGGCTGCCCTTCACTTCAACGAAAACTTTGATAGAAAGCAAGCAACAGACAAAACAGGAAAAAAGCGGTACAACCTTGTCTTCAAGAAGTCAAAGACAGACTACTCCATCCAAGAAGTGAAAGAGGATCAGACCTTTGGTAAACATTTGTGTATTTTTTTTCCACCCTGAAATTGTCTTTTATACATTGCTAACATTTGCATGTCATACAACAGCAAAATTTTACAGTAAATCCGAATAGAAATCCTACAGAAAGGCAAGCATATCACAGGTGTATGCTGTCATATTTCTCTTTCAGAACCCGCTTTATGATACTGATATCATTTGCATCTAAACATTTCTTGTTTGATACGATGACAGTTCTGTTTTCTGCCTTCCATGTTATTTTCTTTTCACGTAACCTTTCCCTCAATTCTGTGTGTGTATTTCATCAAATAAGCCAAAGTGTATCTTGACAATTCATGATAAAAGCAGTATCAACATGAAGTATTTCCCTAGTTGCATGTCGTAGTTGTGTGACATACACTGAAAGAAATGAAGTGTGAACGACTTTGTACCATACAAATCAGTCCGTATCCTTCTGTTTAAATTCCAGTATTCTTCAGTGAGCATATACTTTGTGTGCAGTCTATGTCGAGCGGTTGATGGAGCGTGTGATTTCCTTGGCAACCACGAGAAGTAGCTCTGAAATGCTTCTGCTCCGCAAAGCGCATCGAGAAACAGTGCCACTACCCCCACCCCTGTGTGCAGCATTCCAGAAACCAGACAAGGATGATGCCATTCAAAACATAACATCACGCTACACCAAGGGTGGCAAATAAGAAAGATAGCGGATTACACATACTCTTTTCTTTGTTTTGAAATGTCAAACTTTTTAGGCAGGCTGTGGCTGAATGTCAAGACATTTCCTGTAGTGTAAATAAGAAAGCAAATCTTGTGGGACAGCTGCTATTGCAGTTTGAATTTTCATTACATGTGCAGTGCAAGTAGTCTCCCCCTAGTTTAAGTCGCAGCATAAGGCATGTGTAAGCATATAATTATTAAGTTTAAGGCAGTTGCCATCCAAAGTTATCACTATCACTGTAAATCATGTTGTGTGTTCCAGTGAATTTAAGCAAATGTTTAACACAAGAGGAAAGAGAGACATGTCTCAATACTTGTAGTAAGAGCAGACAGCTTTTGTACTCATAATTTCTTTGTTATTGGATGGTAGGCACAAAGATGCTTATCTTCATATAACTTACAATGCAGTTTTTATGAAAGTGTCCTGTGTAGATGTAGTCACACATGAAAAGAATCATCTCAAGCAGTTCTTAGCAGTAGTAAAGAATTGTGTGTTTGGAAGGGTCACACACTTAGGGAATCAAACAACTTGAACTTGGTATCTCACAGTTGTTCCTAGCTGTCAGCTTCCAGGTAACCTGTGCACACTCCATCTGGACTTGGATAGGCCTTTCGAATTTGCATGATGGCACAAGCAGGGAGGGTCACTCTGATGTCCTTTCCCAGCCAACCCCACGCAAACCGTGCCAACATCCGATAGGAAACATAGCGGTAGCGACTGCAATCACAAAAGAGTAGAAAAGGAATGAGTTTCAGATGTTTATGCAAACATTTATGCTGTATGTGGTATGTAGAAATTTATCACAAACAATCACACTGGTTAAAATCAAGGTTGGCAACATGTTTATTTCCTGATGAGTGTGAATACGATGGGAGTTGCAGAATTGTATTTGATTAAAAAAAATATATTCATAAAAGATTTTGAAAGAATTTCTAATCAATGTAAGTCATTTTAAGGTGCTTGCTTGCATGCTTTGCAAAGAAATACAATGATGGGCGAAAGTGAGGCAGGCTGAAAAGATGGACCAGTGAATAACTCGGCGTCAGATTGTTTTGAGGTATTTTTAAGTCAGAGTGCCCCTGTACCACTTGATGAAAATGGATGTCAGACATTCCTCAACAAGCTCTTCATAGGTTCTGCTGAATGTTTTGTTAAAAAAATGTTTATGCTAAATGTGACACAAATCAAAACACTTTGTTTAATTATTTCATTAATCCCCTCCCCCTCCCATAAAAACGCTGGATATAAACAAGGGCTTTATGCTATGACATAATTTTTTTGTATCCATCAAATGCTGTAATGTACATAATATATACAAACCAGAAGACATCATGTACAGAACTGCTACACTATACTGCACTACATAGTTGTGATATAGCATTGATTCTACTGTACTAGTTCATGATAATACCATTTTTAGCTTAATCCTGTTTTGAACCTGTACAGTGCTGGCTAACCTATTACTGCTCTATCAGTACTGAACTGAAGACCACCTTTGGACTTGCACAATGCCATGGCAACAGTATATTTCATATTGCAAGCATACTTATTTTTTGCTGCAGCCAGCCAACTGCTGCACTTCACATCGGTTACTTTGGGCTTTCAGGAATTGAAGAAAAAAAAAAAGATGAAGAAGGGTTGATCAAATGGTTACAAGGCCTCTTGGCTGTTATGCCACTATCATGTGTGGAGCTGTCGGCAAGTGTTAAAACTTTGGGATGGGAAGCTGGGGATCGGAAGACAATTGTCCCCAAGCACTGACCCTAGGGCCAGTATCAACCCGATATTGAGCCAAGCCCATTCACTGTAACCAGCAGGTGAGGGTTGTGAGTGTGGTATTTAATACTTACAATGCACTACTTCCAGTATTGCAAGTTCATAGATTAATAATATAACTGTTAACTTACTTATTCCCTTCTTGAGTTGTCCGTCGATATTGTTGGTTATACCAGGTGTAGCACGTCTGCAAGACGTATCTGTCCAAACACATCGACTGAAAACCAGGGTGACGTGTGATGCACTGGACAGCAGCTTCATTCAGCAGCCTTGTCATTTCTGGTGTCTCATTGCAACAGCGGCACTCCCTTATGGTACCCATGGCTTCACACTCCCCACAACTGCACCTTGAAGGGGAAATATGTTGATTTGTAAACACACATACATAAAAATGACAAAATTTCCATAAGGAACAAAATCACTTTTTACAATTTCATTATCATTTACACTTGTTTTAAACTCTTTATGGAAAAGCAACTGTGCAACAAGGATGAACTGATACATTGCTTCATGTTCCCACAAATTAAAGACAATACTGTTTGCTATCTTGCCACACAGTGCACTAATAAAATGAACCATTCAACATGAACATTATTCTTCCTTAGACTGCAATCAATAGCTGGTCTTGTTAATATGGCTTGCATGATTGCAGTCCTGCCATTCACTGAATACAGTGAACAATTCCACACGCTATAAATGAAATTTGATGGCCAAAATAAATAAAATGATTTGATGGCCAAAGTAAGAAGGAAATTCATTACTAGAACATAAATTCCACTTTTTTGTAATCAACTAGCAACTAGTAAGTCACTGAGCAAGCAAATGAAAATTAATATATAGAGCTCTGAATTCCTCCATCCATCATCATCATACCCATGTGTCTCATAAGAAATGTCACTGAACAAATGGTTTTTTACACAGCAGCATACACTTTTTTTTTTTATCACAATCGCATGTAAAATTGAAGAAAAGATTGTCATGAAATGATGAATACATTTACACTACAGTTGAGTTAGTATGAATTATTAT
>CM031613.1:30476714-30499542 GCA_018398815.1 Conus ventricosus
AGATGTTCAGCTTTCATCTGAGCCAGACTGTATTCAGGCTCAGAGTGAACGCACACACTTGGCACAGAAAATTGAAATACTGGAAAATTATAAGGCACGTGCTGCACAGGTCGGAGCAAGAGTAAAATGGGTAGAAGAAGGGGAGAAAAATACTAAATATTTTCTCAGTCTTGAAAAATCAAAAGCTAATTCTAAAATAATGGAAGGTGTTTTAGATACAAATAATGTATTAAGAACTAATCAGACCGAGATATTAAAAGTTCAAAAAGATTTCTTTGCTGATCTGTACACAAAGAAACTGTCATATGCTAACATGTCTGAGCAAGTAGATAACTTTTTGGCAGACGCAAGTGTTCCTCATATTTCTGAGATTCAGAAAATTAGTTGTGAAGGTACGGTGACAGAAGACGAACTCCTTGACGCACTAAAAAATTTAAATAATGGAACATCACCAGGTTGTGACGGTATTACGGTCAAGTTTTTTTAAAGTCTTCTGGCAACACATAAAAACGTTGCTCACTCTGACTTTTAACGCCGCTTTTGATAAAGGATCACTTTCACCTACACAAAGAAAAGCAGTTGTTACTTTATTACATAAAGGTAAAGATCTACCGAGGAATGAGTTTAAAAAAAACTGGAGACCTATATTTCTGACAAATACTGATTATAAACTCTTGGCCAAATGCTTAGCTAACCGTTTGGGGCAGGTAATACAAGATGTCATTGACGAAGTTCAAGTGGGGTATATTAAAGGGCGGCGCGTAGGGACATTAGTTAGGCAAATTGATGATGTAATTGAGCAACTGAATGCAAATAATAAACCTGGTGTGCTACTCAGTATTGACTACACTCAAGCATTTGATCGTATTTCAAAAGACTTCATGATAACCGCATTTAAAAAATTTGGTTTCGGGATGGATTTTATTAAATGGGTTAAAGTAATAATGAAAAATACTACGAGTTGTGTGAATTACTGTGGCTGGATTTCCGACTATTTTCCGGTAGAAACAGGAATTCGTCAAGGTTGTCCATTTTCACCGTTGGCCTTTGTAACTGCTATAGAAATTTTAGCAATAAAAATAAGAAACTGTCGTAATATTAAAGGGCTTGATTTATGGAGATCTGGTAACAATATTTTGGCTACTTTAATTAAACTTGCACTTTATGCGGATGATATAACTTTATTTCTAAAGGATGAGCATGACATGCTGCATGCACTCAACATATTATTTGACTTTTCGTTGTTTTCAGGATTGGAGATAAATCGTCACAAGACAGTGGCAATGTGGTTAGGAAGTAAAAAACATTGTGAAGATGCATGGTATGGAATTTCTTGGAAAAACAGATTAAAAATTCTTGGAGTTTATTTTGTCAGTGATAGATGTGCTTCTTTGGTAATGGAAAACTGGCTGCAAAGAATCGATAACATAAAAAGAATTATTCATTCTTGGGAAAAACGAAGTGTAATGGGGAAAGTACATATTATAAAGACATTTTTGATATCTCAATTAGTCTACGTCATGCAGGTGTTGGTAATTCCAGACAATGTACTTATAGAAATCAATAGAATACTTTTCAGGTTTCTATGGCGTAAGCAAAACTGTAATAAAAGAGCGTATGAAAAAGTTAAGAGAAATATTATGTGTAAAGAATTTGAACAGGGAGGTTTGAAAATGATAGATGTCAGACAAATGCAGTCAGCGTTTCTTCTGCAATGGGTAATACGTTTGTGGAGAGCCAGAGAAAATGAGAAGTGGTCCTTTATTCCGAAAAAGATTTTTGCTCCGTTTGGCAGTAATTACGTGTGCTTCTATGCAAATGTTAATAGTGCTGTGCTTAAAGGTTTACATTTAGTTAATTCTTTTTTCTGGAAAACAGTGTTAAAAACATGGCTAGATCTTAATAAGCATGATGGATCTTTAGCATGTTCTTCTCTTCTGTGGAACAACTGTGGTATTATATATCGGGAAATGTTCTTTTCTTTCCCGATTGGATACGAGGTGGTATACTGATAGTTCAGGATATGTTTGGTGCCAGTGGAATGTTATCTTTGCCTGAAATATGTAATAGGATTGGAGACTCACCCTCCAGAACACTCGAATATAATGTAGTAACCGCTGCTGTCCGACACTATGTTTCAAGTATAAGTGAAGAAGATCGGTGTAACAGTGTTTTTTCAGATCCCCCTCTCTTCTGTGGTAAGAAATTGATAACCTGTAAAGAATTTCGGAAAACAATAGGTATGTTGCAAAAATCGGAACCCTGTGCCTTTAGCTTTTGGAAAAACAAACTTGGTATAGAATTAAACAAGAATATTTGGCAGATCCCTCGCTTGTGTACAAAAGAAACACGACTGAGAGTGCTGCAGTGGAAAATTTTGCATAACATTTATCCCACTAATATTATGTTATGCAAGATGAAAATACGTGATGATAAAAAATGTTCTTATTGCACTGACGAAATCGATTTTATCGAGCATTTCTTTATGAATGTCCAACTGTTAGATACTTCTGGAAATACATTTGCCAATTTATACTAGTACAGTGCGACATTAAAGTATCCTTATCTCTGGTTGATGTTCTGTTTGGAAAGCAAAAGAGCATCGATATCGATGCAGTGAACCTAAAGAAAATTAATTATATAATTTTGATAGCAAAAATGTGTGTAAGTATTGCTAAAAAGACTGAATCAAAATTACCAATGTCCATGATATTTGAAAATCACTTAAGATATCGGAAAATGTATCATAAAATCACATACAAAGGAAAAAGGAAAAAAAATTGTGCGAGAGGTCAAAAAGAAAATAGGGGAGGCTGGCATAGAGAGAAGGCTCTTCCTTGAATGGATTGAGAAGGATAGATTGATAGATCGATAGATGGGTAGATAGCTTGAGTGATAGACAGACAGACAGACAGAGAGACAGACAGACACACAGACAGACAGAGAGATTTATGGAGAGATAGAGAGATGGGAGTTGGCTTGGAGTGATAGGGAGGGAGTGGGGGAGGGAGGGAGGGGAGGTGTTGGCAGATAGCGGGGGAGGATGACGGTAAGAGGTAAGAGGGAGGGATAGAGTCCGAGAGAGAGAATGTTTTTATAATTTTATATGTTTGTATATGTCCCTATGTATATGTGTATGTGTGTGTGTGTGAGCGCGCGCGTATGCGTGTGCGTGTGTGTGTGTGTGTGTGTGTGTGTGTGTGTGTGTGTGTGTGTGTGTGTGTGTGTGTGTGTGTGCGGGTGTGTGGATGTGTGCGCAAAAGTATTGAGAGTGAGGGAATTTGATTGAGAGAGGGTGGGAGAGTCTGGGGATATGCAGGTGATAGAGGGTTGGGAAGCTAATAGATGAACAGGGAGGTTGTCATTGAGGTGAAGACGAGATTTTGGTGATAGAGTGGGAGGGGTGGGGTGGGGGTGGGAGTGAGCTTTTTTGGGGGGTGAGTGGGGGTGGGGGGGGTGGGGGTGGGGTTATAAAGAGGTGAAGAGAAAGATGATGTAGGCTTAGTTGATAAACTAAACCCGATTCTAATAACTTCAGCATCGTAGTATTTTTCATAATTCCACCTTCTGGTTACCCAAACCCTATTATGTTTGAAATCCAGTGATTGCCATGTTTAAGTCCCTCCCTTCCAAATTCAAAGAAAGCGAAAGATTTCTTTTTTACAACATAGAGCCTAATCTCGATGTAGATCTCTCTGATAGACCGGGAATGTGGTGGGGAAAAAAAAAACCTTCATCGTCAGGGAGATCATCGCTAGAAGTGTCCTGGTCAATCTGGTCAATGCCGTTGGCCAAATGATCGGAAACTTCAGTCTCTTCTGGGAAAGAAGAGATTGAACAACAATTGTTTAACATAGGCATGATATCTAACATCGTTCTTCATGTGGCGTCATGTATTTTAACAAAGCTTCTTGCTGTCCGATTTTCAAATGCACATGGCGACAGATTCTACCCGTGAGCAGCTGCCCCAAAGCGCCGCAACCACAAGACCAGCGCCATGTTGGAAGCGTTCTGTTTCGGCCGCAGACTTAAAACCAAACTAAAATAAAAGCACAGTATAAATTTTGAAGACAGACCAAGTAGGTGGTTGGTTCATTTGCATTTATAGATACCATGTTTTTCTTTTAAAAAAAAAAAACAACAAAAAAAAAAACAGTGCAGTCAAAATAAAATACCCCTAAAAAAAGTTATCAGTTCGAAATATAATAGTTTGCGATTGTATATCCAAGCTTTTCATTGATTTGTTCAGGCACACACGTTGGAAGAAAAAGCCTTGATAACCTTTGGTTCGAGTCAGTCAAATGCACGAGCACGGAATGGATCCCTGAAGGCGCGTTGGTTGGGCTGTAGGTCAGCTAAAAGGGAGACAAGCAACCTGGAATCATTATAATTTGCGTCCCTTCCGCATGGTAGAAAAAAAGGGTCTCCAGAGATTTGACAGCGACTGAGTTTGTTCGAGACTGTCCAGGTATTCGTAGTAGACATCAGTCTGTAAGTCTGATGATTAAACTCTCTCTCTCTCTCTCTCTCTCTCCTCTCTCTCTCTCTCTCCTCTCCTCTCTCTCTCTCTTCTCTCTCTCTCTCTGATAATTGTATGACATGAGATCTGCTTGCATGTATGTCAGTAGATTATTCTTGATTTTTTATGTTATATTTGCTAATATGTATAATTCACTTTTTATGATATTGTGTATCTTTGAAAAGGGGGTCACTGCACATGCTGAGAAAGAAGCATGCTCTCTCTCTCTCTCTCTCTCTCTCTCTCTCTCTGTCTCTGTCTCTCTCTCTCTGTCTCTCTGTCTCCTCTCTCTCTCTCTCTCTCTCTCTCTCTCTCTCCTCTCTCTCTCTCTCTCTCTCTCTCTCTCAGAACCCATCATCCCATCTTCGTCTTTCCCGTTCCTTCTTCGCCTGTTCTGCTGCCCATTCTCAAGAGCTGACATGTTCTGTGCATTGAAGGCATTTCTGGAATTCAACTTTGTCTACATATTGCTGTTCTGGATTTAAACTTTGTGTATATATTGATACATAATTCTGCTTTAACTTTTCACTTACTGTGTAAGTTTTTAATGTCTTTTTTTTTAATCACCTTCTGATATTGCTGGCTTTTTGTTACATATTTTAATCATATACATAATTTGATAAAGTACGCATGTAAATGTAATTAATGGCTACAAGGGATTGACACTGAATTTTTATGGAGAGAGAAAGAGGCATGGATTGGGGGAGGGGAGGGGGGGGGGGGTGGAGGGGAGATGTGTGAAAAGGTTTTATGCGCTCATTCTTCTCAATCAATTAAAGAAAATCTCTCTCATATATATATATATAATGCCGAAAATGGGGAAAAACAAGTGCAGACTAACAATTCTTCCGTCCTTATAGTAATGACTTGGCAAAGGTTTGAACTAAAAAAAATAAATAAATGTGTGGTGTGGGTGTGTGTGTGTGTGTGTGTGTGTGTGTGTGTGTGTGGTGTGTGTGTGTGTGTGTGTGTGTGTGTGTGTGTGTGTGTGTGTGTGTGGAAATCTTAAAGAAAGCAGAATCGTAAATGTAAACTAATAAATAATGGTTGGGGGAGGGGGGGGGGGAGGGAGGGATTTTTGTAACCATGTGAGACAACAGTTACCTCCCTTACTATTTTTTACACGCCGATGACAGTTAGTTGAGAGAATATTAAAATTCGCATGGTTCCACATACCAATTAGAGGATATTGCTGGCTTTTTGTTACATATTTTAATCATATACATAATTTGATAAAGTACGCATGTAAATGTAATTAATGGCTACAAGGGATTGACACTGAATTTTTATGGAGAGAGAAAGAGGCATGGATTGGGGGAGGGGGGGGGGGGGGTGGGGAGGGAGATGTGTGAAAAGATTAAGAAGTATTAGTGTGAAGGGAGGGAGATGGAGAAAAACAAACATTTCAGTTTTCGGTTGAAATGTGGATGGCAAAATGTACAAAGGCCTACTGCATTGTGTAAAGGGTATGCACAACTTCGTTAGGGCCTCATTTTGAGTGACAGATTGTATTATGTTTATAGCCAGGGATATTAAGGACTGACTCATTCGCTTCCAATTCATGTCACCAAAGAAAGGTTTATATGGAAATCATTGAGAGAAACCGTCTTTTTTTTTTTAATTCCCCGTACTTTTCACCATGTATCGAAAATCCAAGAAAAAACCGCGTTTTGGTTTTTAAAAAGGGTTTTTTTATTTTCCCTTCGTCCGTAAAGATTTTGCTAAGTCTAAAAAAAAACCCATAAATTAGAGGTAACCTTTCGATTTTACTTTGTGTCTTATCCCAATAAAACTAATGGTACAGTCAAGGTAAAATTTTGGGATACATGAAGCCCCTTTCCCCTTTCGCCTGAAACCCCCCGTGTTTCCCCAAAGAAAATACCCGTTGAATTATTGTTCATAGCCAAAAAAATTTTAAAAAAAAAAAATTTTTAACCCCCAAAATTTTTAATCCCTTTTTTTGGCCGTGGAGAAAAATTTTGGGTAAACTGATTTGACCTGAAAATCTTTGCAACATTTTCTTTTTTGGTAAAAGGACCACGTGCTTTTTGAACGGGGAAATCTGAATTAAAAAGTAGGTCTTTTAAAAACTTCGTTTTTTTTTTTTTACCCTCTTTGTATTTTTTTAAAACCACCCCAAAAGAAACGCACGCACGCACGCACGCACGCAGGGCACGCGAAAACACCACACACACACACACAACACACACACAATACAAACACACAACCAAAAACACACACACACATTCCCCAAAATTTGTCAGCTTTCTTGTACTTGGGGGGGAAAAAGAAAAACCATCGATTTTCCCACCTGTTGACATTACCCGTCGGGAACTTGGGGCCTCGGAATTGGGGTTTTTGTCAGTGCGGGGGCGTGTGTGTGTGTTGTGGGGTGTGTTTTGTGTGTGTGTGTGTGTGTGTGTTTTGTGCGGGTGTGTGTTTTTGCGTGCGTGCGTGGCTGGGGTTGAAAGATGCAAGAAGATAAAAGGATTAAGCCTGGGGTATCAAACCCAAAAAAACTGAAAAAAAAAATTTTTGAAGAGGAAGGGGAAGTGACTGGGGTGTGTTTTTGTGTGGTGTTTGTGTGTGTGTGTGTGTGTGTGTGTGGTGCGTGCGTGTGTGCTTTGCGTGCGTGCGGCGTGCGTGCGGCGTGCGTCGTGCGTGTGTGTGGGTGGTGGGGTGTTTTGTGTGTGTGTGTGGGGTGCGGGGCGTGCGTGCATGGGTTTTCGGGGGTTCGTGTGTGTGTGTGGGGGTTTTGTGTGTGTGGGGTGTGTGGGTGTTTTGTGCGCGCGCGCGTGCGCGCGCCCCGCGGCCAAAATGCGTTGAAGGCGTTTTTTGTGAGAAAGTGTGTGTTAGGCCTTAAAATTTAAACGTTTTATACACTTTTATGTGTTTAGAAAAAAACATAATCTTTTAAAAAATAACTTTAAAAGGGCAACAGAAAAAAATGAATAACTATAAAACATCGAAGAAAAACCGGGTTATAACAAGGACGTTCCCTAAAACCCCATTCCCCTTTTAAACAAAACAAAAAAAAATAGGACTTTGATGAAATTTAAAACAGTTTTTTTACACATTAGTGAAAATTTCGGTTAAAACTGTACCAGAGGAAAAAATTTTAGGTAGATTGGGGGTAGTTGGGGTTTTTAACGTTTGAGGGGAAAAAAGTATGTGGGAATTTGATATCTTTTCCCCAAAAAGGGCGTTATTTTTTTTTGAAAACTTTGTCAAAAAAAAGCGTTCAGTTTGACTTTTATATTAGCGAAATTTTTGATTCGAAAAAAAGGGCCCAAACTACTTTGATAAAAAAAAGAAAAAGGGGGACAAATTTAAATTTATTGGTTTTTTTTCGAGTATAAAGAGAACATCCCGAATTTTGTTGTTTTTTCCTAAAATTTTTCCCACATGCTTTTTCAGAAGATTTGTATCCCTCATGGATGAAAAGGGGATACTGATAACCCCCGCCCCGCTAATTTTTTTTCGTTTCCCCTTTTTTTGCGCCTGTCAAAACCTCTCTTTAAAACTGAATCCCACAGAAAAGGGGAACCCAAAAAGAAACAAATTTTCTTGTACCCAAATAATCAAAAAATGAATTAGGTGATGAATATCTGTAATAAATTCTTGTCTTACAAATAGGGTTTTGTTTTACTTGGGGCCCAAAAAAAACTGATTTTGAATCGAGGGAAAAAAGAGGATTGGGAAATTTGGGTTTTGGAAAAGAAAGGAAAAATAAAAGCCTTTAAAGAATGGAAATTTAGTTCTGCTGTAAAAATTTGATCTTTTTTTCCAAGATAAATGGTTTTTTAATTTTTCAATGAAGGAATTGTAAATGGGCCCCCCGGCTTTTTTGGGGTATCCAAAAGAAAACCCACGGGAAAAAATTTTTAAGATAAAAGGTTTTTCAAAATTTTCAATATACTCATTTATTTTTTGGGCCCTATCAGGTTTTCATTGCCCACTTTTTTCTCGACGAAAGGCTAATATCAAATAAAGTTTCCTTTGAATTCCCATGGGGGGAAATGGGGATGGGGGAAAATTTTATGTCGTTTTATTTTTTCGCCGAGGTAAACTTTTGATTCAGGAACAGTCTGAAGTGAAATTTCCCAAATATTGTGAGTGAAAAAAATTGGGTTTTGCCCTTTTTGGGGGAAAGCTAATGCCCAGATCTCAAACGGGACTTCTTTCTCAACGTTGCTGTCACGTGTTAAAAATTCGTAAGAAAAATTTTTTGGGCGACAGCTAGCCGTCGATTTTTCATCAAATGGTAATACCCCCAAATTCGCTATATTTTTCCCAAAAGAGATGCTTTTTTGGGGGGCACACCAAGAGCCATTTTTTAAAACGCTTTGCAACCCAAAACTTTTTTTTCTTATTAAGAAAATTTTTTCGGAGCCTAAAAAAAGATTTCCCCCCGTAGAGAGTCTAGAACGTTTTTTTCAGTGACAATGTAAAGCTTTTTCAGTACTTGGGAATTTTTGGGGCCCCCGGGTTTTGTTTTCGGTATAATTTTTTAAAAATTTTAAAAAAAGCTTTTTAAAGCCTTTTTTAAAATATATTTTTGATATGAAAATTCCACGACTTTTTAAAGGGAAAGGGATACCCCCTAAAAATTTTCCCACCTTTTGTCTTATTCTATAGTCTCCCCCTTTAAAAAGAAAAATGGTAATTCGGGTTTGGAATCGGGCCCATTTATTAAAAAGTAGAAGATTTTTTTTTTTTTCCGGGTGTTAGCTTTTAACCCCTTTTCCCCCTTCTTTGTATTTCCCTTAGTTTTATTGATTTCCATTTTGATTTTAATTTTTTTAAAAATAGTTAAGCTGTCTTTTGGGTTTTTTTCCTTTTTCCCTTTGTAACTTTAAAACCACTTTTAACTATGTCATCTCTTATTGTACAATACAACTTTATTGGGTAAAAGACTGGGGAAAAATCAAAAGCAAAAATTAAATAAATAAATAAGGGGCAATAATGCCCCCGTTTTTTTCCCATTTTGGGAAAATTTTTCGTAGGGGGGAATACTTGTTCCCAACATTTGTCTGCAGGTTTCCCTTTCTGTTAAAAAGGGGCCTTTAATAAAACCCAAATTTTTTTCCGGTTAGCCCAAATTTACTATTTAGGGGGGAAGTTTCTATCATGCCAAAATGACGTGGGGCTTTCTTTTATAAAAGAAGGGGCCCGTATTTTTTTCCTACGAGAAAACCCTAAAAATTTTTTTTTAATCTGCGTAGTATTTTAACTAAAGGGTTCGACGGGACTTCTGCCCTTCCTAAAACCAGCTTGGTTAGGGGGAAATTAAATTTTTTCTTTTCACAGCAATGAATTAATCTTTTTAAAAAACAAACTTTTCTAGCAGCTTCCCGTGGTGATTTTTAAAGCGATGGGGTTCAAAAAATTTTTCATATTTTTTTTTGATTTTCCCTTGTTTAGACTTCCGGAAAAGGGAAGGCGGGACACTGCAGCAACTAAGGAAACGGCTGCCCCCAAATTTTTAAACCCAAAAACAAAATTTCAACATGACAAGAATACAAGATGGGGAACCCCGGAGGTGGGGCAACATGCCCCAAAAACCCGAAAGACTTTAAAACAACTAAGAAAAACCCGAAAAAGGGGGCTCACTTAGCAAAGAAATGTTAGACCGAGACCATCAAGAAAAACTGGGCGGGGGGCAAAACCCCAAAGGGTGCTGGGGAAAACACCAAAACAGAAAGGGGAAAGACACAGAAAAGTACCCTTCAAAATCAAAAAGTATTATTAAAAAATTTATGTGATCGATTTTATGTCTCAAAAACCCAGTGTAAAGAAAAAAGTGAAGAACTGGAAAACCAAAGGATCGGGGTGGGCAAGGGACTTGACGGGCCCAACAACTTTAAGTTGCCCGCAGAAAAATTCCGTCGCCGTTAAGCCCCTAGGGCAGACGAGGGGAAATGACTTTCGCTCACCGGACCGAAGGGACGTTTTTTGGTCTTTTCTCCACATCAGCACCGTTCAGGAAAAACGTTTTCTTCTTTTGGGGTCAGTTTAGACAGGAAACTAATAAAAAATTTCCCTGAAATAAAAAAAAAATAATTTGATACATGTTTCGGAAAACCTTTTTTTCGGGAAAAAGGAAAAAAAAGAGGGGAAAAAATCTTTCATTTTATAAAGGGAAAGTGATCCTGCATTTTTGACTTTGACTGGAGCGGGTGCAGGCTTTGCACCGAAAGGGCGGGTTCTTCACCCTTTTTTAAAAATCCTGTCAGAAAAGCGAGCGGTGATTGGCCCTTTGTATAAAAATTCGTACGGGGTTTGCCAACACACCGGCCAAAAAAGTAAAGTATATGTCGGGTATGATATAAATGCCCATTTTTTGGAAAAAAGAATGAGTACACCCGTAAGTAAATTTTTTTCCCAAAAGGTTTACGCCCGGGGAAAGAAAAACCATGGGTTTTCATCACAGGGGGACCCCTTTTACTAGCCCTGAAGCAACAAAGAAAAAACCGGAAAAGAAAAACAAAAACGGGGGGGTACGGACTTTTAATTTTGTACCCGAAGAGATGGCCTTCCAACAACAACTAAAGGAAATCAATGCAAAATTAGAAATACTAACAGCAAAAAAAAGAAGTTGAAAAGGCAAATTAAGTTAGCCCGGGAAAATTTACGGGAACTCCAATTGATAGAGAAAATAAGTAATTAAAAGTTTTCCTTTTCCCGATTTTTTCAAACGGAAAAGGGAAAAAAATAAAAATGATTTAAAGCAAACAGAAAGGAAAACAATAAATTAAAATTTCCATTTTTCGCCCAGCAGCAGAAAGGGGAGGGGCGTTTTTTAAAAGTGCCGAAAATGATCTACGAAACCATGGCCGTCGTGGCCCTTCGGGTTTTTGGGGGTACAGAGGGAAACAAAGGGGAAAGTAAAAAAACCGGTTTGGGGGGACTGGGGTAAAAAATTTGCACGGCCCTTTTTTCCAACCCTTTCGGGGGGGGCCTTGGCAGTGCATTTGCCCAAACATGAGATTGCCATCGTTTCGGGAAAACCGGCACTGCAACCGCGCCGTTTTCTTGTGCTTTTTTGGTTCGCGCCCAGAAAAAAAACAGGTGCTAAAAGGTCGAAGAAAAAACCAAACAAACCCGGTTTTTTCAATGGCAAAAAACCCCCTTCACCAAAGCAAACAACAGTCTGCTGATGAGAGTTTTTTAAAAACACTCTGCTACTCTCTCCGCCGGTCATCAAAGGGAAAAAAAAATAGGTTTTTAAACTAAAAAAAAAAAGGCAAAATCTTGAAAATAGACATTAACCCCAAAACCCCTAATAAAACATTTACCCACGCCAGGGGTTTGAGGTGAGATTTGGGGGGGGGGTAAGGAAAAACAAAAAGGGAAAAAAGGGTTCTGTTCTGTTTTATTTGGGGAAAATTTTTTTCTTTTTTTTTCCCCCTTTTAATATATTTACAAATTTTCTAGGGCCCAGACCCCTTAGAAAAAAGTGGTGGGAAAGGAAGAAGGAGTCGATGATTGTTGTTTATAATTTTGGTGAAACAACAGTCTCGGACTCTACAAAACATAATACTTAGGGCCATATTTTGGGCCCCTCAGGATTCTTTCCCCCCCCCTCCTCCCCCCCCCCCCCCCCTCCTTCCCCCCCCCCTCCTTCCTGGGTTTCCCCCCCCCGCCCCCCCCCCCCTTTCCCCCTTCCCTGCTGCCCTTCCACTTCTTTGCCTTGTTTGTTAACCCCCTTTTCCGCTCAGCCTTTCCCATGGACCCTTTTTAAAGGGGCGGGTGAAAGGTTCAAAAATTTTTTAGAGTCCCAACATATTGTGATACCCCTAAAATGCTGAACTGGATGAACATAAAAAAAAAAAATATATATATATTAGTGTTTGGGGGTTTGGGGGGGGAAAATAATGATTCAGATTCTGTCATGTACCCTTTTTTTCATTCCCCCTTTTTCACTTTAAATTTTATTTATTTTTTTTAAAATCTTTTTTCAAACATGAAATTCCCCTTTGTGCACTATTTTTTGGCCTGTTTTTTTTTAAATTTATCTGCTGAATAGAGAATGGGAGAAAACTTTTGATAGGGTCCCCTTATCGTTGTTTTGTTATTTGTTACCCTAATTATTGTTCTGTCATCCAAATTTAATTGTTACGGCCCATCCAAAATTTTGTCGAAGCGATCATGGGGGTTTCCCCGGCCGCCGCCACCCCCCAGCTTCGCCAAGATCTTTCCCCCTTTCCCCCCCCCCCCCCCCCCCCCCCCCCCCCCCCCCCCCCCCCCCCCCCCCCCCCCCCCCGCCCCCCTGTGTAAATTATTTTAATACTTTTTGTGGATCGTGCTAAAGGAATTGTTTCCCGGTTTTAAACTTGATTGTATAGCTATTTTTTGTTTTTGTTTTTTTCATAAATTGAATTTAAGTTTTTTATACATACTGTTGAGCTGTCTTAATGAAATTTGCCTGTTTTATTTGATTGTCCCAAGTTATTTTTGGGCATCCCTTTTTTAAAATGATTGAATTGTTTTTTCTGATTGATGTGATTTTGACCCGATTAGAGTTTTGGTGAACCCATCTCCAGATGGGTGCCCCCCGCTGTTCCTTTTTGGTCCCCCCCCCCCCCCCCCCCCCCCCCCCCCCGCGGGCCCCTTTTTTTTCCTCCCTTTCCCCACCCTCCCCCAACATTTTTGCCCCCCTCCACCCCCCCCCCCAAAACATACACTCAAAAAAAAAAAACTTTTCGACACACACCACAACACACACACACACACAAAACCACACACACACACACACACACGTGCCCCCGCACATCCCAACGCGCGCGAAAAGCAGCATTACTCTTTCTCTGGGGTTTTGGGGGGAGGGGGGGGGGGGGGAGGGGGCGGGAGGAGGGAGGGGAGGGATTGGGGGGAAAGCGTTGCTTTTTTTTCTGCCCCCCCTACCCTTTTTCCCCGCCCCCCCCAAATTTGCTTCCCGCCCTCCCCCAACTTTCCCTTCCCCCCACCCCCCACTTTTTCCCCCCCCTTTTCGCCCACATTGTTTTCCCCCACCCTCCCCCATTTTTTTTCCCCACCCTTCCCCCCCAATTGCTTCCCCCCCCCTCCCCCCAAATTTATTTCCCCACCCCCCGGGCCCACTTGGGCCCCCCACCCCCCCCCCCCCGCCCATTTATTCCCCCCCCTTCCCCCAACTTTGCTTCCCCACCCCCGCCCATTTTACCCCCCCCCGTCCGCCCACTTTTGCTTCCCCACCCCCGCCCCATTTTATTCCCCACCCCCCGCCCACTTTGCTTCCCCACCCCCCCCCCAATTTTATTCCCCCCTTCGCCCACATTCTTCCTCCCCCCGCCCACTTTACCCCCCCCCCGGGTCCGCCCACTTTTGCTTCCCCACCCTCCCCCCACTTTTTTTCCCCACCCCCCCGCCCACTTTGTTTCCCCCACCCTCTCCCCCTTTTACTTCCCCCCCCTCCCCCACTTTGCTTCCCCCCCCTTGCCCATTTTATTTTCCCCACCCTTGGGCCCACTTTCCCTTTCTCCACCCCCCGCCCACTTTTTTTCCCCCCCTCCGCCCACTTTATTCCCCCCCCTTCGCCCACTTTGCTTCCCCGCCCTTGCCCCCATTGTTTCCCCCACCTCCGCCCATTTTTTCCCCCCACCCTTCGCCCTTTTTGCTTCCCCCCCCCTCTCCCTTTTTTTGTTTCCCCCGGGAGTTGCCCGTTCTCCCCCCCCCCTCCCCCCTTCCCCCCCAATTGTACTGCCCCATCATGTTGTCAATTTTAAAAAAAAGTTTTTTCCCTGGCCATTAAATCATGTTAAATTTGTTCGGGGGAAAAGGTTATATATTTTGTTGTTCTGTGGTTAAAGGGTTTACTGGGGGTGTTTTCTTGATTTTTCGGGTTGATAAATTTTTGCCCTGTTCATGATTGAAATGTTAATTTATATTGATGGATAGTTTATTTAAAATTTAATTTGGGGATTGGTGCATCCACCCCCTGATTGGGAATACCCGGCCGGGCTCTGTTTGTCCCGCCTGCCCCCCCCCCCCCCCCCCCCCCTGCTTCCCCTCCCAACCCTCATTTCCACAAAAGTCTCCATCCCCTCCTCTCCCGTCCACATACACATCACCCATATTCATTGGGGGGGGGGGGGGGTGACAAACAAAAAATAAGAGGGGAAAAAATTTTCTTTTTTTCCCCCGGGCTCCCCTTCCCCCTCTCCCCCCCCCACTGCACCCCCAAAACATTGCCCGTTTTTTTTCCCCCCCCACTCCCCCCCCCCCCCCCCGCCCCCTCCCCACCCCCCACACCCCCCCTGTAACTTTCCCTCCTTTTCAAATAAATGTGAAGGCGCAGTTTTTTTTTAGCCCAAACGATGCTTGATGGAAAGGGCTTGCACTGTTTTAGGGGGGGTTTTGTGGAAGTTATTTTACATCCTGTTGAACGTTAAACCCAGTTTATTTTTTGGTGTTTTTTGATTGTGAGGTCCTTTTTTTGACTGGGCTGAATTGGGTTTTCTTATATTTGATCCCATGTGTTTTTTTAATCAATTTAAAGATGGGTGATTTTACCCCCACCCGTTCCCGGGCTGTCCTGCCTCTTGCCCCCCCACCCCCCCCCCCCGGCCCTTTCCCGTCCCCCCTGCCCCCCCCCCCCCTCCCCTCTTTGCCTTTCCTCTCCCCCTCCACCACACATATGCAGAAATATACTTTTCACATGTTTTTTTTTTTGGTGTGTTTTTTTGGGGGGGGGGGGGGGGGGGGGGGGGGGAAAAGTTTTTTCTTCATTTGCTTACACCCCCTACGTGAGACCATTTTACGCTGTCACACACCCGGGATGACATGTATTATTTTCTCCTGTAGCCCCTTTTTTTACTTCGCCCAAAAAAAGCCCAAAAAGTTTGAACTTTTGGGGGTTGGTGAAAAAAAAAGGCATAAAAATTTGTGGATGTTTTTTTTTTTTTTTTTTTTTTTTCTCCCATAAACCCCTTTTTGGTGTCAA
The DNA here is from genome assembly GCA_018398815.1 of Conus ventricosus. NCBI lineage: Eukaryota > Metazoa > Mollusca > Gastropoda > Neogastropoda > Conidae > Conus > Conus ventricosus. The sequence goes on from CM031613.1 coordinate 30,492,197, forward strand.
AGGTGTTGGAAATTTAACCCACCTTTCTTAAACCCCCCGACACAATCTTTCTGTTTACTATCCCGTAACGCAGAAAAAAAAAGGCCCGTGCTTTTGCTCCCTGGGGCGATCGTTATTGAGTCTTTCTAAAAATTTTTTGTTTCGTGGGCCCTGTTGTCATGTGGCTTTTTTTTTTGTAGTTTTTTTAGTGTTTATATAGACAATTTCTTTTTTTGGGAAAAAATTTTAAACTGTTTGGCAGGGGGAAAAAATTCATTTAGTCCCATTTGTTTATGCTATTTTGTTTGGGTAGTTTTTGTCTTTTATTTTTAAAAGACCCTGCGTTTTTGGCCCAAACTTTGGATTGTTGTGATATTTTCCCAAAGCAAATTTTTAAATTATGTGTAAAGGGGAAACTGGTTTTTCCTTTTCCCGTTATATGGCAGTGCGAAAACAAAAAATTATAATCCTTCTTGTAAAAACATGGCCCAAAATTACGATTCATCTTTTAAATTGGGCGGGACTAGGAGACTTTTCAGAAAAGAAAAGGGGGGGTTTTCCCCTTCTTAGGGGAAAAAATCCCGTAAAAAATTTCCGTTTGGCAAAAACCCCCCATTTTACCCCCCAAAATTTGAAAAAAATGTTACATCAGAATGGGGTTATACATGTATCTTTTCCCTTATAGATCCAAAGCAAGAGGTGTAGCCCGTTTCTGTTTAATAATAATTTTTGGGAAATTTTAAAAACAGCAATATTGATAGGGATGTTTTTTGGTAACCACATTATATTACTTTAAAAAATATGGATTTAAAAACATACTGTTAAAAAAAAATTATATGGACCGAACGTAGACAATCCGGTTTTTATATTAATTTTAAAAAAAAAAATAATGAACTATCCCGGTTTCCCATTTCAAATAGTTGGTGACTGGAATTTAGTTTTTTGAACCCATATTTTTGAATTTCAACAATTACAAAAAATATAAAAAACCCCAGGGCTAAAGAGGCGTGAAAAAATAAAATTAAAAATTAAGTCTCGCCCCCATGTTGGAGGGAGGGGTTCCGGAAGTCAAACGATTTTCTTGGGGAAGAAAATTTTCCCCTTAAAACAAAGCGTTTAGATTTTTTTCTAAATTTGAAATCTTTATAACTATGAAGATCGGAAAATCATTCCAGGGTAACGTTTCCCATCATTTATGATTTTAATTTCATTTTAAAAAGTGGGGGAAAAAATGAAAAAGAAATACTTTTTTGGAAATTTAACTATGATCTGTTTAGAGACAAAAAATATTTGATGAAAAAAACAAAAGATAGACGAAGGGCATATGTAGTATTTTTACCGCCAGTATATACTACTTTCAATTTAAAGTACCTCTTTGACAAAATTGAATTAACCGGCCCGATAATTTTTTTTATAGATTTTTATTAAAAGAAATTCGATCAAAAAATATTGCTTATGTACTAGGGAAAAAGAAAGCTACGAAAAAAGGGAAAAAAACCCAGTTTAAAAAAATTGGGAAGAATTAGGAAAAAAAAAAAAACAAAAAAGAAAAAAGACATTTAAATTTATAAAGGAAACCCAAAACCAAAAAGGGTATTTTACTCAGAGGGAAAAAAAAATTTCAAGGAGTGTATTAAAGGGCTAGGGCAAAATGGATAGCAGAAGGGAAAAAAGGTTTAAAAAAATTTTTTTGTAACTTGGAAAAAAAAAAGGGCCTTTGTAAACAAAAGAAAGACAAAGCTAGTTAAAACAAAATGGAGGTTTTTCTTGATAAAACCCGAGCGAAAAAAAACCGAAGTAAATGAGTTTTTCTGTAAGCTTTTACAAAAGAAAAAATTAAAAAGTATGTTAAAAAAATGATTTAGGGTTTAAGCATCCTACATTTTTCACGGAAGAGAGGGACTCTATAGAAGGGGACAAACTTTAGAAGAAGCAGGTTAGGGATTACATCAAAGAAAAAAAGGAAAGGTCCCCGGTTCGGAAGGGGTTTGGGGGCTGAATTTTATAAATTCCTTTTTGGAAAAAAAAAGGGGCCCTTCGTTTTTGCGTGCTCTAAACCAGTTTGGGCAAAGACGGAGAAATTTCGCAACCCCAAAAAAAAGGGGCTTATTACTTCATTTCCCAAAACCCAAAAAAACTAAAAAACAAAATAAAAATTTTAGGGGGGCCCAAATTTTATTAAATTTAAAATTTTTTATATAAGATTTGGGCATCGTGTTTTTGGCAAACGGAAATTTAAAAAACTCTTTAAAAATTTAATTTAATGAGGATCAGACTGGTTTTTGGGGACAATATCGATTGATTTTTTGATTTTAAACGGGTTTTTTTGACACAAAAATTAGGCCCGGTCTCTTGCTCTGTTAGACTTTGAAAAAGTTTTGATTCTTTTTGGGTTGGGAATTTTTGTTTTTTCAGTTCTGGAAAAACCCTTTTGGGTTTTGGGGAGGGGGAAACTGTAAATGGGGTACGAAAAATTTTTTAAAAACAGATATCAAAACAGGGAGTTATAGTCAATGGCCCAAATAGCGATTGGTTTTCCCAAAAGAACGAGGGTTTTAGGCAAAAGGGGACCCCTTTTCCCCTTAACTATTTTTACTTGGGGGTAGGGGATTTTAGCCCCTTATGATTTAGAGAAGACAAAAGGGTATAAAAGGCATTGACATCAACCAAAAAAGAACACAAAATATCTCAATTTGCTGATGATGCCAGCAAAAGAAAAATGGTGGTAGATTAAACCCTTTTAAAAATCCCATTCAGTTTATTTTAAATTTTTAAATTTCTCAGGGGTTTATGAAAAGAAAACAAAACACAACCCAAACTGGTTTGGGGGGGGGGAAGGTTTAAAAAAAAAATTCAAAAACAAAAAAAATGCAACATCTAAATATAATTTGGAATCCAGAAAAATTTAGGAAAACTCGGTATTGGTTTTTCCAAAAGACAGGGAAAATTGTTGATCAGGCTAAATTTTGCCGAAAAAAAAAAGGAAAAATAAAAGCTCGTTTCAATATTGGGTAAAAAGGGGAAAAATTTCCTCCCCTTGGAAGAGTTGCTGTATTAAAACCTTAATCTATCAAAATTAAAACACCTCTGGGTCCCCCTTTTCCCAAAACCCCCCAGAGATTTTGTGAATAATCTCCAGAAAAGTGGTTTTTGTTTTATTTTTGGAAAAGGTAAACGGGGATTAAAAATTTGCAAAAAAATACGGTTTAAAGAAAGGGTTTTAAAAAATTTGGGGGCTTTTAAAAGTACCGGGTATCAGAGCATCCAAATTTCTGCCTAAAAATTTGTTGGAAACAGAAGGTTGAAAACTACGAAACATAAAAGGAAAAATGTTTCATGGAAATTTTATCCATTTTTTTACGAAAACGAAAAAATATTTGGGCCCCAAACTAAAGGTTTACCTAAAAATCATAAAACATCTTTTGGAAACCCTATTTATGTGGATACAGTCATTTTTTCAAAATTTGTTAAACCCCCAAAAAAACAAACAGAATTTTCTTTCAGAACCAGTTTTTTTTTTAAAATGGAAAAATTAAAAATTTTTTGGGGGAATTGGGTTAACAAAAAAATTTTGGGTCCAAAAGAGGTGTCACTGTGTTGACATTTTCTTGACCAAAAACGGGGAAATTTTTCCCTTTCACATAAATGAATTTAAAAGAAAAATTTTGGATGAAAATAAAATTTTTTGGGGGTTTTTAAACGGAAAATTCCATTAAGAAAAATTTAAAATTAACAAAGATAAATGAAATAGACAATTGGGGGCACAAAGAAACCCGGGGGATTGAAAAAAATAAATTCCATATCTAAATACGAGGTTGTTTTAAGACTCTTAATCAATGACAACAAACCTCCCCAATTTTCCCTTCCAAAAAAGGATGAGAAAAATTTGGGGTAGATAATTTTGTGGAAAGAGGAAAATTTTAAAAAAATGCATTTAAAAAAAAAAATGTCAAATTTAAATGGGGTGCAGATGCGCAATTTTACATAAATTCTTTTTGGGGGCAAATGTTTTACTGAAAGAAATGAATTTTTTCAAAAAATTTTAATTTGTTATTTTTTGTAGAGAAATTTAAAAACAGTATTGAACTATATTCGGACATGCAACATCTCAAAACGTTTCTGGAAAAAACCCTTTAACATTTATTAAAAACAAAAAGACAACATGTCAAAAAATCAGTATAAAATCGAAACATGAAATTTTTTGGCATAGAAAATAATATAATTTACGGACTATGTTTTTTTTATTTATTGTTTCTTTGGGGAAAAAAGTTATTTATAAAAGTAAAATTTTAAAAGTCATACCTAAAAAATAATAACCTTTGAAAGATACCTTTTTTTCAAAACATTTGAATTTGAACAAAAACAATGCAGTTTCATGGAAAACGGGTGATTTTTTAAAAAAAAATGGTTCCATATTTAATTTCATTCAGGGAAATTCCCCATTGAACAGTAACAGTAGGGCTTTAAAAAAAATTTAAAAAAGGGGAAAAAAAAAAAGGGAAAAAAATGGAGAGAAAAAAAAGGGGGGAAAGGGAAAGGGGAAAAAAAAAAAAAAAGAAAAAGTAAAGCCCTGAATCCCCCAAAAGTAAAAAAAGCTGCAAAACGAACCGAATTTTCCACCCCTCCTCTCTCTCCCCTCTCTCTCCTCTCTTTCCCCCTCTCTCTCTCTCTCTCTCTCTTTAAGGGTTTTATCTTTTTCCCAATGTCTGTGCCGTTATGTTTGTTTATGTATAAGTTTTTGGGTAAATATAAGTGTAGGGGGACATGCGTAGGGAAAACATACAATTTTTATGTAATGTGATTTTTTTAAAATCCATTGATTTATTGATATTTAAAATTTCCCCCTTGTGCAAATATATGTATTCGTGTTTCTTTTTATGTATGCATGTAAAATTTGATTTTTAATTTTCATTCAAAATGATTAAAAAAAAAAGCTTTTAAAAAAAAAAAAAAAAAAAAAGGAAAAAAAGCGTATGTTAAATACCTTAAATTTAAAAAAAAAAAAAAAAAAAAAACCTACGCAACGATGTAGGACGCAGAGATCTTCTCAGTTCAGCAGACAACTTCGGGATTTTAGTAAATCAAAATTTTCCATCAGCCCTGAAAAGTCAAAAAAATCAAAAGAAAAAACTCGCGTACAGTTTCTGAAAAAAATGACGTCAGCGTAAAACCCGTGGGCGTCAGTTTTAAAATACCAAAAGTCAAGAAACACCGAACGAAGAAAAGCCCTGCCGGGTCACTTTTCTAAACGTTTTAGTGCTGAAAGGAGTTGACAGGAAAAAGGCTAGGATTTCTCCCAAAAATTTTGATGCACTTTCCTTTTAAGGCTCCAAAGTCGAATGATCTAGTGAAGCAAGAGTCCTCCCGTTTTTTCTTTAAAGAAAACGCCCGACGCAAATTTTCATTCCCCCTGTGGAGTCAATGATATTAAAAAAATCTGACCCCCAAAAATTTCAGCAAAATCTTCGCCGATTCCATCAGAGTCATATCTTCCAAACATCCTAAAACGAAAATTGTTGTCAGCAAAATCGCGCCTCTACGAGATACTGAGATGGAAACCAAACGTGAACTATTCAATGCTTTGGTCTCCACAGAAACTGTTTGGGATGGAAAGAGTCTCTTTCGTCAACCATGGCAACATGCATACCAGAGGGCTGAAGAAAGACGGGATTCATCCAACAGCAAGAGGGGCCAGTGTCCTTGCGGGAAACCTGGGGCGACACCTAAGACAGCTGTTCTGGGAGCAGCCGAAGAAAACTTTAAGGCGCCCACGTCATCAGCTACCCAGACGCTTCTACCCAAACCCCAACTTTTCACGCTACTTTGGTGAAAGGAACCCGTGGCAGAATCCCTTTGATGTACTAAGAGACTGGTTTTAAAAACTGGACCAATCTGTATTAACATTGCTTGAACTGCGGACAGCAAAGGACCGTTCTGTTGACTTTGCAAACTAGTTATCCGCTGCGTTTATTCTTTGTGCATCGGTACTATTTTTAGAACCCCCCCCCCCCCCCCCCCCTCTTTCTCTTTCCTGTCTACCTCTCTCTCTCTTTTTCTCTTTCTCTTTTCAGTATCTCTGTCACGTATTGATATTTATTAGTATACTTCATCCGTACGTTTTGTATTGTTATTGTTTTTCCCCCACGTTTTCCTAAGGACTGTTAATAGCTATGGGATAAACAAATGCTATAAGTATTATGCAATGGAATTGCAGGTCTTTACATATAAACCTGTCTTAACCTTATTCAACATCTTGCTTCTTTCAGATATCAGATTCTTATTTTACAGTCGTTAAATGTCACTCGAACTAAATTGCCCAGACTGTCGAACTTTTACTATCCTCCAGTCTGTGAAAAGATGGATCAAGAAGGAAAAGTTCAAACAGCTATCTATATTCATGATAAGATGAGTTACACCATATGCCCGTCGCCAGCACCAGTAAATATATCGAATCTGTACTCCTGTGCAGCCAAAGTTAAAATCAGTGAAACATTGATGATAAATGTTGTTAGTGTATACTTACCTAAAGGCCCAAATGAGGAAAATACCGAATGGTTACGTCCATTACATGATTCAAAAGAGAAATGGATAATCGCGGGTGACTTTAACGCTCACTCACCTTTTTGGGAAAATGATAACATAAATGTGACTAGTAACAGATTTGTTGAAAATATAGTTGACGCCTCCCTCTATCTACTAAATGATGGGAGAGTTACGAGGATCCCTGATTTACCCAATCAAAGAGCATCTGCTATTGATCTGTCTCTTATTTCTCCCATTCTCGTACCAAATAGTGACTGGAACACGCTTACAGATAGCTTAGGAAGTGACCATCTACCCATTATTATTACGCTAAATGATAAACTAGCCCAGGATAGTACAGATAAAGATGTCATAGCAAAATATAATTATAACTGTGCTGACTGGAACTTATTTCAAAATATTTTGAAATCACAAAATACTAATGACATAAGAGATGATATCAATAATTTTTGCTCAAAATTCACGGACACAGTGTTGCAAGCCGCTGACTGTTCCATACCCAAGTATTCTAATTTGAAGTCTAACAAACATTTGGGAAACATCTGGTGGAACGAAGCCTGTGAGAAAGTTGTAAATGAAAAGAAACGTTTATTCAAAGTCTACTTACAGGATAAAAAAAACAACAGAAAATCACACTCCACTTAGGAAAGCAAATTCACTCAGTAATAAAACCATAGCACAAGTGAAGCGGCAGTACTGGGCTACATTTTGCACAGATGAGGTTTACAGCCATAAAGATATACAAAAGATATGGAAAAAAATTAATTATATGAAAAATGGGATACATCTACCATTATATCCTGTCAGGATTGAAGGCTATGATC
>CM031613.1:30511357-30521357 GCA_018398815.1 Conus ventricosus
TCTGTGTGTGTGTGTGTGTGGTGTGTGTGTGTGTGTGTGTGTGTGTGTGTGTGTGTGTGTGTGTGTGTGTGTGTGTGTGTGTGTGTGTGTGTGTGTGTGTGTGTGTGTGTAAAGTGAGTGTGCCGTTGTGCTGCTATGGACGGATGCGTCTGTCGTTTCATCAACAGAACCAACCATACCCGGACACTGTACAGAGACACAGAGAGAGACACGGACAGACAACTCTCTCTCTCTGTCTCTCTCTGTCTGTCTGTCTGTCTGTCTGTCTCTCTCTCTCTCCCTCTCTCCCTCTCTCTCTGTCTCTGTCTCTCTCTCTCTCTCTCTCTCTCTCTCTCTCTCTCTCTCTCTCTCTTCTCTCTCTCTCCCGAGAAAAGGAAGTTTCTCCTCGTTTTCTAGAAGCCCTACTCAATTTTGGCAACTACACAATTTTGGTCCGTCATCGCCGTATCTTACAGAGTGCCCCCCTCCCCCCAATCATTTCACTTCTTTTCAGGGATTTCTCTCAAATGAAATCATTCACAATCTGGAAATACATGAATAACCCTTTACCTGACGTCCCATGTCAGACCTTGGCACTTTCCTGTGAACTTATCTTCCCCCAAATAGTCCCATTCCTTTTACATCAATCAAGTCTTCCTGGAACCAGCTCGCATGTACCTTGATGGGCATAGGAAAGAAAAGAGGATTAATCAACTTTCAGACAATTAAAAAAAAAAATCTCAAAACAATCTAATTGTGCCTGTCCATAAATTCTCGACTTCTTAATTAAGCCAGGCCTTGACCAGTTAATTTTTGGTGTGCAGCCATTTATGGACTAGTTCGTGTTGTTTACTGACAGAAAGCCCAGTCAGCTGACAGGGGCCACACACCTGGGCTGTCACACCGTCAGAATAAAGTCATTATGTTTGTTATAGATGACAACAATGAAACACTTTGTTTGACACATACTCAACAAACAGGTTATCTCACGCATGCTCAAAACGCCTTCTAGTTGCCATAAAATCTGAGATCAAATGAAAAATATTCTGACAACGAAAAAAGAAACGCGAAAATCTACTTGGTATTGCACTGTATAAATTTAAGAAAATGTGGCAGCAAAATAATAATAATAATGAATACTTATATAGCGCCTATTCTCGGCTAGAGACCAAGCTCTAAGCGCTTTACAATCAACACTCGTTTACACAACGGGCTGCCTACCTGGGTAGTGCCGACTGAAGAGCTGCCAGCTGGCGCTTCATTCAGTCGTTTCCCGTGTCATCCAGTCAATATCGTTCAATATTGATCACTCATTTTCCTTACTTCCTTCATTCTTTCCATTTCTCACGCAGGGTGCATGCTATGTGTAACGTGTCATCCATACCAACGGCCAAACTGGCCTACTCTTCCGAAAGTTGGTGATGGGATTTTACGTGTGTGCAAGATGTTATGCGTGCGTTCACACACGGAACCTCGTCTCACTCGAAGGACTGTATGCGAATATTTCATGAATAGATCAGGAGTGAAGCGCAATCCATAAACCAGAAAACACGAGGCAGCAGCAGCAGCATCAGTCACCAGAGGTCATTCACTATGAGCTGAGGACAGGTTCTTGTCAGTGCCTGGTGTGGCCGTCCCGTGCATCCACAACTGCAGCGCACCTCCGGCGTGTGGAATGGATCGACCGGTTCATGAACACCGTGGAGATGTCCTACTCTCCATCATCGCTCCAGCAAGATGGGAGCATGTGGCTGGATCGGGACCGCGTGCGTGCCTGTGGATCCACCGTTTGACTTCATTCTGCGCGTGCTCAGTGGGGTGTTTGACCTCATTCTGCGCGTGCTCAGTGGGGGGTTTGACCTCATTCTGCACGTGCTCAGAGGGGTGTGTGACCTCATTCTGCACGTGCTCAGTGGGGTGTGTGACCTCATTCTGCAGGTGTTCAGTGGGGTGTTTGACCTCATTCTGCGCGTGCTCAGTGGGGTGTTTGACCTCATTCTGCGCATGCTCAGTGGGGTGTGTGACCTCATTCTGCACGTGCTCAGTGGGGTGTGTGACCTCATTCTGCTGGTGCTCAGTGGGGGTGTGTGACCTCATTCTGCAGGTGCTCAGTGGGGTGTGTGACCTCATTCTGCAGGTGCTCAGTGGGGTGTGTGACCTCATTCTGCAGGTGCTCAGTGGGGTGTTGGACCTCATTCTGCGCATGCTCAGTGGGGTGTTTGACCTCATTCTGCACGTGCTCAGTGGGGTGTGTGACCTCATTCTGCGCGTGCTCAGTGGGGTGTGTGACCTCATTCTGCAGGTGCTCAGTGGGGTGTGTGACCTCATTCTGCACGTGCTCAGTGGGGTGTGTGACCTCATTCTGCACGTGCTCAGCGGGCTTCAGGACTGCACTGTAGACTGGCCGGGGCACAGTGAGGATGCCGTCCTGCTGCAGGAAATTCATAATGATCTGGGCAGTGTGCCGCCTGGTGTGGCCATGCTGGGGGACCTGGCTAGGATCGTTGACAATCAGGACAGCAGAACTCGGGGTGAAGGGACCACAGACATACACACTTTTGAAATCGATGGGCGGGACCTGGTTGGTGTAGACCTGAGCAGTTGAACATCTCCTATGACTCGCATCCAGATTCTGGAGGATGACGAGGTCCATCTTCTGCTGAAAACCGACAGGACCGCACACCACGATACCACGTCTTCCCCTGGGGTTCCATTCCAGCACGCCCCCTTTCATGTAATAGGTGCAGCTGCATTTCCACAGGCTCCTGCGACTCTACTGTCGGCAACGCTGGTAGCAGAACGTGCATTGGTCAGTAAACAGAAGTCTAGAAGTATCCTCCCACTGCTGATGATGCTGGGCGCAGTACTGACAATACAGATGGTGGAGTGGAGACAGTCTGGCGCCCCTTGCTGGTCTTCTGCACACCAGGGCTTTGAGTATCAGCTGTCTTCACATTGGGTGCGGGAGTGGAATGCCCTGTGCGTGCCTGCACTCTATGTGAACACAGCTCAGGCTTTCAAGGGTGATGCAGGATTGCTCCCAGCTGGTTTGTTCGGCAGTTGAGGACAGGACTTCTCTGGGTCCTACCCGCACCTTCGGGTGAATCTTTTTCCCTTCTGATAGGTCTGTGGTGAGTCCCAAGTGCCCCTCCCTAGCTGTGATCGAGGCAGGAGGGTTCCTGTAGATGGGAAACAGACGATCTACCTGTCTTGGCGGTCTGAGGTCACACAGGGACGGCCAGGTGTGGATCGGTCTGCAACACCTGTTGGTTCCACATGGTCTTGAAGAAACAAGGTCGGTGGAGATGTGGCTGTTGATGTTGGTCACCTCCCATTTCAACTAGCCAGCCCAGCTGACAGTCTTCAAGCTGCTCTTTCTCTCTCTCCTGGACTGTCAAACGTGGCATGGCTGTAGCAACGAAAAGAGAAGACTGTGCAGTTTGCTCCATACGGCTTTTAAGAGGGCTGGATCCTGATCATAATGTGTGCAACACAACGTTTTTGTGTGTCACGTGCAAGTGGATCTCACTGCTGCGTATGCGTCCGTCACATTCATACTGTATGCTGACATGGCAACGTGTTTTTCTCATTTGTTTACTAAGTGGAATTCGAGTACAGAGTGCCTTCACTTACAAACTTGGCTAAATCGGAGGTTGCGAGTTCGACTGTTTTCCTGTGTGGTGTTCTGAACGTGTTCACGTTTCTTTTGCGTGTCCGCGTTTTTCTCTCTTTTAGAAATGAAGTAATCACACACGGTGAATATCCTAACGCAGTTAATCTCACCATCTACCATGCACATTTCTCCAAACCCCACCCCGCGTTCTCCCTTCGAACACAACACCCCATACCCCCACGTGGCCCTGGAGACGAACGCATACTGTTTTTCCACAAGTTTGGTACAGTCTTTAGCGTGTTGTGAACCACCTGAGGCAAGTGGGACGGTAAAAACTCTAATCCTCCACCCCCCACCCCATCCAGCCCAGCAGCCCCCCCCCCCCCCCGACGTCCACCTTGCCCCCCCCCCCTCCCCTCCGCTTCCCCCCTCCCCTCCACTGCATCTCGGTCGTGGGGCCCTGAAGCCTAAATACAGCGAGTGGCTGAAAGCCCAGGCACCAACCGACACTAACAATGTCCTGACAATGCGCCCAGCTAAAGCCGAACCCAGCTCCACCCCCACCCCGACACCCGCACAAACATACACACATCTGGGGCTCCTTCAGCCGTCACTACTTTTGACTGCATGTGTCGTTCAGTCAGCGTTACTCGTTAATACACGTGTCGTTCAGTCAGCGTTACTTGTTGGTACACGTGTCGTTCAGTCAGTACTACTTGTTCATACATGTGTCGTTCAGTCAGCACTACTTGTTGATACACGTGTCGTTCAGTCAGCACTACTTGATACACGTGTCGTTCAGTCAGCACTACTTGTTGATACACGTGTCGTTCAGTCAGCACTACTTTTTTTTTTTTGTTGTTGTTGTTGTTGTTGTTGTTGCTGTCCCAACCTCTGCGCCACCTCAGAGGCAGTGCACCCACACCGCTCATTCCGACACCCCGTCCACAGCCATAGCCCGGCTGGCCCCGCCGCAGCCCCGGCACCAGCAATCCACAGGGAGCAGTCAATGTCAAGTCGTCAAGAGGCAAACGACCGGAGGAGACACTGCACTGCTGCCGAGTCACTTCGGTGGTGTTCAGTGGCGCCTGTTCTGATCTAACATACGCAGGACACCACCTACTAAGCCCCCTACTGACGACAATAATTGCTTAGTCGCGGAGCCGGCGTGAGTGAGCTCTCCCTCCGGAGGGCGCCACCACGTCCGTCCAACGACAGCCCCCATGGACTCGCCGATACCGGTGACCCCGACGGAAGCAAACCAAGGCCACAGACGTGGAGAGGACATCGAAATTGAGGTCACCATGAGAGCAGGGCATGAAGGCCACAGAACTTGAGACTTTTAAAAAAAAAATGCTGATCAATGGGAATGAGGATGATTAAGATGATGCTACGGATTTCCATTTCAGTCTGAGACTACATGACAGGGCTGTACTCTACGCTTCCTTTCATAATATATCCTGGCGTCAACCAGGCCCGAGAGATACAGGCACCTGCAGTGTTGGTCAGGAAATTTGAGCAACACTCTCAGAAACGCATCCATTAAGTGGATGAAACTCGACTGTGTGGTCCCAGTCTTCCCAACTGAGTCCGCAGCAAACTCAACTCTGGGTAGGAGCCGGTCGGGGCAGAAAAAAACCCCATGACTCTGATGGGATTCGAACCCACGACCTCCCAGCCGGGAGTCCGCGACGCAAACCACTTCGCCACGGCGGCTGGTCAGTCAGCACTGCTTGATACACGTGTCGTTCAGTCAGCACTACTTGTTGATACATGTGTCGTTCAGTCAGCACTACTTGATACACGTGTCGTTCAGTCAGCACTACTTGTTGATACACGTGTCGTTCAGTCAGCACTACTTGTTGATACACATGTCGTTCAGTCAGCACTACTTGTTGATACACATGTCGTTCAGTCAGCGTTACTTGTTGATACATGTGTCGTTCAGTCAGCACTACTTGTTGATACACGTGTCGTTCAGTCAGCACTACTTGTTGAAACACGTGTCGTTCAATCAGCGTTACTTGTTGATACATGTGTCGTTCAGTCAGCACTACTTGTTGACACACGTGTCGTTCAGTCAGCGTTACTTGTTGATACACATGTCGTTCAGTCAGCACTACTTGTTGATACATGTGTCGTTCAGTCAGCGTTACTTGTTGATACACGTGTCGTTCAGTCAGCACTACTTGTTGATACACATGTCGTTCAGTCAGCACTACTTGTTGATACATGTGTCGTTCAGTCAGCACTACTTGTTGATACATGTGTCGTTCAGTCAGCACTACTTGTTGATACATGTGTCGTTCAGTCAGCACTACTTGTTGATACACGTGTCAGTCAGTCAGCACTACTTGTTGATACACGTGTCAGTCAGTCAGCGTTACTTGTTGATACACGTGTCGTTCAGTCAGCACTACTTGTTGATACACGTGTCAGTCAGTCAGCGTTACTTGTTGATACACGTGTCAGTCAGTCAGCACTACTTGTTGATACACGTGTCAGTCAGTCAGCGTTACTTGTTGATACACGTGTCGTGCAGTCAGCACTACTTGTTGATACATGTGTCAGTCAGTCAGCACTACTTGATACACGTGTCGTGCAGTCAGCACTACTTGTTGATACATAGCATTCAGCGAGCACAACACTTTACAACAAATATCGTTCAGAAAGCACAACCTGTTGAACCCGTTTGATATACATGCCGTTCAGTCAGCATTTCTTGTCAATACATGTCTCGTTCGGTCAACATCATTTGTTGATACACGAGTCCTTTAATCAGGATAACGTTTTATACGACATGTGTCGTTCAGTCACTATTGCCTCTTAACTACATCTTTACTACTTCAGTCAATACTACCTTTAAAAAAAAAAACAACTACATATGTCGTTCAGTGGGTACGACGTTTCACTACATATATTGTTCAATCAGCGTCACTTTGCACTACAAGTGTAGTACAGTCAGCAGTACCTTTTACCCCATGTGCCTTTGAACCAATACTACTTTTTTCCGTGTTTTTTTTTCTTTTAAACCAAATGCGTCGTTCAGTCAGTACTAGTTTTCACTACGTGTGTTGCTGTTGTTCAGTCAGCATTCCATTTACTACACATGTCATTTAACCAGGTACAACTTTTAACTACAAGTAGTATTCTCCCCGAACGTCTTTTTACCGTATGTGTTCTGGCTTCGCACCTCATGATCCGTAGTAAACAGTGCGTGCTACACCACATGTGCTGCCTTTTCCCTGCAGCAAGCTCAATCAATATTGCACTAACTACTACGGCAGAAGAAAAAAGAAAAGAAAAAGGCACGACAAGATAGGAAACAGTGGGGAAAACAGAAAAGATGTGAGTAAAAAAGTTTCAGTTTCATCAAGGAGGCGTCAATGCGCGCAGACTAGTCCATATACGCTACACCACATCCGCCAAGGTTTGAGACCACACTACGCATGATTTGAAGCGGACGGATAAATGAATTAACAACAAAGATGAGACAATTGAAGAAGAGGGTCTCGTGGCTACGACTCAGCGGATGTCTGACCTACGCATTAGTCCAACGCGCTGGTCACACCTTAAGTGAGAAAAAAAAAAGTTGTGAGAAAACAAAACAAAATTAAAGGTGGAGAAAGATGACAGAAAAGAAAGGAAAGACAAAGAAGTGGCAGAAAAAAAGTAGGAAAAAGATGGAAATAAACATGAAAATGAAAGAAAAAAAGTACACAAAGTGAGAGCAAACGGTGGAAAAAGGTAAAAAGTAAAAATTATAAAAAAGCGGGATAAAGTGGGAAAAATGGAAGAAGAGATAGAAGAAAAATACGTCAAATGACGAAAGGTGGACATGTGGAAGGTGGGACAATGTAGGGAAAGGTGGCAAAGATAGAGGAAGGCAGACACATTAAGAAAGGTGGACATGTGGAAGGTGGGACAATGGGGGGAAAGGTGGTCAAGATAAGGAAAGGTAGACACATTCTGAAAGGTGGACATGTGAAAGGTGGGACAATGGGGGGAAAGGTGGTCAAGATAAGGAAAGGTAGACACATTCTGAAAGGTGGACATGTGAAAGGTGGGACAATGGGGGGAAAGGTGGTCAAGATAAGGAAAGGTAGACACATTCTGAAAGGTGGACATGTGGAAGGTGGGACAATGTGGGGAAAGGTGGTCAAGAAAAGGAAAGGTAGACACATTCTGAAAGGCGGACATGTGGAAGGTGGGACAATGTGGGGAAAGGTGGTCAAGAAAAGGAAAGGTAGACACATTCTGAAAGGCGGACATGTGGAAGGTGGGACAATGTGGGGAAAGGTGGTCAAGAAAAGGAAAGGTAGACACATTAAGAAAGGTGGACATGTGGAAGGTGGGACAATGTGGGGAAAGATGGTCAAGATGGAGGAAGGTAGACACATTAAGAAAGGTGTGTGTGTGTGGGAGGGGGGGGGGGGGGGCATGAAAGGCTGGAATGGACGAGAACAGGTAGGAACACTCACGAGAGGGACA
Organism: Conus ventricosus; assembly: GCA_018398815.1. Lineage (NCBI taxonomy): Eukaryota > Metazoa > Mollusca > Gastropoda > Neogastropoda > Conidae > Conus > Conus ventricosus. The sequence goes on from CM031613.1 coordinate 30,519,441, forward strand.
AGACAACGTGGACAAGGCGGAACAGGTCAGAAAGGACAGAAAAAGACAGGAAAAGACCAGAAGCAGTAGGAAACAGGTACAAAGAGAGGCAGGAAAAGATCAGGAAAGATCAGGCAAAGCAGGAGAGGCCAGACAGGTAGGAACAGGTAGGAGAATATAGGAATAGACAGGAGAAAAAGGGGGGGGGGGGGGGGGGGGGAAAGGGGGGGGGGGAAGGGGGGGGGGGGTGAATAGGTAGGAGGATATACAGACGACGAAGTGGTGGGAAAGATGGGAAAAGCAATGAATGAGAAAAGAAAAAAAAAGGAAAAGAAAAAAGGAAAAGAGTACGAAAAGTTGAGAAGGTTGAAAAGGAAGAAAACAGAAAGAAAAGACGGGGGGAAAAAAGAGAAAGCAATATGTCAGAAAAAATAGGAATGTTAGAAAAGACAGGAGGTAAGGAGGAAAAATAAGGTTTAGAAAAGATGGAAAAGGCAGGAAAACTAGGCAAAAACTGTAAATAAAAATAAGGGGAAAAGTACCAAAAGACAGGCAAATCTGGAGGAGGTAGGCAAAAAACAGCTCAGTGAAACACGGGTAGACTATAGCAGCACCGACTGAACGAAGGCCAAAAGCGGCCCAGTGAAACACAGGTAGGCTAGAGCAGCGCTGACTGAACGTAGGCAAAAAGCAGCCCAGTGAAGCACAGGCAGGCTATAACAGCGCTGACTGAACGTAGCCAGCACAGGCTGTACACAGCCCTGACAGCCGGCGGGTAGTGTGCCAACACCGCATGGGGTCTGCTTCCTTCCTTCATGCTGAACTGTTTTCTCCCACTGACATCTCGTGTGTGGTGTGTGTGTGTGTGTGTGTGTGTGTGTGTGTGTGTGTGGTGTGTGTGTTGTGTGTGTGTGTTGTGTGTGGGTGTGTGGGGTTTGTATGTGTGTGTGTGTTGGTGTGTGTGTGTGCTGTGCGCGCGCGCGTGTGTGGTGTGTGTGTGTGTGTGGTGGTGGTGTGGTGTGTGTGTGTGTGTGTGTGTGTGTGGCGGCGGTGTGTGGATGCATGTTGCATGTGTGTGTGCGTCGTGCGTGCGTGGTGTGGTGTGTGTGGTGTGGGGGTGGTGTGTGTGGTGTGTGTGTGTGTGTGTGTGTGAGTGTGTGTGTGGTGTGTGTGAGTGAGTGAGAGAGAGAGTGATGTGAGAGGATGAGAGTGTGAGAGAGAGAGTGTGTGTGTGTGTGTGTGTGTGTGTGTGTGTGTGTGTGTGTGTGTGTGTGTAGTGTGTGTGTGTGTGTGTGTGTGTGTGTGTGTGTGTGTGTGTGTGTGTGTGTGTGTGTGTGTGTAAGTGTGGTGTGTGTGTATGTGTGTGTGTGTGTGTGTGTGTGTGTGTGTGTGTGTGTGTGTGTGTGTGTGTGTGTGTGTGTGTGTGTACGTGCGCGCTTGCATATGTGTGTGTGTGTGTGTGTGTGTGTGTGTGTGTGTGTGTGTGTGTGTGTGTGCGCGCGCACGCATTTGCATGCACGCGCAAATACATAGTACTACCCGCCATGTATTGCACAAAAGATGACCGCGCAACTTCACTTGAATTCAGTCTGTATGCTATTAAAAATTTAAAAAAATCATGATAGAGACACTGACACTGTATTTTCACACTTTCCTATGATAGTGACTCCTGCGCTAAATGGTGAGCGAATTAGAACTTGTCCCTGGCGAATGCGGCATGTGGTTTATGTGGGTGATGTCAGCTGGCACGCTGATTCCAAGCCGAATTGGGGTCAGCATGGAAAACAACGATAAGCGCTGCCAAGTCACTGGACTTCAACGTTAATTCTCCATGTAGTCATGGTTAGGGAGGGAAGAGAGATGGGAGGTGGGGGATGAATGGGAATGGGGGTGGGGGTAAGGCGAGGAAAAAGTTGTGACGGGTACCGGTGTATATGT
>CM031613.1:30526357-30531357 GCA_018398815.1 Conus ventricosus
TCCCAGACCACGTTTCTCTCGACCCTTTCTCTGTCCTGCTCACTCCTCTCCTCTCTCTCTCTCTCTCCTCAGCCTTCTCTCCCCTCTCTCCTGGTGTTGTTCTCCCGACACGTTGTTCTCCCTCAGTTTATATAGGGAGGGAAACAAAGGATTCCCCTTCGGGCCATGCCTTTGTCCACGCTGCTTCTCAAGCCCCTAGTTCACAAGTACCCTGAATTCTCCACTCGCTACGTTCCACACACATCAGCATTTACACACACCCCTACCTAATTGATTAGCAAACACACTCTTAGCCCCAGATGGACATCGAACATTCCCGCCGACTTCGTGGTTACTTAACACAGTAATTATCTTAAGGAGGGCTACTACAACCTCCACACGCATTCAGCCAGCCTGACAATAGAACCAACACAGTGACCCACGGCAATACCATCTGAACAAATCCAAGGCCCCTGCTCTTCACTGACTGTTTACACAAGAACCTCAGCTGACCGAGCATTTAGCACTCACTTGGGGCCCCGAGGTCGTAGTGGTTACAACCCTTCCCCCTTTCGCCACCAGGCAGGTCCGAACTCTCTCCTAGGTGTTGTTTGTCATCTGACCACTCCGGCCTCCTTCACACAGTTCGGCCGTGTGCGGTGGGTAAGGTACCCTGGTTAATTGGTCAATTACCTATTTGTATACCACGTACAATGTCCCTTTGTCTCCAAGCGTCTAATTGCCTTTTGTGAGAGGTTTCACGCTCCTTGACAAATTCCCCCCACTCAAAGACAATGCCCTGCATTGGCTAAAACACATTCAAGGAGATGAAACTCTCATCCTTTTCCCATTTAAACCAGTGCTATTTTCGGCCTCTCATAAGCCTACTTACACCAGAGAACGCACGCAAGATTTGTCTTGCAACAAAAAAATTAGAGAAAAATCAATACATACACACTATCCAAGCAAATATCAACATAAATCTGAAATCTCCACCAGCTCTAAGTCGTGTGGCCATAAAACCATTATGTTTCTACGGAAATTCTCTCCCTTTCTCTTCATACACGTGGCCCGCAACCAGCCACGTCACGCATACACGACACTGCAAAAGACACACGCACACACTACTCGACTTTTCGCCCGACCATTTATTTTGGCCTACGGTCCCGTCCACTCTTTCTTCACTCTCTAACCCACGTTGTCGTACCGCGCGACATGTGTTGCAATGCGCACAGAAACGCCTGATATCACCAAGGATACCTGGCCAGTAGTACTCTTGCGTCACAACCTTTTTTGTGGCGTTCTTAGCGAGATGGCCCGAGGCTGACGTCACATGTTTTTCTGACATCACCGCCTTTCTGCGTTTCGAAGGCACAACGATCTGTCTTTTTGTCTTCCCTGAACTCAAGTGAGTGAAAGTTCGGTACAATACCCCATCCTTTATCTCAAACCCGATGGTGCCCTCCTTCACACCTTTCTTCTGCCCTCTGTGAGCAAAACCAAACAGTTTATTGAGCGAGTAGTCGCCCTTTGTTCTGCTCGCAAGTGAGAGGGGTTGGTCTCACTGGACACGCTCCATTGCGTTCTGGAGTGTTTGACTGCCTGGGGCTTTTCCTCACGTGGTTCCTTTTCTCCGATTCGACACAAAAGTCAGTGTCTGGGTCTCCGTACCCACGTGCTCCTACGATGTTCCCGATTACCAAATCGTACGGCGGCTTCGGAACAGCCAAAGCCTGTACACTTCCACTATAAAATGGTGTAGCAATAAACACCTGGGCCGTTTTTAATTCTGCTACTGTTCCATCTATTTGTCTACACCTCCGTGTTTTACCTGTGAATTGTCCCTTCTCAACCAGGGACTCCTTCACCATGACACCAGTGCACCCAGAGTCTCTAATGACATTAACCACATTGTCACCTACTCTGCCTTTGTGCACATCCATGTTATCGCCTGAATCTGTGAACACACAGCACAATCCAGACAAAATAACACTGTCATCTTGTTCATCTTTTTCTACCTGCCTCTCTCTGGGCCTGATCCTCATTGCTGCTGCTTTCTGTGACTTGAATATACAATCCCTAGCCAAGTGCCCTGTCTTATTGCACAGAAAACAGGCACGCTCATTCCTAGCCACGTGGCTATTGGTTTTCACCCTTGTTTGCTCACGTGACGCCGTGGGCCTACGGGTGTGTACTGCTGACTCATTACGTGAGTCATGTGCTGGCCTACCGTCCTCTGGATATGCCTCCAGGCCCTCTTCTTGTTGAGGCAAGTCGCGCCTCGCTTCTCGGTAAACCTCTGCCGCTTCAAGTACTTCAGCTATTGTCACGACACCCCTCTCCTTGAGGTGTATTGTGAGGCCCGGCCCACAACCGTCAAGTATCTGTTCTTTCATCACCAGTGTCTTGAGGCCTTCAAAATCACAGTCCACTTCACTCAGTTCTATCCACTTGTTAAAGTAATGATCCAGTCTAACTCCGAACTGAGTGTATGTCTCACCCTGTTCGATTCTCGCCTCGCGAAACTTACGCCTAAAACCTTCTTCAGTCAAATCATATGCCTTTAGCACCGCCTGTTTCACCTTGTCAAAATCTCTTGATCACCTTTGGGTAGGGTGGATACTGTGTGTAACGCACGACCTGTCAACAAGGCAGACAGGTTTATTGCCCAGTTATCTTCGGGCCAGCCCTCGTGCTCGGCAACCGATTCAAACCGACTGATATAGGCGTCGATTGAATCAGTTTCTTCTTGAACAGTGGGAGTTTAAGTCTAGGTGCGCAACTTTGTCTGCGGCCTACTGACTCAGAACTGGTGTCTATTTCACTGCGATTTTCCCGACTTTATTCTTTCCAACTCAAATTTTTTTGGCTAAAATCTCCGATTCTGCTTCTGCTCTCGCCCTCTCTGCATCTGCTTTAGCTCTGGCAGCTGCACTCTCTGCATCTGCTCTAGCTCTCGCTGCACTTTCTGCATCTGCTCTTGCTCTGGCAGCTGCGCCCTCTGCATCTGCTTTAGCCTTTGACGCAGTGGTTTCTGCCTCTATACGTTCCTTTTCAAATTTCCTCCTTTCAGCCCTTTCATCTCTCTCAGTCTTCTGCTGAGTTTCAATGAATCTACGCAGTTCATCTCCTGTATATCCCATTTCTTTCCCAAACTTACTAGTTTCTCTATGGGGGTAAAACTTTCTTCAGCCATTTCTTTTTCTGATATGTTTTAGCAGCACTAAAACAGTTACTCTTATAGACCCGGAAAAAGTTGGTACACAGTTTATCTACTAAACGGTACGAGTACACCAACCAGTGGTGATGTTCCTAACACAAAGGAGCCTTAATCTGAAACCACAGCTTCTGTGAGAGTTAAGACTAGAACCTCGTTCTTCGTTTCTCTGAACGACCTTTGATTAATACAACAACCCTACACACAAGTCAATACTCAACACTCAAAGAACTAATGGAAATAATTAGAAGAGCTAATTAAATTGCCTTTAGTGGACGCTTCGCCCCAGTACTACTCTAGTACTCACTTTGTTTCCTCCTGAAACTAATTTGGGCCATGCAATCCTGGCAGGCTCGCCACTTTGTCCAGGACGGGGGAAATCGTGATGGTATTGCTTAAGTGCACTAAGTTGATGTATTATTAGTCAGGCTTAACACACCAAGGTTATCTTTGCACTCATACACGCATAATGCACACTCATGCGCACCCCCAAACATTCACCTCTCTCTGGGAATGGGATGTCACGCATTCGTTTCTCTCCTAACACGACTGAGAACAAGAAATACAATTTCTATGCTACTTATAATTAATCATGTACAATCGAATCACACACAATGAAATATCAAAACATAAAAGATCAATACATCCTAATCCCGGGTTATAATAAAACGACTTCTTACCTGGCCAGGTTTTCACACACACAACCACGCTTTCACACCACACCACAGTTCTTGAAAAAGTCTCTTCACGTCTTCTTCCGCACTGCTTGATGGTGATGCCCTTGGTTGACTGGCTCCAGCTTCAGGACTGGGTCTTCGTGGTCGTCTCTGGGATCTCGACGTCGAACTCTTCTTCTTCGTCTTCTTCACCCACCTCTGGGTTCAATTCAGTTTGTCTGTCTTCACCCACCTCTGGGCTTCAAACTTAGTTTCCTTCTCTTCCAGCTTGTCTTCAACCCTAAGACTTAGCTGTCTCTTCTATCTCCCCGACCACGTTTCTCTCGACCCTTTCTCTGTCCTGCTCACTCCTCTCCTCTCTCTCTCTCTCTCCTCAGCCTTCTCTCTCTCTCTCTCCTGGTGTTGTTCTCCCGACACGTTGTTCTCCCTCAGTTTATATAGGGAGGGAAACAAAGGATTCCCCTTCGGGCCATGCCTTTGTCCACGCTGCTTCTCAAGCCCTAGTTCACAAGTACCCTGAATTCTCCACTCGCTACATTCCACACACATCAGCATTTACACACACCCCTACCTAATTGATTAGCAAACACACTCTTAGCCCCAGATGGACATCGAACATTCCCGCCGACTTCGGTGGTTACTTAACACAGTAATTATCTTAAGGAGGGCTACTACAACCTCCACACGCATTCAGCCAGCCTGACAATAGAACCAACACAGTGACCCACGGCAATACCATCTGAACAAATCCAAGGCCCCCTGCTCTTCACTGACTGTTTACACAAGAACCTCAGCTGACCGAGCATTTAGCACTCACTTGGGGCCCCGAGGTCGTAGTGGTTACAACCCTTCCCCTTTCGCCACCAGGCAGGTCCGAACTCTCTCCTAGGTGTTGTTTGTCATCTGACCACTCCGGCCTCCTTCACACAGTTCGGCCGTGTGCGGTGGGTAAGGTACCCTGGTTAATTGGTCAATTACCTATTTCTATACCACGTACAATGTCCCTTTGTCTCCAAGCGTCTAATGCCTTTTGTGAGAGGTTTCACGCTCCTTGACACCCTCCCCTTCACATCAAACATAGCAGTGAAACATGTTGGTGATAAAAGTGGTAGAGTAGAAATGTTTTG
>CM031613.1:30538857-30548857 GCA_018398815.1 Conus ventricosus
GAAAGTTCATAAAACTGCCACATCAGAGAGTTCACAGCACATGACAAATTAATATGCCGGTGCTCCACCTTGCATTTATGTAATTATAATAGACGTAAATAACGAAAAACTCACATTATTTTTCACATCTCTTATGCGGATGCGCACTTTCAACAGACACTATTGTCCTTGACATTTTTATTTCATTGTGTTAGCAAATTTGCATATTTATTAAACACAAAACAAAAAAAAAGCCAACAGCCAGAAACATCCCTTTTCTAAACATTATCTGTCTGCCATTCAATTACTCTTCCAATCAGTTGAATCCTGACTACAAAGCGAACTAATTAGCAACAAATTCTCGGACATAGAGAAGAATACTTTGTACCCCGTCCAGCCATTACCACCCCCCCCCTTCGAACGCAATGATGATACTGTCATTCTCTTACATGCTTTTATATATCTATACAACTAGCCATGGTCCATATCCTCACACACACACACACACACACACACACACACACACACACACACACTCACACACACGCACGCACGCACGCACGCACGCACGCACGCACGCACGCACGCACGCACGCACGCACGCACGCACACACACACACACACACACACACACACACACACACACACACAATTTCGACTCTGAGAAATCAAAATCTCTGACTGCTAAACCACGACGACGACGACGACGACGAAGAAGAAGAAGAAGAAGCGGATTAACCTAAACAAACCAAGACAAACAGACCTGGACATTTCGCTTGGGTGTATGCAACAGGGTCAGATTGGGACAAAACACTGCAATTATCAGCGAGTGGGAGAGCGTGCTTTAGCTGACTGGGACAACACTCAGCAATTACCAGCGAGTGGGAGAGCGTGCTTTAGCTGCCGATTGACTTGACTTGCAGCGGTTGACCCGCGACAGCGATTGACCCGTAACGGAGACAGGAAAGCTCCACTGGTCTATTGTCTTTCTGCTCGTTCTAGGTTGTTCTCTGGCCACACGCCGCAATTAGAATTTGACTCTTAAACACAGTATCATCCATGTAGGTGTTTTGAGGCCTGCCATAAATGTGAGCCAGCATTTAATGTTAAATTGATGATGGATCAAAAGAACAACTCCCCACCAATTATTTCCCTTGTTTGGGGGGGGGGGGGGGGGGGGGGTCTTCACCGATGAAATCCCAAACGATCTTCAAATACCCTTCCCCTTAGTTGACGCACATTTCAGGCCTTTGCACTCACTCGTCACCCTATCTTTGCGCCAGCCTCAAACGCACAAAACAATCCCATTTCTTTGATTTTGACATGTCCGCGTGGAACCACCTGGCTTGTAGCTTGATGGCCATATAAAAGGAAATAAGAAAATCAACTTTCTGACACAATGAAAATTCTCAAAAGAACCTAACTGCGCCAGTCTAAAAATACTAGACGCCTTAAGCAAGGTCTTGGCGCATTGCTGTTTGGTGTGCAGCCTGGCCCTTCCCGGGGTGCGCAAAGTAAACAACTTGCATTCTTGCTGCCCAACTTCATGTGTCGTCATTCTGCTGGTGTCAGTGTAGGGATACATAAATCCATTTCCGCTCATACACACCTAAAAACCTCCTCTCCCTCCCCCCCCCCTTCCCCACTACCTACTCCCCTCCTCACAATCACACACCATCCTTCCCCATACCCCCAAAGATAACCGGTTATGACCATCGTCCAAATCAGCCAAGGGGCTTAACTCTGAAGGTAACTCACCAAACTTGCATAAGACGGCCGAGTTCATCATCCTGGATTGTTTGCCATCCACTTCACCCATGATTATTCCGCCCCCCCTCCCCCCCCCCCCCCCCCCCCCCCCCCAACTCCCCCTGCCCACAACACGTCTCTCCCTGGTCTGTCTCGTTCACATTTCCAAGTCTCACGTTGTTGAAGTTCCCAGTGGTCTCACATCGTTAATCTAGCCTGGTCTCACGTTTTCAATGTTCCCTTGTCTTGCGTTGATAGGATTCGCTAGTCTTGCATTGCTCTTCTTCCCTAGTTTTGCATTGGTAATAAACACACACACACACACACACACACACACACACACACACACACACACACACACACACACATACATACACACACACACACACACATACACACACACACACACACACACACACACGCACACACACGCACACACACACACCACGCACTCATAACACACACACACACACACACACACACACACACACACACACACACACACACACACCACGCACTCATAAACACACACACACCACGCACTCATAGCACACACACACACACACACATACACACACACACACACACACACACACACACTGAGAACTGGGAGTGGTTTTATCCACAACTACATCAGCAGACATGGGGTACTCGCCGAACTCTCAGCTCCCATATCCCACCTCTTCCCATCCATCGCCTATCTATCTCTACCACTGACACGACCATGATAAACGACAACCAACCATGTAAGGAGTGCGTTTTTGTGGGTTTTTTTTTTTTTTTTTTTTTTTTTTTTTGCTGACGAGGCTGACCAGAATATAGCCTACTTCTTTGGAATTCCTCGTCAGCATTTTCTCGAGAATAGATAGATTCCACTGCTGGTGGAGACAGATAACAATATAGACACCAATTCACAGCTGTTGAAGTAGAAAGCAAAACGTTCTCTTTTCATGGAGATTCGTTGTGCTATACGAGTTTTTACATTTTGCACATTGACCCCTGTCCAGAATCCTGTGTACATTTCATCGATTATATTATGGACTTTGGTGTGTCTCTATTTGACACCAAGAGCACAGACACAATCAGCCGTGTCTCCCTGATGAGTCCGATCCAGCGGACGAAAGGCCTAGGAGCGGGCAATACAAATAGATGTGCCTTCGAAGGGGAGTACAATGGTTCCCTCAGGCAGCTAGTGAAGGGTTTCTCATATTTATAATATATTCCCCCCATTTTTTCATTTTTTTATATTTTTTTTAAAAAATTCAAATCTTTGCCAAGTCATTACTATAATGACTGAAGAATTGTTAACCTGCACTTGTTTTCTCCCACTATTTAATTGTTCAGCAGTATAATGTTTGGGTCAATCAGTGGGAGATTGCATCTCTTAGGAGATCCAAGTAAAGGTTGTTCTGTACAATTCTTAGCCACTCGCAATGCTTGGGTTATTGAACAGCAGAGCTGACCACTCACACTGTTCCATATCTTTTGATCTCCCTTGCATCCTTGAATGGATCCTCAAGCATAGGCTCAAAGATTGTCCCCTACATTTTATACTGTTTGCATAATGCTTTTAGTTTTTAAGCACTTTTTTCCTCTCCACACTTTCCTTTTGTTCCAATTACTACCCTTCGCTGGCTGCTTTGGGGGTGCTGTTGGAATCTTTTTTGAACCCTTGGTGATGAGAACACCACAGAATTACGGACTTTGGTGTGTCTCTATTTGACACCAAGAGCACAGACACAATCAGCCGTGTCTCCCTGATGAGTCCGATCCAGCGGACGAAAGGCCTAGGAGCGGGCAATACAAATAGATGTGCCTTCGAAGGGGAGTACAATGGTTCCCTCAGGCAGCTAGTGAAGGGTTTCTCATATTTATAATATATTCCCCCCATTTATTTTATTTATTTATTTTATTTTTTTTAATTCAAATCTTTGCCAAGTCATTACTATAATGACTGAAGAATTGTTAACCTGCACTTGTTTTCTCCCACTATTTAACTGTTCAGCAGTATAATGTTTGTCAATCAGTGGGAGATTGCTCTCTTGAGATCCAGTAAAGGTTGTTCTGTACAAGTCTTAGCCACTCGCAATTGCTTGGGTTATTGAACAGCAGAGTGACACTCACACTGTTCATATCTTTTGATCTCCCTTGCATCTTGAATGGATCTCAGCATAGGCTCAAAGATTGTCCCTACATTTTATACTGTTTGCATAACGCTTTTGTTTTTAAGCACTTTTTTCCTCTCCACACTTCCTTTTGTTCCATTTTACTACCCTTCGATGGCTGCTTTGGGGGTGCTGTTGGATTCTTTTTTGAACCCTTGGTGATGAGAACACCACAGAATTATGGACTTTGATGTGTCTCTATTTGACACCAAGAGCACAGACACAATCAGCCGTGTCTCCCTGATGAGTCCGATCCAGCGGACGAAAGGCCTAGGAGCGGGCAATACAAATAGATGTGCCTTCGAAGGGGAGTACAATGGTTCCCTCAGGCAAGCTAGTGAAGGGTTTCTCATATTTATAATATATTCCCCCCATTTTTTCATTTTTTATTTTATTTTATTTTTTTAAAATTCAAATCTTTGCCAAGTCATTACTATAATGACTGAAGAATTGTTAACCTGCACTTGTTTTCTCCCACTATTTAATTGTTCAGCAGTATATATATATATATATGTGTGTGTGTGCGTGCGCGTGCATGCGTGTGTGTGTGTGGACTGTCTGATCCCGGGCTGAAGGTCCTTGGCTGAGGTCATTGCCTGAGGTCACTCTGCCTGGGGTCATTGCCTGGGGATTACAGCCAGACTGTGGGTGGTGGAGCATCACGGCTGTTCACATCACCACTCTCCCAAACACGTCTGTTCATGCTTTTCTCTTGTCTCTCAGAATGATCCCCCTGCGCCCCCCCCCCCCCCCCCCCTCCCTCTTCCTCTGTCTCTCCGTCTCTCTCTCTCTCTCTCTCTCTCTCTCTCGCTCGCTCGCTCGCTCTTTCTCTCTCAGCCTCTCTAACCCTGTCTCTGTCTGGCTGTCTGTCTTGTCTCTGTCTGGCTGTCTGTCTATCTCTGTGTCTCTTTCTCTCACAGAACGAAAAGGGCTTATAGTTCTCTGACTCTGAACGTTTAAAACCTACCAGTTTAAGGCAAACACTTCAAATGACCGGTAAAAGCGCAGAATACTAAAATGATAGGAAAGAAACAAACAAATAATCAAACAAACAAACAAGAAGAAGAAGAAGAACGCCATAATTATGTGAGGGCTTCCAAAATTAGCACAAGGCGTTTGGGTCAGCCCTTTACAAACGACAACTTTGATCATGCTCGCAAGTCGCAAGTTTGTGGCCCCTTTTCTGGTGATCGTAACAGACACACCCTTGGCAGTCTGGAAAAAAAGAGAGAAAAGATATGACTTCGTGTCGTGTGACGAGAACTCTTGAGGACGAAGAAGTAGCGCCTTTCGCCCGAGAACAAAGGTTTTGGAAAGTCGTTATGCTGACTGCCATGACGATGCCTCCTAAGGTGGAAACAACGACATGTTGTGACTGGAGTTCTGCTACATACACCGTACGGTGCAGTAGTTGGGAAAAGCAGTGAAGACACACCAGTTGAAAGAACATTTCTTTCTTTTTTTTTTCAAACTTTAAAGAAAATTATTTTTCTATTCCTCCGAACGAAAGAGACAAAACACGACGCGTTTCGACCTCTTTGGTCTTCTTTCAAGCAAGACAAACAACATTCAAGACAATGAAAACCGAAGAACGGACAATAACGTATCTCCACAAACTGACTGTCCGCTCTTCGTTTTCATTGTCTTCAAATGGTGTTTGCCTTGCCTGAGGAAGACCAAAGAGGTCGAAGCGCGTCGTGCTTGTTTGTCTCTTTCGTTCGGCAGAACAGCAATTTCTCTTTTCAGTTTGATTCAATTTCTGTCTGCAGTCACCTCCCTTTGAAACTTTTTTTTTAACACTTCTCGCCTGTAAAGACAGAATCTGTCCGGAACGAACTGGATGAAAGACAGAATCTGTCCGGAACGAACTGGATGAAAGACAGAATCTGTCCGGAACGAACTGGATGAAAGACAGAATTTGTCCGGAACGAACTGGATGAAAGACAGAATCTGTCCGGAACGAACTGGATGAAAGACAGAATCTGTCCGGAACGAACTGGATGAAAGACAGAATTTGTCCGGAACGAACTGGATGAAAGACAGAATTTGTCCGGAACGAACTGGATGACAGACAGAATTTGTCCGGAACGAACTGGATGAAAGACAGAATTTGTCCGGAACGAACTGGATGAAAGACAGAATTTGTCCGGAACGAACTGGATGAAAGACAGAATTTGTCCGGAACGAACTGGATGAGAGAGGAACGAACTGGATGAAAGACAGAATTTGTCCGGAACGAACTGGATGACAGACAGAATTTGTCCAGAACGAACTGGATGAAAGACAGAATTTGTCCGGAACGAACTGGATGAAAGACAGAATTTGTCCGGAACGAACTGGGTGACAGACAGAATTTGTCCGGAACGAACTGGATGAAAGACAGAATCTGTCCGGAACGAACTGGATGAAAACAGAATTTGTCCGGAACGAACTGGATGAAAGACAGAATTTGTCCGGAACGAACTGGATGAAAGACAGAATTTGTCCGGAACGAACTGGATGAAAGACCGAATTTGTCCGGAACGAACTGGATGAAAGACAGAATTTGTCCGGAATGAACTGGATGATAAATCGTGGGAAGCTGAATCAGAGTCTGGGCTGTCTCAATTTCGTCTTCTCTCTCTCTCTCTCTCTCTCTCTCTCTCTCTCTCTCCTCTCTCTCTCTCTCTCTCTCTCTCTCTCTCTCCTCTCTCTCTCTCTCTCTCTCTCTCTCTCTCTCTCTCTCTCTCTCTCTCCCCCTCTCTCTCTGTGGTATTTTTGTTAATTATCTTGCGAGCCTAGATACGTGTTGCTTCGACGATTTCGTGACTACCCTCCTCCCTGGTGGCTGATGTTTCCGTTGTCTAGCGGTTGGAATGCCAGGGGCCGTGCAGACTGGAGCGGGAGAGAAGAACGCACAGCTCATAAACGTCCACCTCACAGGGCGAATCTGGAACGCCAAGAAGAGCGGAAACTGATGACAGAAAGCCATTTCAAAAGGTTATTTTCATGCCCGTAAGCTCGAGTTTGAGGCTGTCTTTTCCGTTATCTGTGCACACTGTCTCTGCGTTTTCCTTTATCTGTGCACACTGTCTCTGTGTTTTCCCCTGTCTGTGCACACTGTCGCTGTGTTTTCCCCTGTCTGTGCACACTGTCGCTGTGTTTTTCCCTGTCTGTGCACACTGTCTCTGTGTTTTCCCCTGTCTGTGCACACTGTCGCTGTGTTTTCCCCTGTCTGTGCACACTGTCGCTGTGTTTTCCCCTGTCTGTGCACACTGTCTCTGTGTTTTCCCCTGTCTGTGCACACTGTCTCTGTGTTTTCCCCTGTCTGTGCACACTGTCTCTGTGTTTTCCCCTGTCTGTGCACACTGTCGCTGTGTTTCTGGCGCTCCTGATGGCAGCGGTCCTCTTTCTAGCTTTCATGTCACACGAGAGAAAATACGTGAATGTCTGCAAATCTGATGTATACGATATCTCCAGCTACTTTTAACAAAATATTCTTAGCAATCTAAAGAAAGGGAAAGGAAGCGACCTATTGAAAACCAGCTGGCCTCAATAACACGAGAATCAAAATGGACAACCAAGTTGTGTGTGCTATGAAATAATGCCCTGTGCGTGCCTGCACCCTATGTGAACACAGCGCAGTTTTCCAAGGGTGGTGCAGGATTGCCCTCAGCTGGTTTGTTGGGCAGTTGAGGACAGTACTTCTCTGGGTCCCACCCGCTCCTTCGGGTGTCTCTTTTTCCTATTTGTGTGTGTGTGTGTGTGTGTGTGTGTGTGTGTGTGTGTGTGTGTGTGTGTGTGTGTGTGTGTGTGTGTGTGCTATGAAATAAGACACTCGTGTATCTTGACCATAACTCCTCTCAAGCTTCGAAAAAAGAAGAAGAAGAAAACCATATAGAGTCGAGAAAAGAACGAACTGCCACTGCTGGTGGAGGCAAAACGACACGACTGCAGTTTACCAAATACACGAGACAAAACCAACCAACCAACCCACCAAACCAGCCAGCCAACCCACCAAACCAGCCAGCCAACCCACCAAACCAGCCAGCCAACAAAAGAGACGAGAAGACTGGAAACGGCTACAACCGGAGAGGGCGAGAGGGAATCTATCCACACTAATGCTCGGGGCACTGAACACAATGAATAAATGACGACTGTGTTCTTTGTAATGTTATGTTCACAAACACACACAGAGAGAGAGAGAGAGAGAGAGAGAGAGAGAGAGAGAGAGAGAGAGAGAGAGGGAGAGAGACAGACAGACAGATAGACAGAGACAGAGAGAGAGAGACAGACAGACAGACAGAGACAGACAGAGACTGAGATACAGACAGACAGACAGAGACAAAGAACGGGAGAGATTATGTTGCTTACAGCCCAGCCGACCGCAAAGGGTCATATAAAGGCTTCACTTGGTTGAAGTAAACTTTAAAAATAGGTACACACACACACACACACACACACACACACACACACACACACACACACACACACATGCGCGTGCGCGCGCACATTTAAAAAAAAGGGAAAAAAAGAAGAAGAAAGAAAGAAAAGTACAGAAAAGACAAAACATAGCAAAACGAAAACCGTCGGAATTTGCCTGAAACGTTTCTTCCTTAAAATCTTAATCAGATGACAAATGTTTCTTTTTCAGAAACAAAATTTCCATCAGGTGGGATATTTCTGCATAATATTTTTCATGGAGTCTACAGTAAAGTCTTCATGTCTGACATCGTATAAGTCCTAACACTCCATATGAACACGTTCCATAGCGAGTGTGGAACATCAGATGGAATGCAGCTTGCCGAGTGTAAACGGCACAAGACTGTTTCTTCTACACGGCCACCAATGGAGCACGATGAAAACTCCTTGAGGTTTGGACGGATTTGGAAGAGTTTGTTATCCGTCTGCGAGTTCCATTTCTCTTGCCAGAGGTAGGCTGAGCTTTGGAATTCAGGTCGGTGTGAGGAACAGAGAATCTGATTTTTGTGTGTGACACTTTTAGTAAGCTGTCTCTTAATTTCCTCGAATGACGACATGACTGGGAACCCATGCAAAAACTATGCTGTCACCATTTCAGTGAGGTGTACGATTCGAGCAAGTTCAGCAGTTGAGGGTGCTTGAGGTGACGGCCAACAATGACCTTGAAAGCAGACAGGGAGTCCGAGAGAATGAAGGAGTATTCATGTTTTGATTTAGAGGACGTTTCAAATGGGAGGACCAACTGCGTGAGCTGAGGGGTGTAGATGGAGCTTTATCGCCCCGTCCCACCCCTGCTCTTCCTTCCCCAATACACCTTAAGCCGAGGTCTGAATGCTACTAGTCTTTGCAATGAGTTAATAAAACGAAGGTTGGAGAACAGCTTGCCCTTAACGCACCACAAACAATCCACGACAATGCCAAGTTTCTACGGCAACGTTCTTTCTGTAAACATCAACGAGAACAAAACACTGGATAGTAAACAGAAAGACAGAGTAATCAAAATAGTAGGCGTTGCCGGCTTATGACGACACGTACATGATTTCCTAAGGGACAGCCGAGGGACACTCACACAGAGATGTTGCTGTGACCATGAAGTAATAGAAAACACTGACAAAAAAGAACCCAGTCATATATCACTGCACAAAGCACTCGGTCTTTTGTAACACAACCTTTGTTGGCGCAGCCAGTCATCGTCAGATTCTGCGTTGAATCCTCTCCCTCCCGACCCCCCATTCCCTCCCTCCCTCCCTACCGCTAGACGTCGTTTCCCAACAGGGAAGCAAGAGAAGGGTCAAATCATTTCAATCCTGATCTCGCTCTCTCAACCCTACGCTGTTCCGTTGCCTTTCTTCGTCCTCATCTCTCTGTGCAACGCCCGCTTTTTTTTTCCCCTTTCTTGTTTTTCCTTTCCTTTCCTTCTCTCCATTTTTACCTCTCTCTTTCTCTCTCTCTCTCTCCCCTCACCCACTTGCTCAAACCCATTGATGTTCGCAGTGTGTCGCCTTTCTCAACCTCCACAGCTTTCTATGGATCACGGCCACACTAGCACATACACGCCTCCTCCTAAACAGACGCATTCACCGATGAAGAAACACAAAAACAAGACTTGAATGCATTCAGAGCATGGCGTCCAAAGAGCTCCGCGT
>CM031613.1:30554719-30562219 GCA_018398815.1 Conus ventricosus
AACCAGCAAAGATGGAAGAGAGAACGTGCGGAAAGACGCCGTATCGCAGTAGAGGCGCAGGAACAGAAGATAAGGATCGCTAATGATACGGTAGAAGAAACGAAAGAATAAGGAAGCGCAGGAACAGAAAGACTAAGGAAGCGCAGGAGACAGAAAGAATGAAGCAGGAAACGGAAAGATTAAAGGTTCAATTAGAGTTAGAAAAGGTGAGAATACAAAGGGAGACCACCGAGGATGGGAGTTCAGTTTCCAGTGACTCTGTGCGCAGCTATGCCCCCGACCCAAGTTGCCAAAATTCTCTGAAGGGACCGATTCGATTGATGCATACATCAGTCGTTTCGAAACGTTTGCAACCAGTCAGGGTTGGCCTCCAGAAGAGTGGGCAGTCATTTTGTCGGCGTTACTGACGGGTAAGGCATTGCAGATTTTCACTGCGTTACCAGCAGAACAACAGTCTGATTTTGGTGCTGTGAAGGAGTCTTTAATGAAGGGATTTGACCTCACAGAGGAAGGATTCAGAAAGAAATTTCGTTCAGCTAGATTGCAAGCAGGGGAAACGTACACTCAGTTTGGTGCACGTCTAGATCACTATTTTGAGAAGTGGTTAGAGTTGAGTGGTACGAAGAAGGAGTTCGCCGAGTTGAAAGAGCTAGTTATGAAAGAACAGATTTTGTCAGGTTGCGGCCCTGAGTTAACCATACATTTGAAAGAGAGACAGCCAGAGACAGCAGGGGAGTTGTTGAAGTTCGCAGAGGTGTATAGAGAGGCACGTTTGGGCACTAAGGTGCAGGAGAAACAGGTGCTAGGCACAGGTGAGAAGAGCGCAAGGAGACTAGGGGAGTTTTCTGCAAAGTCTGCAAACCCAGTGGTGGGGCAGAAGGAAGGGCAAAAGGACATTAGGTGTTTCATTTGTCACAGGAAGGGACATGTGGCTAGGGATTGTCGCATGAGGTTCCAGAAGGCAGCAGCCTTGCAAGAGGTGGATAAGGGTCGTCAAGGGAAACGACCTGCAGTGGACCCAAAAGGGATTCAGTCTGAAGAGGGTGGAGTGCAGCCTATGGCTAGCACTGGACAGCAGTCAGTGTCAGGGATGGAGGGCACTAGGCTGAGTGGTTCGTTACCAGTGGAAGAAGGGTGGATTGGCCAGCAGGGGGTGAAAGTGTTACGAGACACTGGTTGTTCATGCGGGGTAGTACGAACAACGCTGGTCGATAAAGGGGATTTGACAGGGCAAATCCAGACCTGTACTCTAATCGATGGCACTGTGAGGGAGTTTCCAGTTGCTAAGATAGAAGTACGTACCCCTTACTTCTCAGGCGAGTTGTCTGCGTTGGTGATGGAGAAACCCCTTCATGATTTGATCATTGGAAATATTCCAGGTGCAAGGGATCCGGGGGATCCTGAGTTGTTGACTGCTACAGGGGCAGCAGTTCAGACACGGAGCAAGAAGGAGGAAAAGGTTGTTAAACCGTTAGTTGTTCCAGGAAGGAAGTCGGGCATAGACGTGTCGCCTGATGAGTTTAGGGCTGCACAGGAACAAGACCCTTCACTCGAGAAGTCTTGGGAGTTGGCAAGAGGTGGAGAGAAACAGGAGGTTAGAGGAGGTGAGACAGAATTTCTTGTGAAAGGCGGGCTGTTGTACCGAGTGTTCACCAAGGGGAAGACAGGTAAGGTGACCACTCAGTTAGAGGTACCAGCGTGTTATCGTGACACTGTCATGTCAGTGGGTCACGAGTCGCTCATGGCGGGTCATCTCGGCACCAGCAAAACAGCTGACCGAATCTTTGATGACTTTCATTGGCCAGGAGCAATGGCAGACATCAAGCGTTTCTGTATGTCATGTGACGTGTGTCAAAGGTCAGCCACAAGAGGGGTGAAGAGGAAGGCGCCTCTTAAACATCCCCCTTTAATTGACACACCATTCAGGAGAGTGGCTGTTGATTTGATTGGCCCTATCTCGCCCTGTTCCAAAGGTGGGCACAGGTACGAGATATGTAAGTTTGCAAGGGAAGGTTTGCAGGAGGCTAGGGTCGTTCAGAAGAAGCAATATGACAGGAAGGTGAGGAAGCAATCCCTCAAGGCGGGAGATCAAGTCCTGGTACTGCTTCCCACGGGTCACAACAAGCTGCTGATGCATTGGAAAGGACCATTCACCATCACTGAAAAGGTCGGTCGGGATTACCGAATTGATGTGAATGGGAAACCAAAACTTTTCCATGCAAATTTCCTCCGCAAATATATTCAGCGTGAGACTCAGCACATAGGCGCAGCAGCAATCATTGATGAGGTGAAAGAGACCCAGCAGAAGAAGGGGAGATTTCGTTGCCTAAGTTTCCAGAGGAGTCATACAGGGATGCGTCACTGTATGAAGGGCTAGACAGTAGGAGTTCCTAGGTTTTGTTGTCGGAGGCGACACAAAGCAGCCAGAAAGGGGAAAGGTGGAGAAGATGATGAATTCAGAGAGACCAAAGACCAAAACAGAAGTCAGGAGTCTGCTAGGCTTTATTGGGTTCTATAGGGAGTTTGTTCCCAATTTCGCAGCAATCACGAGTCCTCTCAGTGATTTGGTCAAGGCAGGGAAACCAGCAGTGGTCGAATGGTCAGACGCTGCAGAGCAAGCACTGCAGACGGTGTTGGAAAGACTAGGTTCCCGTCCCATCTTGAAGCTACCAGATATGTCCAAACCATTTTTGTTGCGGACAGATGCATCAGGTGGTGGGATAGGTGCAGTATTGTTACAGGAGCATGAAGGGGTCGAGTTTCCTGTGAGATATGCTAGCAGGAAGTTGACAAAGTGTGAAGAAGGGTACGCAACGGTGGAGAAGGAGTGTTTAGCGGTCGTGTGGGCCGTGCAGAAGTTCCACAAATACTTGTATGGGAAAGAGTTCGTGATCGAGACGGATCATCAACCACTCAAATTCCTGCAGGAGGCGCAGTTGAAAAACAGCAGAGTTCTGCGTTGGGCAATGGCACTGCAGCCCTACAGGTACCGAGTGCAGTACATTCCAGGTCGACAGAATGTCGGAGCTGACTATTTAAGCCGTGTAGTCTAGCAAGCTGCAACTCAGAGGAAGTCAGTCATATCCGGGGTGCTTTGTTGATAATATGTGTTGATTCCAGTTATGTTGATTGGATATGGGTTCATTCCCAGTTGGCTATGGTTCATTTTTTTTGTGTGTGAGACTTGTTCATATTTTCTTTGTGAGACTTGTTCATGTGAATGTAGTTATGCTTGGAGCATACAGTCGCTTGTGTAGTAATGCATTATTTGCAATAAGTGAGGATGGAGATTCCTCAGTGAAGTGTCATGGATCGTGATCATATTATATTGTGCTTTTCATAAGAATTGTGAAGAGAAGATGTGGCAAATCCGCAGGTAGGGGAATTGCATAAGTGTGCACAGAGGTCGTTATAAAATGAGTTGAAATAACGCAAGAGCGCACGTCAATGATAACTCATTGGAGTGATATCCACTAATGGTATATTTTATAATTTATAAAACCGTTGGTTGTAAAGTATTTTCTTCAAACTTTGCGCGTGTAGCTGTGTGTCAGCAAATTCGGTTGTTGTCTTTTTTGTACCGTTGTTTTGAGACAATGCGGTGCATAGTCTTTTGCAAGGGGGAAATTGTCACGGTCAAAATTCAACACAACCGAAGTGTGGTCAGTCGTCGGCCACTCCAATGGACATAAGTCCAAACTCAAACATTCTAGGCGTCAGAAAGACGGGCCCACAGGTCGGGTCGGCCAATTAAGCATAGGGGAGAGGCTCCACAGAGACGTTCTGTCCCGCCAGAGACTAAGCGGCTTTGACCGACGCCTCGATGTCTGCCCAGACGGACCTCAGTGCCTGGGCCAGCCTCATCTAGCCAATTTGTGAACCAGCGTCATTGTTAGTTTAGACATCGTGGCGCCCACCCAGACTCAGCTAGCCACTTTAGAGTGACCAGTGTCCACACGGCACCAGTTAAGTAGGAAAGGGGAGAAGGTAGTGTGTGGTGGGGGTGAAATCTAGCTAATCAATTAAATGACCAATTGACCACCACAGAGAGTAAGGCGTGTAGACGGGACTGTCATGATTTGAACATCCAATGGAATTAGAGGGGGATAACTTCGGGTGTCAGGGCGGTAAAAATACTGACCAATGGTACTGGCCCTTGGACACGGGGTTAGAGCATAAAGGAATGTGTGAGGGAGAGAAAGGGGGAAGGAGGAAAAAACGAACAGACAGAGAGAGAGAGAGGGAAGTTCGGGAGAGTAGGCTCTCGCCTACAGGAAGGCAGGGAGATGAGAACGAACAGAGACAGAGAGATGAGGAGGTTTTAGGTGTAGTCTCTGCACGAGGGAAAAGGCAGAGAGATGAAGAGAGGGCAGAACGAGGGGAAGAACGAAGAGAGAGAGAGAGGGAGAGAGAGGTTCTGAGTGGAGCTCTGCAGGAGAAAGGGCAGAGAGAGAGAGAGATGAGGGGAGGAGAGAAGAGAACCAAGTTGAGAGATTAGCATGAGATAGTCTGCAGAGGAAGGACTGAGGAGAGATGTGGAGGAGAGAGAGAGTCGCTAATTTATGAAGAAGAAAAGAAAGAAAAGAAAAAAGAAAAGAAAAGCAACCATGTCCATTTGATAAGAGCAGACTAGAAGAGAGAGAGAGAGAGAGAGTGCAATGCGTTAATGCAGGAAGAAAGAAAGGAGAACAGATCGATGTTGATAGTCACTGTTCTACCCTAACCGGGGGTTCGACCTCATACCTGGCAGCGTCACTTCGCCAAGCAGAACCACAGACCAACGCCAACAGTCTCACCCGACCAGGCGCCATCAGACCAACACCAGTGCCGGCAGTTGTGTCGTGTTGTGAAAGTGACAGTGAAAAGAAAAGGAAAAGAAAAGAAAAGACAGTGATTCGTGAATAGTTAAGATCACCTGGCCAGGTAAAGTAGAAATCTGTTTATACCCGGGTTAGTTAATGATGTTTTAGATAAATGATTTTGTGAAGTTCAGGAAAGAGAGAATGTTTATTTTCATTTGATTCCATATGCATTGATGTTTCGTTCTATGATCATGTGTAGTAAAGTTATAGACTTTACTAGTGGTTTGATGTGACGAATGCATGATATATGAATGAGATCGTAAGCAAGCTGTGAGTGTGTTTGGGCTGTGCGCTAGTCCTTCCTCCACTGACATTACACCGAGGTTGACACAAAATGGGAGATGATGATTTGGGGGTGGATGATTTGGGGGAGAGTGGTTTGGAGGATGCAGTCTTGGAAGGAAGTTTGTGATTTGAGGAGCGGGGAAGAGGTTTTTGTGTGTTTTGGGCTTGTAAGTGCACTAACTGAGTGGTGATGGCATCTATATCAATCTTAAATGTGTGTCTTGCTTCTTGTAGTGCTGCACGAAGGGCTGAAACTTCAGCTTGTAGGGATTGTGTTGTTTGTAAAAACTCTGCTTTGGACACACAGTCATCATGGCAGCAGCACACATCTAGCATGTTCCCTGGCTTTGAAGCTTGGTCACCGTCTTTGTCACTGGAGACGCTTTCAGTGTCTGTGGTGGTGTCTCTGCTAACGCTTTCAGTAACTGCCGTGAAAGTGGTGTCTCGTTTGGGAGAGGGGAGGGGCATGACTGAGTCAGGTGGGGCAGGGGTTACAGTGGAGGATGGTGAGGAGGGGGTGAATTTTCAGTAGAAGTGGGGGACTGTGTAGCCTGTGCACTAACGCCGACTGGACCGGTGACGGAAGATGGGCTCAATGAAGGGGCAGTGGATGGAGGAGGTTCTGTCACTGGGTGAGAAGAACTGGCCTTAGCTGGTGAAGGGGGCGGGGAGTGGAGGGGGGATGCTGAGTGTTGGCAGGATGGAGCGGTCAAAGGGCGGTCTGTATCTCCTTCCTCTTCACCGCTTTCTGCCCGTGTGATTGGCGGGATAAGCACACCGCGCGTGTCTCCTTTCACGGTCGCACCAGTGCTGGTCTCATCCACTGCACACACCCCAGCGCCTTTCGCGCTGGCCGTCGCTGCTTCCATGTCTGGCACGCACATGTGTGTGATGGAGAGTGGGTCAGAGCACGCAGGCACACCCAGTGTGTGTACAATAGTACGCAGCCTGTCGAACTCCTCATCGACCCACTGTAGACATGCTTTCCCTTGTATAAGAATGGTACCCGTTGTATAGTATATATGCATCTTAAGAATCTTGACTTCCTCTGATCTCATCTCTATCGTAGATTGGCAGAGGTCAGAGGGAATTGGAGAGATGGTAGTAAAGTCTTCAGAGCAGTCATATTCTTTGTGTTGTGCACGGTAATTTTTCCATGTGCATTTCACTCCTTTAGGTATGTATTTCCCCATGTACCTGTGATATAGTGCAAACCTCCAGTGGGGCATACACTGTTTAACACATGTAACTGTTTTCTGTATTGGATCAAGCGTGTCCGTTATCTGCTCGAGGTTACCCCGCACACAAATATACCGGTGTCTTTGGCCATGGATCGAGTAGTTGGCCCCATGGCTGGCATCATGGGTGGTGTAACCTACAGCCGACACATCTGACTAGGCCCTACAGCTCCTGCATGCCGTCGGCTGGCACGCACCACGCCATGGCCGGCCTACGGCTGTCGGTTGGACTTTTTTTTTTCTCTCTCTCTCTCTAATTACATCACAAAAGCGATCAGACGCGTCAGCACTACATTGTGGCTTACATCACATTTACACAGTATTTTTCGAAGTTCGATTTTACGTTCTTAACACTTACTTGAGTAAAGAAATCAGTGTTTTTCCTGGACTGACGAAGACAACACGTCATGCCGCGCGCGCGCGGGGGAAGAGAGAGAGAGAGAGAGAGAGAGACAGACAGAGACAGAGAGAGGCAGAGACAGAGAAAGAGAGAGATGACGGAAGACAAAAAAATACAAAGAGAGAGAGAGAGAGAGAGAGAGAGAGAGAGAGAGAGAGAGAGAGAGAGAGTCACACATTGACAGAAAGAAGAGAAAGAGAGAGTTGTTTAGAACATAGAAAACATAGACTGACAGAGAACGGACGAACCAACGCATCAGTTCATTCGTTCAAAGAGAGAAAGGATGAGCGAAAAAGCTCGTTTTGATCTGGCGATCATAGACGCATGAAAGAAGACAGAGAGAAAGAGTATAGAGAGCACAATTTCAATCTACGAAAGTATCATATATCCCATTGACCGCGCAAAATGAGGCAGAAAAAGCGCACACGATATTCACAAACACAAAGAAAACCTACCTTGCGAGAAAATTAATGTTAAATTAGACAGATTCCACTGCAAAATCAAAAATCAGACAGATACACCAGTCCCTATGTGGCTTCCTCGTAACTAAAAATCAGACAGATACACCAGGCCCTATGTGGCTTCCTCGTAACTAAAAATCAGACAGATACACCAAGTCCCTATGTGGCTTCCTCGTAACTAAAGATCAGACAGATACACCAGGCCCTATGTGGCTTCCTCGTAACTAAAAATCAGACAGATACACCAGTCCCTA
>CM031613.1:30569719-30572219 GCA_018398815.1 Conus ventricosus
TTTCTATGGGCCTGTATATGGTACCATTATTGTTGTTTTTGTTTATGCAATATTTCGCATGTTTTGTAACATTGATCAGTAGACGTTTATAGCAAAGTATTTTACTTGGGTATTGGTTACTGAAATGGGAGTCTGATACATCTCGATGTAGCTGTTGTATTTCATCATGTCTTAACAGCTTGTAACTGGATCACAGCTCTCCATTTTAAGTCGGATGCCACCGTTTTTAATCTAGACAGTCCAGATTTGCAGCTTAAAAATGCATTGCATTGAAAGGCTGGTATCTCTGTTTTAGCGTAGCAAGTCTTGTATTTTCTTCAACGTCATAGACACCTTCTGTGGGCATAATGATATGATTTATTGTCATGAGGCCGTTCTTTTCGCATTTTACGAAAATATGGACGTCAACCTTATGTTTTATTAAGCTAGTGTAAAGGAAAATTCTTGTCAAACATATTTTGACAGCACACTATAGTTCAGTTTGTGTTGTCTAGATAGGTCAAAGAAATTCCTTTAATTATCTTAATTCGGGAATCCCCAGCATATCATTTCAAAAACAGTTTTTTTCTCTCCAGATATTCAACATTTGAGGAAACATTTCCGAAGTTCCAGTTAAGGTCGAGATACCATGACTGTCTTCACTTCCTATCCAGTTGAAGATAAAGATGCTTTGCTGTTGTCAACCGTCTTTAATCCACTTTTTTGGTGATATGTTTTCATAAGCTTACATTTAATCTTTTCACGAACTTGTCTCATGCTGATCTTTCTTTTTTCTTCGCGAACTGATCTTTTTAGCTGTGTTCACTGTAGCTGGAATTTGTTCTGGGAATCTAGTAGACTGTGCACTGGTATCACCTGGCTGATCAATGTGTCTTAGGCTCACCTATTTTACCTTCGTTGCTGATCTCTTTTTGCTCCTTTCTTTTATTCTAGCTGTTAAGATTTTTTTTTAAATCTATTTTCCAGTTGTCTTCTCTGCAAAAATTGTTCACTGGAATTTCATTTTGTCCATGTTTTTAAACAGTGTATCTATGGTTCGTTCACAAGTGTTCAGATTTTAATTGTACTTAAATTCAAGCCAGGGCTAAGATTTTAATTCTGTAAATATTTAAATCTAAACTTGAGAAGCATGCTAATTGTATGAAATATCTGTGGCTACATACATTTCATTCTGACTTTTTTTTTTCTAGAAATGTTTGCGTTGTATACTATCTGTTGGCTTTTGATACATGCATTGGTTGTATTTCGATGTGGTACCTGCATGTTCAAAATGTCACTGTTCCTGATTTCGGTGGCCAGCAGTTCGATAGCAAGAACAAAGGTAGAATGGACACCTATGTGTTGTTCCAAGATTGATCTCAGATAGAAAGCCTTCGTAATTTATGTGATTTGCCGACTTCTTTACATGATCCGTATCCATTTCTTACAGTCATGACGACGGCCAAACATATCAATTGCCTCGAGAAAAATGATTTTCCCATGAGACTGAAAGCGTTTGAACAATAAAGTGCTGAAAATAAGCTGCTTTACTTGTTCAAGTTACATAATCAACTCCATCGCAATTATACGAACAATTTTAGTGATATTATGGTTTTGCAGTCTTGGTATTGTCTAATCTGAATAAACCTTTGATTTTTTAAACACCTAACTTTGTCTTCGCTAACCAGTCTGCTTGCTATGACTCTGGATAAAATGCTGTAGTCGGCATTAGATAAGGCTGCAGGACTCGTTCTTGACAGCTCTTTGACCGATTCTTCGCTTTATGTACCAGAGTTCTGACACCTGATACTGGGTGTAAGATAACTCATCTTTGGAAAGATTTACTGAATGATGCTGTTCCAATCGTTTCAATTTCACACACACACACACACACACACACACACACACACACACACACACACACACACACACCTCCTTCCGTCCTTCTCCTTATCGCCATCCCCTATCCCTACCCCTCCCGAACTCCACATCCTCCTTCCCCATCAAAAAAAAAAAAAAAAAATCAACAGTAATTCCATCCATACCCGGGGCTGATCCATGTGTCATGCTGTGTGTGTCTTCCATTCAGTGTGACGACATCGTTACATGAGCAGGACTCTATGCTGCTGATCCCATGTGTCATGCTGTGTGTTCTTCCATTCACTGTGACGACATCGTTACATGAGCAGGACTCCATGTGCTTGGACGAGGGAACTTCTCCTGTGAATAAAGCTGCATGTTGTATGTGTCAGATTTCTGACATCGGCTTTCTTTTTATTTGTGAAAAAATTGTTAAAACAACAACAACAACAACAACGACAATAGCAACAACAACAACAACAAACAACAAAAACATTACCTGTTCTGTAACCATTCTGTTTTTGTCACCGATCGCATTCTCCGATGCTTACGCAAGACGGGCTTTTCCTTATGTTTTTTCCCCAGATTTTTTTTTTGGAAAGAAAATGGACATATTCAGTGCCTTTCTTTCTCTCTTTGACCACTTTACTAGTGGTCTGAC
>CM031613.1:30577219-30582219 GCA_018398815.1 Conus ventricosus
TTGAACAATATCATTTGTCGTTTTATTTAGAACGTGGATGGATCCCATGCCAATGAAAAAAAAAAGTTTGGTGATACTTTCTGTGCCACCATATTCAGCTGCATAAACTAGTGACGATAATACTTCAGACTCAAACAGCTCCGAAAATTACTAGCGGCTACTTACAGTGGGTTCCTCTTCATTTGTTAAGGACTTTGTGCTACGAAGACTCAAGAGACAAGATTGAGAGATCATTCCAGACCAGTCTAAAGACTGGTAGAAATATCGAAAGTTCAGGAAGCAGTGAACGCGGTAAGGGAAAGCTCCAAGATCAGGGAAATCACAGGACACACACAAACCAGCAGTGAGGGGCATGAATGAACAGAAATGAAGTGTTGGCTCCAAGGCAAAAGAGGGGGCAAAGAAGGACATGGTAACACAGAAGACAAAGAAAGACACGGCAATACAAGAGGTAAAGAAGGACATGGTAATACAGAAGGTTCTAAGACACGGCAATGCAAGAGGCAAAGAAGGACATGGTATAATACAGGTGGCAAAGAAGGACATGGTATAATACAGGTGGCAAAGAAGGACATGGAAAAATACAGGTGGCAAAGAAGGACATGGAAAAATACAGGTGGCAAAGAAGGACATGGTATAATACAGGAGGCAGAGAAGGACATGGTATAATACAGGGGACAACGAAGGACATGGTGTAATACAGGAGGCAAAGAAGGACACGGCATAATACAGGAGGCAAAGGACATGGTATAATACAGGAGGCAGAGAAGGACATGGTATAATACAGGAGGCAAAGAAGGACATGGCATAATACAGGAGGCAAAGGACATGGTATAATACAGGAAGCAACGAAGGACATGGTATAATACAGGAGGGAAAGAAGGCCATGGTATAATACAGGAGGCAGAGAAGGCCATGGTAATACAGGAGGCAGAGAAGGCCATGGTAATACAGGAGGCAGAGAAGGCCATGGTAATACAGGGGTTGCAGAAGGAGGAGGATACCGAGCCATATGAAGGCGGCAGTCCAGCGAGGCCATCATGGCCAAAGGAACCACATGGGAGAGGCAGGTGGCCAAAGGAACCACATGGGAGGGGAAGATGGCCAAAGGAACCACATGGGAGAGGCAGATGGCCAAAGGAACCACATGGAAGAGGCAGATGGCCAAAGGAACCACATGGGAGAGGCAGATGGCCAAAGGAACCACATGGAAGAGGCAGATGGCCAAAGGAACCACATGGGAGAGGCAGATGGCCAAAGGAACCACATGGGAGAGGCAGATGGCCAAAGGAACCACATGGGAGAGGCAGATGGCCAAAGGAACCACATGGAAGAGGCAGATGGCCAAAGGAACCACATGGAAGAGGCAGATGGCCAAAGGAACCACATGGAAGAGGCAGATGGCCAAAGGAACCACATGGAAGAGGCAGATGGCCAAAGGAACCACCTGGGAGGGGCAGATGGCCAAACGCACGCAGACTGCACGGTTGGATCTCTAACCGCGTGTTGATCGGATCCCCAAGTCAACAACTCTTAGCATCCTTACACTGGCAACTGGGAGAGGGATCTATCGGATCCCCAAGTCAACAACTCTTAGCATCCTTACACTGGCAACTCGGAGAGGGATCTAGAGAAGCATGCAGGAGGGGGAGGGGGGGGGCGGGGAGGGGGAGGTGAAGCTGAAGTTGCGTGGGATGAGAAGTGAGGAAGGAAGGAAGGAGGAGGGGGGGGGGGCGCATTTTAAATACGTCTCAGACAGCTTAACCTATATAAGTTGGGGTTTCTGTTTCCACAAAAAAAGGCCATGATTTGGCGCTGCGCCCGTCTTTCCAAGAATACCTTGCTCAACCTCACAAATCGCTCGAATTGTAAACACTATTCTTACGAACTGCACTTCTCACACAATAACTAATCCCTCTGTGTCAAGCGCCAGCAAAACGAACGATGGAAAGGCGATCCTGGCATGAGTGTGAGCCAAGTCTAGAATGTCCGGCACACAAAAAGTGAGGTTTTTAACGAGAGCGTTTTGCTTTGTCTGCCTGGGATGTCAACGTTTTTTCTGTGTCCAGACCTACACCTATGTTTCGATAGTGATGGGCGTGTCGTCAGGCTAAATAACCGTGCTAGTAACTGCCTGGGGATTGAGGATATATATAGCTGTTGAAGTAATGTTTTATGGCATCCGGCCAGCTGTTTTTCTAGATTGCACTTCACCGACTTTTGTTTTGATGAGAGAGAGAGAGAGAGAGAACTCAGAACTCAGAATTTTAATGTACGTCGGCCTTTGGCCACAAACATGGAGGTACCAATGAAAATGGGAGTGGTGGGGCTGGGAGGGAGTCAAGGAGATGGGGGCGAGCAAGAATGAGAGGAGGGGGGGGGGGTGAAGGAGGAGGTGAAAAAGATAAATATATTCCACAGTTTCACATCCACAGTCTTGACAGTCCTCTTCTAAAACATAAATGTGTAGTAGAAATTCTAAATGAACGTATCTTAGCAAACAAAGCTACGCTACATGAGTGAATGATGAAGATCTATATATCATGAAGCACAAAATAAAGTATCAAAGTTATCGAGCCAGTCATTTTCGTCTAAAATATAACCTTATTTCTTTTGTTAATCGCATGGAACACATATCTTGAAACATTGTGCCTATGATTCATACTCGTTGCTTTCAACAGAACATTTACAGGCACTTTCATTGATTCTCTTAGAAATTTAGTTCGAAGGTCTATATACAGGCAACAATCAAAATAAGAAATGATGCTCATTTTCAACTTGACCCTCACAAAAATAAACAATTTTCATCTTCGACAGATTCACTGTACCGATGCACATTATTCTATTCGAGGAAGCACGTTAAATCTTAACTGAGAAATGGCTAACACGAAAAACAATAGATTATCCATGTCACAAACATACCTTTCTTTTTCAAAAACAGTTTAAATGCTCTGTAAGTGCTATATCTGCCCGATCTCTGATAGTTGCGTTCCACTCTTGAATAAAGAGATCGACAATTCTTTGTTTAAACAAATTCAAAAACTGTTTAACATCACCAACTCCTTGTTGCAATCAAACAATACTGAATCCCGTTTCACACAAAGTTTTCTCTTACCTTTGAAACCCAACAGTTTTTGCCAGCTCTGTCTAATTCAAGCAACATCATGTAAGCTTTATGTGCAGTCTTTCAGCATCCATATGCAACAATTTAAACCAAAATCTTAAACATGCAACGTAAGAATTAACATACAGAGGGTATCTTCCCAGATCTCCATATACCATCTTATTAGGAGTTCTACTTGGAACACCCATAAACCTTTTACATGCCATTAAATGTACTTTTTCTATATGATCCAGTCTATTTAACCCCCACACTTCTGATGAGTATAATAGTATTGCTGAATCTTTACATCAAAATTTTTTTAAAAAGGTATTTGAACTCATTTCCTATACTTTTGGAAAACCCTGCTCAGCTGTAAAACGGCTTTCTTTCCTTTTGTTGCCAAATGCATTGTGCCTTTTCTAGCACTAATCATAGTTGTGAAATTAAACCCTAAATAACAATAACTATTTACCACCTCTAGTCTTTTACCATCATAGAACCATTTTCATGCTTTCCCAGGAATCCCCTTTTCTGAATACCATAACTTTTGTTTTTCAATATTTACATTAACTTTCATGTTATTGCAACATGTGTGTAAAATATTCAGTTGATTCTGTAGACCAGTTGGGGAAGTTGACAGCAGTACAACATCATCTGCGAACAATAATATAAATAACTCCATAATACCCGGAAACAGCTGCACACCATGTTTACCCTTTTCTTCTATGTGAGTTGCCAACTGGTTAATAAACATCGAAAATAATGTGGGGCTCAAAACACATCCTTGTCTTACTCCTATTGGGCAATCAAACATTTCAGAAAAATTCATGATTTGATCGAACACACGACAATAATGAATTGTACATTGCTTGAGAGACGCCAAAAATTTCCCTTTCACATTTTGTTTTTTTTATACATTCCAAAAGTTTGTGATGACGCACAGAGTCGAAAGCCTTTCTAAAATCAACGAAAGCAACATATAGTTTTGTACCTTTCTTATTCATACATTTCTGGATAGCAGCATACACTGTAAAAATATGTCAACAGTAGAGTGGTTTCTTCGAAATCCTGCCTGATTTTCTGAAATAAAGTTTATTGTTTTCTAACCAGGTGTACAGTCTTGTGTTTAATATTGTGTATAACACTTGGATTGATGCTCAGCAAAGAAACTCCTCTATAATTATCAGTATCATCGGGGGTTGCCTTTCTTAAATACTGGTATGATAATAGATTTCGTCCACTCACGAGGATAAACTCCTTTATCAAAACGGTAATTAAACAGTTTTGTCAGAAATTTATGTACAGCTGGACCTCCAGATTTTAACATTTCTGCGGAAACATCGTCTATTCCGCTTGCTTTATTTTTCTTGAGTTTAGAAATAGCTTGAATGACTTCATCCTCTGAAATAAATGATTCAGAACATGGTCCGATTCTTCGGACAGAGCGATTTCAATATCAAACTGCTCATCGTATTCTCCGCCGCTGCTCAGAAAAACACTCTTAAAATGCTTGAACCAGTCATCTATGCTGATATTGCTATCATTTTATCATTCTGCCAGCATCCCATTTTCCTTAAATTTCTCCAAAATTGCGACGAGTTGCCAGTTCATTTGCTAACATATCTGCTTGCTGTTTTCCAAACGCTTGTCTTTTCACTTTTAGTAAGTATCTGTAGCCTTCCTTGCTTTTACGTACGGTATTCTGTCTTTTCCTTTTCGAGTTCTTCTGAAATAGTTTAATTTACTCCTACTTTCCTTTTTTGCTGCCTGACACTCTTCATCAAACCATTCTGACTTTTATTTCCATTGACCGTGAACGATTTTAACATGCATTGACTGTCATCTTTTAAACACTTCACAAAATTATCAAGAGCGCAGTCTATGTCTATATCCAAGG
>CM031613.1:30589719-30592219 GCA_018398815.1 Conus ventricosus
GCGCGTGCGTGTGTGTGTGTGTGTGTGTAAACATGCCCTCGGGACGTATTCCTCAGCGATCCTGGAGGTCGGTGCTCTCTCTGCGGCCAAAGCCATGACGCACGGACGACAGTCTGTTGTGCTTTTTTCTTTATCAGGGGAAAATAAAGCTTCGTTCATCATAAAATGGCAGCGGTCGATGTCATAAGTTACTGTTGTTGTTGAAAATCTTTTTTTTTCTTTCTTTTTTTTTCATCTCGGAGGAATTGTACAATATTCTTACCATGTTCGTGATTATCTCCCTTTCAGTGAACATGACGCCATGAAGATAACTATGAATACTATATTTACCTGTTTGTTTTTCTTTATATAAAGATGCTAGTTTCGAAGTGAGGCGACTGCAGGCCGTTTTCATTCAACTCATTTTCATTCAACTCGTTTTCATTCAACTCGTTTTCATTCAACTCGTTTTCATTCAACTCATTTTCATTCAACACCCATCTTGGCCGAAATCGAGAAGATAAAGTAAACGCTCGTTCCTTGTTTTCATTGTCCTAAATGTTGTTTGTCTTCCATGTAGAAGAAATAAGAGATCGAAGCGCGTCGGTTTTTTTTTTTTGTATTGTAATTCGTTTGTTCACGTCAATCAGCGGAGATCCTTAAAATTGCCTTTAAAATTACAACAACAACAAATGCTTTTGGACCATAACAGAAGGACAACACAAAACAGTAATATCAGGTCGAAATATGCTTGAAACACAGCGTTTCTTGTGATTCCCGTTTGGCTTAGCTTGCAAATACTAGCTGCTCTAAATGGTATGGGCCGTTTGGAGATGAGTGATTCACCCGAAAACACTGTCCTATGACATGGGCTTTACATGTTTAGAAACAACGTAAAGACACAAAATCTGCAGCAAAACCACTAGAACAAACAGCCATACAGAAAACACATGCCGTACACCAAATGCTCGCACTACATCCAACCGTGCCCCCATTAACCCTGGCCTTCTCAATCCCTCTCTCGCCCATCACCCTCCTCCAAAACTAGGCATCAAAACGGAGACTCCAAAGGCGCGAACAATTCAAAACGCTAACCCCAAAGCGCGAATTTTAAAGTCGAAAAGCGCAATTGAAACATGTCAAAAAGTGCGACCTTTCAATGTCAAAAAGTGCGAAAGTGGTTTTTTTCCGGTGCAAAATGGCCGCCGCTGCACGAGAGTTATCCTGGTTGT
Source organism: Conus ventricosus (assembly GCA_018398815.1). Taxonomy (NCBI): domain Eukaryota; kingdom Metazoa; phylum Mollusca; class Gastropoda; order Neogastropoda; family Conidae; genus Conus; species Conus ventricosus. The sequence goes on from CM031613.1 coordinate 30,590,931, forward strand.
ATTGTAACATCTCCGATGCAGAAAATTTTCTTTTCGAATTCCCTCTTGTACACTGGCTTCTTTTTGTTAAAATACTGAAGATGACTGATTAAGAACTAATGCCAACGTACATTCCCTTTAATATATGAGAGCGTTCTCAATATTTACTGCCATCAGATTGCCTTCCATATTTACAAAAAAGAGACCTCCACGTGCGTGTGTTTCACGTGCATGGGGTCCTGTCCTCCCCGGGTAATGCGTTCACAACTCGTCAGTACATTGCCCAGGTTTGAAGTGGTCTGTTCACAGTGATTGTTTTGGTTGTTGTTTGTTCTTCGTGTTTGTCTTTCTTTTTCTTTCATTTCTTTTTTTTTTTCGTTTTGGGATTTTTTTTTGTTTGCTCAAGCATGTAGATGCTTTTAATGCCCACTTTGTTTACATTTTATTGTCTTTCGGCTTTATCGAAAAGGTGAATGACATGAAGAAGAAGCTTTAAAAAAAAGCTGTGTTGTTGTGGGGAACAAAACAAGTGCGGGCAAACACTTCCACCAACATCGTGACAATGCGCAGCAAGGATGGAGAAGAGACAGAAACAGGTGAAATGGAGGGGAGGGGGGAGGGGGCGGGAAGGGGAGGGCGAAGGAGGAATGACGTCGAGGGCAGTGAAGTGTCAATATTGGACCCCTCACTGACGGCGTAACGGAACGATCGAATTCCGCGTCCTGTGCACAGAACTATTGGTGCCACTGTCTGGTGCCGACTTTGATCTCCAGGGGAAGACTGAGGACGGGCTGCCTGGCTGTGTGAAGCCATGCGTGCTATCTAACCGAGACCTACCGCCAGTAGTTCTGTGCGATTCAGACCACCACGGACAGACAATGACCACCCGACCAACTCCCGAGACCCCCCCCCCCCCCCCCCCCCCCCCCCCCCCCCCCCCCCCCCCCCAGCCAAGGGCAGAATTTACACACAGTGCGCGCACACGCACCCACTCACACACACACACACACACACACACACACACACACACACACAGTCAGAAAGGGCACTACGAATGTGAGTCAGCTTGAACCCCCACCCCCACCCCACCCCAGCCCTCCCACCCCCCCATTCCTTACTTCTTTTTTTTTTAGACGTTGTCTTTTTGTTTTAACCTCCGCTAGATGTTAACTCTACAGAAGCGTCCGTTTGTTTGTTCGTTAGTATGATCATACAGCATGTTTCGGGTCGATGCTGACCAAAATCCGTCTTCCATGATGATGACTTTTTCCACCGGACTTCGACATGACCATTTACCGATTGGTAACTGT
>CM031613.1:30594719-30604719 GCA_018398815.1 Conus ventricosus
GGACGGTTTTTTTTTCATAAAGAATTAGCTTGACAGCTCTGAAAAGTAGCTGGGCTATAAATGTAAACTATATAACTATAAAGTTGTCCATTACTATATGACTATCTAAAGTTGTCCATTACTATATAACTAAATGATGTTGTCCATTACTATATGACTATCTAAAGTTGTCCATTACTATATGGCTATATGAAGTTGTACGCTACCACATAACTATATAACTATGTAAAGGTGTCCATTGCTATATAACCATATAAAACTGTCCATCACAATAAACTATGTAAAGTTGTCCATTACCACATAATATATTTTTTTTTTTTTTTTTTTTTTTTTTTTTTTGCTGTCCCAACCTCTGCGTCACTTCAGAGGCAGTGCACCCACGCCGCTCATTCCGACACCCCGTCCGTAGCCACAGCCCGGTCGGCCCCGCCGCAGCCCCGGCATCGGCAATCCACAGGGAGCAGTCAATGGCAAGTCGCCGAGAGGCAACCCACCGGAGGAGACACTGCACTGCTGCCGAGTCACTTCGATGGTGTTCAGTGGCGCCTGTTCTGATCTAACATACGCACGACGCCACCTACTAAGCCCCCTACTGACGACAATAATTGCTTAGTCGCGGAGCCGGCGTGAGTGAGCTCTCCCTCCAGAGGGCGCCACCACGTCCGTCCAACGACAGCCCCCATGGACTCGCCGATACCGGTGACCCCGACGGAACCAAACCAAGGCCACAGACGTGGAGAGGACATCGAAATTGAGGTCACCATGAGAGCAGGGCATGAAGGGCCACAGAATTTGAGACATCTTTTTTTAATGCTGATCGATGAGAATGAGGATGATTAAGATGATGCTACGGATTTCCATTTCGGTCTGAGACTACATGACAGGGCTGTACTCTACGCTTCCTTTCATAATATATCCCGGCGTCAACCAGGCCCGAGAGATACAGGCACCTACAGTGTTGGTCAGGAAATTTGAGCAACACTCTCAGAAACGCATCCATTAAGTGGATGAAACTCGACTGTGTGGTCCCAGTCTTCCCAACTGAGTCCGCAGCAAACTCAACTCTGGGTAGGAGCCGGTCGGGGCAGAAAAACCCACATGACTCTGATGGATTCGAACCCACGACCTCCCAGCCGGGAGTCCGCGACGCTAACCACTTCGCCACGGCGGCTATAACCACATAATATTGTCTATTACTATATAAATACATAAAGTTGTCCATTATTATGTAACTACAGAAAGATGTCCATTACTATATAACTACATAAAGTTGCCCATTACTAAAAAAAAAAGAAGTGAGGTTGGCTGTTGCTATGTAACTGTATAAAGTTGTCTATCACTCTATAACCACATGAAGATGCCCATAACTATATAACTACATAAAGTTGTCCATTACTATATAACTATATAAAGTTGTCCATTACTGTATAACTACAGAAAGTTGTCTATTACTATATAACTACATAAAGTGGTTCATTACTACACAACTATAAAGTTGTCCAGCACCACATAACTATGTGAAGTTGTCAATCACAATATGACGTTGTCCATTACTCTCCATTTCAAGCCTCCCCACCCACCCACCCACCCCCCCACCCCCACCCCCACCCACCCCCTGTCCTCGAACCGTTTCCCTTTCACAGATCCTCCTTACCTTTCCAACTTTGGCCAAGCTGCTTTCTACAAGGGCAATCACTCTCTCCGCAGCATCCTGGCGCTCTTCTCTCTTGAAGAGCGGCAACTGTACGCTGATGGCGAAGGTCACAGGGGGGTCAGCAGCGGTTCCACCATGGCGGCGAACCCTTTGGTGTAGTCTCCCAAGATGCCCAGGATGTCGCTGTAGTCCAGTCGGTTGAGGGCGGTGTCAGGGGGCAGAACAAGGGAGGAAGAGGTGGTGGAGGAATCGCTCGTCCTTCTTCCCCTTCCCCTTCCGCTTCCCTGTTCCCCTGTTGGAGAGAATGTCAATGCTGAAACAATGCTTCGTTTTCCTTTTCCCCTGTTGGAGAGAATGTCAATGCTGAAACAATGCTTCGTTTTCCTTTTCCCGTTCTGTTCAACAGATCTTAGATAGATGTTAGCGAACCTCCAAGAAAAACGTGGACAAGCGAACCACAAGACAAAACACGACGCGTTTCGACCTCTTAGGTCTTCTTCAGGCAAGACACAAATAGGACACTGAAAATGAACGAATTTTTCACTTAGCTTATATCTCTTCAGCGCGAGTTAGGCAGGCGTTGAATCCAGCAGAGTTTAATCTATAACATAATGGTGATATTCTCCCCTCACCCCACCCCTCTGCCCCGCCCTGTTGCATAAAATGTAACTTTTAATGTGTTTCCCTTTCCCGTTCTGTTCAAGAGTTTGATCTTTGATCTAATGCTAATACCCCCCCCCCCCCCCCCCCCCCCCTTTCTGTACCCTGCTGGGTGGAACGTCATGAAGAATTCAATGCCATGATCTCTCTGCACGACCTGCTTTAACGTCATGCAATTCATAGTGAAATTTATGACGTAAAGACTAGTGAGTACACAGTGCTGGCGGAAAACCTCTCAGTCCGGATTGGTGGTGTGCTGCGTCTGACGAAGAAGGGGCAATATGCGTCGGTCAGTCTGCTGTCCAGTGTCTGGACTGCTTTGTCACTGTGGTCAGCTCTGGTTGACCAGCTGTGGAAGGTGAAGAAGGTCAGGTGTGTGGAAGGTGTCTTGTCTTCTTTACAATGACTTCTGGTCCACAGAGCTGTCCAGAGCCCTGCAGGGTGGTGTGTGTGTGTGTATGTGTGTGTGTGTGTGTGTGTGTGTGTGTGTGTGTGTGTGTGTGTGTGTGCGTGTGTGTGTGTGTGGTATGGCGGAGCCAGTGTCAGCAACGATTGTTGTAGAAATAATGAAAATGGACAGAGCGCGCGAGAGAGAGAGAGAGAGCGAGAGAGGGGAAGAAGAAGAAGCAGAAGAAGAAGAAAAAAAAAAAGAAGAGGAGGAGGAGGAACATAACGAAGATAATGGAGAAGAAGAAGAAGCAACAGCAGAAGAAGAAAAAGAAGAAGAGGAGGAGGAGTGGGAAAAATGGTGATGATGATGATGATGATGATGATGATGATGATGATGATGATGATGATAATGATGACGACGACCACGACGACGATGATGATAATGATGATGATGATGACAACGACGACAAAGATAATGACGATAATGAAGACAAACAAAACAAATCAAAGAAAAAAGGGGGGGGGGGGGGGGGGAATGAAAGAAAGAAAAAGACTAGATGAAGAGAAAAAAAAAACGACGAATGACATTTTAGAAAAAAGAGACAAGAACGCAGGACATAAGGAAGAAGAAATGAGGATGCAGGTGAGGAGGATGGCAATGAGGAAGATGAGTTTCAGTGTCAGTGTCATCAATGAGGTATCAAATCGACCGGGCCTGTCTCTGCCGGCTACATCTCGGTTGCTACGTCACCAGACCACAGTGTGCAGATTTCACAGATAGATGACTTAATACCTAAATAACTGAAACAAACAAACAAACAAGCACACACACAAAGGTCTGGGTTAGAGATTCTCATGGCGTTCATTGACCCGGTGCCAGATCTAAACATTAACACCATAAGCCGGTCAGGTCTCGGATGAAGAAGAAGAAGAAGAAGAAGAAGAAGAGCATAAAGAACCGAAAAAAGAAAGACGACAGAAAGGAAACACTAAGGAATATAAGGAAGAATGATGAAAAGTCAAAAAGCGGAAGAAGAAAGAAGCGGACGACGAAAAAAAAATAAATAGGGAAAGCAAAAAGAAAAAGAGTACAGAGATAACATTTTTAAAAAGAAATAAAGGAACAGAAGAAAGAGACAGAAAAGAAGGAAGAAGAAAATAAAAATAAAAAAGAATAATAACAGCGACAGACGACAGAAGCTTTGTCATATACCAAAAGTCATTAGGTGACAGCGTCATTCGGCCTGTAAAAGTGCTCTCCCTTCCCCGCCCTATCGGTTCCTTCACGGCTTACACTGACTGGTCAATGACGGATACATGTATTTGGATTGTCGGCTGAATTTTTAGTGGCCATTTGCACAACGGGCGTGTGAGCAGGAACTATTTTTGTGCCAGTGACATTTACAGGTTGAAGCACAGGAGTGCTTGTTTGGCCTATAAGGTGTAAATCAGGCCCTTTATGACTGCAAAAAGGGTTGACAATGGGTTGCTGGTTTGGAGTGTCACTTTGTTTTTGGAGGATACTTTTTTATCTTTAAAATCTTCTGAAAAGTAAAGTAGTGACTGCTGTACTCGTATTCAAATAAATAAAGGGAAAAGGTGGCAAAAGGAGTACCTGGACATCCCCTCTCCAGGTACTCCTTTTGCCACCTTTTCCCTTTAAAATCTTCTGTTCTAATTATTTGACGACTGCACATCCATTCCCTGACCACAATTCCTCACGGCCATTCCCCGTGCACCTTTCCCTTCGGACGTCTTCTTTCTCGCGCACCTTTCCCCGCTGACGTCACTTCACCCGAGTTATTTCCCTTGGTAATGGATTTGAATGATACGGCACAGTATTACCATCAATGACCACTACTACCATAGTTATGCGGGGATTGTCTTCAGTTGTGACAAGCTCCTAGCATAACATTATCACATTATAACATCTCCCAAATCCCCAGAAGTCGGAGTGTGGCTGCCCACGTGGTGGGGTAATTAAAAACGGTCACACATGTAATGTTCTCATCCCCAGCTGATGCATTTTTACCATAGTGTTCAAGTACTTCGGCTGTTCGGATGATCGATGGAGTCTTTTAGCCAGGGTACGACGACAATAACAACAACAACGACAACAACCACTACTACACTACTCCTCAAAGGGAGACAAGGCAGTGAGTGGATTCGTTACTGAAGCAAGAATTCCCTCATAAATGGATGATGTTTGAAAGTCATCATCATCATCATTCTCTTGCCCATGATGGGCGTAGAGGAGAGATGAGAGACACTCTCGAAGCCAGATGTTTGAAAGTAGGCTGCAACAAAAGTCAACGAATTGGCTGACGACGAGGCTCTGGTTCGCCATATTGTTGAGTTTGTGAGCACAGTGGGAAACCTCCACACCACCTACCAGTCTCTCCCAGAACATTGAGAAGACTCAGAGAAGAGCAGCTAGGTATGTCTTTAAATAGACACGGAAAACTGCCTCGGGCATAAACGACATGCTTGAACAGCTTCAGTGGCCATTTCTTGAAAAGGACCCACGGTCCTCAAGACTCACTGCGCTCTCTAAAAACCCATCGTGGACTAGCATGTGTGAGGTGTGCCGACCTGAAGGCTCCGCCCCCTCCCCCCCCCCCCCCACCCCCCACCCCACTAAGAGACGTCGTCACCTCAAGCAGCAGTATCAGCGCATTCCATGTCGCACCAACAACAGCAACAAATTCCTTCTTCCTCCGAACCATTCGGAACTGGAACTTACTACCACCAAAGACTGTTATCATGTCCCCAACCCTGAGTAATTTCAGCGTGAGTGTGCCGAGCTGAGGCCGATAGCAAATCAGGTTTCTTACCTCCCCCGACCTTCACGCTGCGCAAGTTTTCATCCTAAACCCACTATATGTCATTAATCGTCAAGCATGAATCTGGACTTTAGAACTAATAGAAGAAGAAGAACCTTGTTTCTGGTCCTTCGTGTGTTGTGTGTGTGTGTGTGTGTGTGTGTGTGTGTGTGTGTGTGTGTGTGTGTGTGAATGTGAAGAGGGTGGGGGTGGGGGGTAGGGGGGTGACAGCACATAACCTGAATGTGTTCCGTTTCTTGGATATTTTGAAGAAATGAACATTGCTGAAGGACAATGAAGTAGCACAGCGAGTCAAATGTGTGTGTGTGTGTGTGTGTGTGTGTGTGTGTGTGTGTGTGTGTGTGTGTGTGTGTGTGTGCGCGCGCGCGCACGCACGCTCACAGACACGCTCGCAAGCATACGTGCCTTAAGCATACATATGATAATTTCAAGTTCAACGTACTCTCAGCTTAAACATTATAAACGTAACAAAATCTCTCCTACAATGTGTGTTCAAGTGCAGATGTGTTCCTTCGCAGGTGACAATCCTCTGCCACCGACAATGCCACACTTCCCGCGGGACATTGCTCCACGGGTAGCCACAGGCAGCGGGGAATCAACCTGCGTTGAACAATTAGCGGCAAATTGTCGGGACCCTGCTTTTAGATGATCCAGTCATCGCTCCTCTCTCTCTCTCTCTCTCTCTCTCGAACCAGCCGACCAGACTAGGAAGTGACGTTTTAAGTGACGTTGCTTTCAAGGAATACGACAAAACCACGCGAGATGTCTGCTTTCAAAAATCGTGGAGAACACCTGTACCATAAAATGATCACTTCCGTGACATATATATCATCCACATTCATACATTCCAACACAAATAATTATTGGCTACGCTGTCTAAGAAAAAAAATGACGTCATCCATGGTACCAAGCTTTCTTTGGGGATGAATCTTATTGATCAAGGCATCAAAAGGAGACAAGAATGTGAGTAACGACATTGATCGTCCATTTTAAAGCTAGTCTTCACTGTTTAAGGGCTAGAATGTGGGTAACAATATCGATCGTCCATTTAAAGCCAGTCTTCACTGTTTAAGGGCTAGAATGTGGGTAACGATATTGATCGTCCATTTAAAGCTAGTCTTCACTGTTTAAGGGCTAGAATGTGGGTAACGATATTGATCGTCCATTTAAAGCTAGCCTTCACTGTTTAAGGGCTAGAATGTGGGTAACGATATCGATCGTCCATTTAAAGCTAGTCTTCACTGTTTAAGGGCTAGAATGTGGGTAACGATATCGATCGTCCATTTAAAGCCAGTCATCACTGTTTAAGGGCTAGAATGTGGGTAACGATATCGATCGTCCATTTAAAGCTAGTCTTCACTGTTTAAGGGCTAGAATGTGGGTAACGATATCGATCGTCCATTTAAAGCTAGTCTTCACTGTTTAAGGGCTAGAATTGGGTAACGATATCGATCGTCCATTTAAAGCTAGTCTTCACTGTTTAAGGGCTAGAATGTGGGTAACGATATCGATCGTCCACTTAAAGCTAGTCTTCACTGTTTAAGGGCTAGAATGTGGGTAACGATATCGATCGTCCATTTAAAGCCAGTCATCACTGTTTAAGGGCTAGAATGTGGGTAACGATATTGATGGTCCATTTAAAGTTAGTCTTCACTGTCTAAGGGCTAGAATGTGGGTAACGATATCGATCGTCCATTTAAAGCTAGTCTTCACTGTTTAAGGGCTAGAATGTGGGTAACGATATCGATCGTCCATTTAAAGCTAGTCTTCACTGTTTAAGGGCTAGAATGTGGGAAACGATATCGATCGTCCATTTAAAGCTAGTCTTCACTGTTTAAGGGCTAGAATGTGGGTAACGATATCGATCGTCCATTTAAAGCCAGTCTTCACTGTTTAAGGGCTAGAATGTGGGTAACCATATCGATCGTCCATTTAAAGCTAGTCTTCGCTGTTTAAGGGCTAGAATGTGGGTAACCATATCGATCGTCCATTTAAAGCCAGTCTTCACTGTTTAAGGGCTAGAATGTGGGTAACAATATTGATCATCCATTTAAAGCTAGTCTTCACTGTTTAAGGGCTAGAATGTGGGTAACAATATCGATCGTCCATTTAATGCCAGTCTTCACTGTTTAAGGGCTAGAATGTGGGTAACGATATTGATCGTCCATTTAAAGCTAGTCTTCACTGTTTAAGGGCTAGAATGTGGGTAACGATGTCGATCGTCCATTTAAAGCTAGTCTTCACTGTTTAAGGGCTAGAATGTGGGTAACGATATCGATCGTCCATTTAAAGCTAGTCTTCACTGTTTAAGGGCTGCGTGTGGTAGTCCTACGGATCCGAAGATGACGTTAGCGTTTCTGCAGCTCATCGATGTACGCGGAGGTGGCTCTGCAGCCCCAATCTGGAGGCGCAGAGTCTGGAACAGTGGGGGCACTGGAAGGCCGTTGTCGTGATCACTGCTGCTGCTGCTCTGTGACGTTGATCCCTGGCGGCAGTCAGCTTTTGGCGTCGAGTACTTTCGAAGTTGGTAGCGGCTTTGTGAATTGTGGCCCGCCACAGAGGTCGGTCACTGGCGCACTCCTCTAGTTCTTTTGGTTTGAGTTCGCACCACTGGAGGTTTGATTTGACCGAGTCCTTGTACCGTTTCTTTGGGCGTCCTTGGTTTCTCTTGCCGTGCAGAAGCTCTCCATACAGCAGTCGCCTTGGCATACGGTGCTCTTCCATACGGATGACATGCCCCACCCATCGAAGCTGGGCCTTGATGAGCATGGACTCGATACTTGTAGTGTGAGCACGATCCAGGACCTCGAGGTTGGAAACACGGTCCTGCCAATGGATTCCGAGTATGGAGCGAAGAGCTCGCATGTGGAAGTTCTCCAGCTTCTTGACGTGTCTGCGGTACAGTGTCCAGATTCGCACCCATAGAGGAGAGAGGGCAAGACCACTGCGTTGTAAACTCTCAGTTTGTAGTCAGCCGAATGTTGTGTTGACTAAGCACTCTGTTGCGGAGTCTTCCCAGCGCCTGGCTTGCTTTGCTGATTCGGGATCAACTTCCCTGTCCAGGGAGCCATCACAGGAGATGGTACTTCCTAGATATCTGAAATGTTCAACGTCCGCAAGCTGGGAGTCGTCAATGACGATGGTGGGTGCCGAGGGGTTGGTGTTTGGTGCGGGTTGGTGAAGCACCTCAGTCTTTCCGAGGCTGATTGTCAGGCCGAAGAGCTTTGAAGCATCGGAGAAGCGGTCAAGCATCGTTTGCAGATCGGATTCTGCATGGGCCACCAGTGCGCAGTCATCGGCAAAGAGGACTTCTTGAAGGAGATCTTTGATGCTCTTTGTCTTGGCAGTGAGGCGACGAAGGTCAAAGAGGGAGCCGTCCAGACGATAGCGGAAGTAGACTCCCTTCTCCAGGTCTTGGACAGCGTGGGACAGCATGCAGGTGAAGAAGACGTTGAAGAGGACCGGAGCTAAGACACAGCCCTGCTTCACGCCATTGCTGATCTCGAAGGCTTCCGTCACGTTTCCACTGGAGAGGACCTGGCCGGTCATGCCATCATGGAAGAGCTTGATCCTTTTCACAAACTTTGGCGGGCATCCAATGCGCTCGAGGACTGTCCAAAGAGCTTCCCTGTTGACCGTGTCAAAGGCCTTGGTCAGGTCAATGAAAACAGAGTATAGGGGCATGTTTTGTTCGATACACTTCTCCTGAAGCTGTCTGACAGCAAAAATCATGTCGACAGTGCTTCTGCCGGGTCTGAAGCCGCACTGCGCCTCGGGGAGGTTCTGCTCGGAAACAGTGATGAGTCTGTTGAGGATGGCTCTGGCAAAGATCTTTCCAGCAATGGAGAGTAGCGAGATGCCTCTGTAGTTCCCACAGTCGGCTTTGCTTCCCTTGTTCTTGTAGAGGGAGACAATCAGGGCGTCACGGAAGTCATCTGGCATCTTCTCCTCCTCCCAGATACTCCGCAGGACATCGTGAAAGGCTTTTAGGGCGTTGGGGCCTGCCGCCTTGTAGATCTCAGCAGGTATTCCGTCCTTTCCTGATGCTCTACCGGAGCTCGTCTGGAGGATTGCTTTCTGGATCTCTGCAATGGTGGGGGTACTGCAAGTGTGTCTTGTATCGGCTGCTGAGGGATCTGGTTCAAGGCATCCGAGTCGACTGACGAGGGCCTGTTGAGCAGGTTGCTGAAGTGTTCTTGCCAGAGCTTGCTTAGTCCTTCTTGGTCCTTGATCAGGGTTGCGCCGTCGGAGGACAGTAGCGGGGAGCAGCCTGATGCTGAGGGTCCGAAGACTGTCTTCAACGAGCCAAAGAATTTCTTGGCGTTGTGAGAGTCGGCGTAGCCTTGGACTTCAGTCGCTTTGTCCTGCCACCACTGGTCCCGCATCAGACGTAGGTCGGTCTGCACTTTGGTCTGGAGAGTCTTGAAACTCTCGCGTTTGGAGACGGACGATG
>CM031613.1:30607219-30612219 GCA_018398815.1 Conus ventricosus
GTGCGTGCGTGTTCGCGTGCAAACGAGAAATGGGTCGTTCTAAATATTTTCTGTCCGTGTTTTTCAACATCAATAAACCGCTCTCCCTTCCCCGGCCCCACCACCCTCCTCCTCCTCCCCAATCCTCATCCCCATCCCCAATCCTCATCCACGCCTCCTTTTCTCTGGCACCGTCTCCCTGTCCTCCCACTCCCCTCCATTCAGCAGGCGCTGTTCTCCCCCTGTTTGATACTGACAGCCACTGCGCTCAATGCACAAGGGCAGGGTACACACGTTAGGCCCGTCTCCGCGGTTACAACTAGACCCAAAACGCTGTATATTCTCTATTACACTCATAGCTGCGCCTGGCTTTTGTCGTCAGATCAGCCAGTACCAAGACATATTCATCGCACAGTCCAGCCCTTGGCCCATACCATACCTGACTCTGAGGCAGATGTCATGTCCGTTCCCTTTACTATGCAAGCACGATTCACATGACCCTTCATTTATTCCTGTCGTCTGCTGGGCTTTTCACTCTAAAATTCTTGTGCCCTACCAATGGCGTAGAAACACAAGGGTCCATAAGTTATGCATCTTTCTGCTGTTTTTGCCAAAATGTGGCATTGAACTAATTTACTGACCCGGATTCCAGAACAAAATCTTCTTTTCATATTCAATTTTTTTTTCTTTCACAGAACCAGGGCGATTTTCATCTGTTCAAACTTTGCTGTTACTACTTGACCTTGACTGTAACCTTGAACTCTAACCTGTACAAACCGCGTGTCAACATTGTCGTCGTTAGTCTGGGCATCCACCAAAACAGGCAGTAAGCCGGGCAAGTAACATATCCATTCGTGGGTAACGACATTGATCGTCCATCTAAAGCTTTGACCTTTCTTCCACGTACACAGCTTACAGGCCTATTCGGACTGTATCATACATACACTGCACGCTGACGGAGTACCGTGGAGCAGGATATTGTTTTCCGATTTGTCAGTGTTGTCTGTGTGCGGGATAAAAGAGAGAAAAAAAAACACACCTGTGAATGGCTCTTCAGCCAGTTGCAAAGGACAGCTTTTAGGGTTGCAATGTTAACTTTTCTGTAGTCTTAACTGACGCAAATCCAAAAGAAAATCCGCTGCATGCTGTAGCATACCTAAAAACTGTTTGCAAACTTGTAACAAAAAAAAGAAGAAAAAAAAAAGAAAACCAACGGTCCAGTATGGGGACGCAATCTTCGTTTGTGTAGGGATAGCCAAAGTGCGCAAGGTCCGGATCCAGCTTTCGGACACACTTCTCATTATAGGCTGACGTCACTGTTTGTGTTCTTGTGTTTGGTCTAGCATTCATCATTGAATCTGTTGATCTGCTTGGGTCTTTTGCCTGATACTTACTTTGAGCATTCGCTGAGTCTCCACCACCACCACCACCACCACCACCACCCTCCTTCCTTCCTGCTTTTATTCCCCCCCTCTCTCTCTCTCTCTCTCTCTCTCCCTCCACACACACACACACACACACACACACACACACACACACACACACACACACACACACACACACACACACGCGCGCGCGCGCGCGCGCGCGCGCGCGCGCGCGATCGCGCGCGTTGATAACATAACGTAAATGTGCAGCCTATGCGGATCAAACCACACGCAACAACTCCTCTATAACTGACCTTGAAACTGAAACAGTATGACAGGAGAAGAGAGAGAGAGAGAGAGAGAGAGAGAGAGGGAGAGAGAGAGAGAGAGAGAGAGAGAGAGGAGTATGAAAAACTGAGCTTGCATTCCATAGAAAACGAACGAATTTGAGTAATCCTTCGAAGCAGGCTTTTTTTCCGTTCATTTGTTTTGCTCTCTCTCTCTCTCTCTTCTCTCTCTCTCTCTCTCTCATCTCTCTCTCTCCTCTCTCTCTCTCTCTCTCTCTCTTCTCTCTCTCTCTCTGTGTTAGGTCTTCAATTTAACGTCTATACACATTATGTGATATTAGATGTGGTGTGTGTGTGTGTGTGTGTGTGTGTGTGTGTGTGTGTGTGTGTGTGTGTGGTATCAAATGTTGTATTCGAAAGTTACTGGAAATGGGGGGAAGAGAGTAAATGAAACGGGAGAGAAGGGGCAGGGAGAGGAGAGATATAAAAAGTGAATGAAGATACCTACATTCAGAGAGAGAAAGAGAGAGAGAGAGAGAGAGAGAGAGAGAGAGAGAGAGAGAGAGAGAGAGAGAGGGCAGACAGACAGACTAGACAGAGAAATACAGACAGACAGACTGATCGAGAGATAGACCAAAGAAGAGGAAGATAAGGGGTGGGGAGAAGAAGACAAAGTATGATTCGGAACAAAAGGACACAAGAAAAAGGTCGAATAGACAAAAGAAGGCAGGGTGAAGATAAATAAATAAAAAAAAAAAACCCGACCTAAACAATGACCGGTTGTAAATAAAAGGGAAAAGAAGACGAAACATAGAAGAAAGGAAAATGAATAGCAATACCTCGCTTGTACTGCACACACGCTGCTGTGAATGTTTACATCAACTGAAGGTGATGGGGATCACTGAAGCAAGAGTCAACGATGTGATTATCTACGTCCTCAGAGAGTCTCTCTCTCTCCTCTCTCTCTCTCTCTCTCTCTCTCTCTCTCTCTCTCTCTCTCTCTCTCTCTCTCTCTCTCTCACTTTGTGTCTTTCTCTCCTTCTCTCTCTCTTTCTCTCTCTATGTCTGTCTGTCGGTCTGTCTGTCTGTCTGCCCCCCCCCCTCTCTCTCTCTCTCTCTTTGTGTCTATCTCTCCGTCTCTCTCCTTCTCTATCTCTTTCTCTCTCTATGTCTGTCTGCCGGTCTGTCTGTCTGTCTGTCCGTGTCTCTCTCTCTCTCTCTCTCTCTCTCTCTCTCTCTCTCTCTCTCTCTCTCTCTCTCTCCCCTCTCTCTCTCTCTCTCTCTCTCTCTCTCTCTCTCTCTCTCTCTCTCTCTCTCCCTCTCTTTCTCTGTCCTGCAGCACCCAGCACTAAGATTCACCCCATTTTGCTGTACTGTGCAACACACACCCCGCTACATCCCAACATGTCACTCACTCACTCACTCTCACTCTCTCCCTTGATCGGATGGTCGTGGGGGAGACATGATGGACGTCTTGCGGGCCAGAGAGCGCCAGCCAGGTCTGTCTTCTGCCGCTCTGATCAGGGAGGGGCTGTCCATTCGGGTCCACTCTTTGATGTTGTCCATCCAGTTCTTTGCTGGTCGTCCGCGTCTGCGGCCACCTTCCAATGTTCCTTGCAGCACTGTCTTGGGTAGGCTGTTGTGGCGAGTGACGTGACCAAACCATGTCAACTTCCTCCTTTTCACAAGCGCTAGGAGGGGTTCCTGCGGGCCTGCCCGTGATGGTATTTGGGCACGAACGAAGTCGTTGGTCTTGTGGTCTTTCCAGGAGATCCCTAGCATGCGTCTGTAGCACTTGGTCTCAAACGTTTGGACTCTTCTGGTCGTCTCAGCTGTCATGGTCCAGCTCTCGCAGCCATAGAGAAGGATGGACACCTTCGAAAGTGTAACAACTACAGGACAATCAGCCTGATCAGCCACACCAGTAAGATCATGCTAAGAGTCATTCTCAACAGACTCAAAGGCAAAGCTGTCACCCAACATGTCACCTTCTGCTATAATTATATGTCACAGCACACTGTTGCACCTCACCAAACAAACAAACAAACAAACAAACGAACAAACAACAACAACAACAACAACAACAACAACAACAACAACAATGCGGCAACGCACCATACTCCTCTCCAGCACATCACTCTGACATTATCGGTCAAACCATACTTGATCCCACTGACAGCAGTAGAAGGTCAAACCACACTTGATCCCACTGACAGCAGTAGAAGGTCAAACCACTCTTGACCCCACTGACAGCAGTAGAAGGTCAAACCATTCTTGACCCCACTGACAGCAGTAGAAGGTCAAACCATTCTTGCCCCCACTGACAGCAGTAGAAGGTCAAACCATACTTGACCCCACTGACAGCAGTAGAAGGTCAAACCATACTTGACCCCACCGACAGCAGTAGAAGGTCAAACCATACTTGACCCCACTGACAGCAGTAGAAGGTCAAACCATACTTGACCCCATTAACAGCAGTAGAAGGTCAAACCATACTTGACCCCACCAACAGCAGTAGAAGGTCAAACCATACTTGACCCCACTGACAGCAGTAGAAGGGCATCTCGGAGTCATGACCTGGATGCGGCCCTGTCCGCTTAAAGTGTAAGGAGTCCAGAGCCGAAACACTTGTCTGAGGTGGATGGGGGGTGGGGGGGGGGGGGGGGGGGGGGGGGGCGGGTCTTCTCTGAAGTCCTTCTGCTGTCAAGCTCTCCCTAGAGTGTCTTCCTACTGCTAAAACAACACATACCCTGTTCGTCTTGGTATGTCACCCTGCATGACGCGGAACACCCCACTACATATACCCTGCTAACGACTGTGGAACAATTCAACCTGCTAACTCCCAAGACGTCTCTCCACACTACCTGACCACGATACACTCCACTACCCCCACCTGTGGGGAAAACACACCTGGTACATTCCAATACGACACGCTACACTCTGTAATCACACCCCGCGCTGTGCTGTCGGCCACCTGTGGAATATCACACACGTGGAACATCTCAGTACGTCAACCTGCACTCTACATCATGCTGCACAGCACCACCCACTACCAGCTGTGGAATAGTACACTCTGTTGCATCTCAATACGTCACTCTGCACTGTAAATTCGTCTATCTGTATATCTGCCTATCTATCTACGTGTGTGTGTGTGTGTGTGTGTGTGTGTGTGTGTGTGTGTGTGTGTGTGTGTGTGTGTGTGGTGTGTGTGTGTGTGGCGTGCGCGCGCGTGCGTGCGTGCTTCAGAATCCGCATCATATTTAGCGTATGAAAATTTGTAAAAGCAGTGCAGTCGTTACATCACAGTGCTGTCGTTACATCACAGTGCAGTCGTTAGACCACAGTGCAGTCGTTGCATCACAGTGCA
>CM031613.1:30617219-30649719 GCA_018398815.1 Conus ventricosus
TGCATTCCACCCTGCGCACGCTGTAATTCGATGAGCATCCACACAGCTGTTTTCCAGCTACCTTGCGTGTGAAGGACAAGCACGCCTGCACGCACCCATCCCCTACGCACGAACACGCACACGCACACGCACACACACACACACACACACACACACAACACACACACACACACACAGAAGCACAAGGGGCGCGCGCACACACACACACACACACACACACACAACACACACACACACACACACACACACACACACACACACACACACGCACACACGCACGCACGCACGCACGCACGCACGCACGCACGCATGCATGCACACACACATGCACGCAAATACAGAGAGAGAGAGAGAGAGAGAGAGAGAGAGAGAGAGAGAGAGAGAGAGAGAGAGAGAGAGATTATGAACGTGTGACATTAAATAGTAAAGATGTAATAGTCAACAGAACGATAACCTACCAAATAAACTCGATCTATCAGTGGACATATTCCTTGAGACAGAACAGAAACACCCCCCCCCTCCCTCCCTTCATCTAGCATCCCCCCCCCCTTCCACATTCTTCCCTCCCACCCAAACATCAGCATGGAATCAGTTCAAAACTGAATGTGACGCCAGCTTCAAAGTGAGGTAACTTGCAGGCGGATATTGAAATAATTTTCTTTCTTTTTTTTTTTTTAATTGACGTAAATCCGCCAGTAAACAGCGACTAACAAATTACAAGACAAAACACGACGCCTTTCGACCTCTTAGGCCTTCTTCTTGTGTTTTGTGGCTGTATACTTCTTCCCTTTCTTTGTGCCTGACTTTACAACAAAAATGATATTAATCGTACCAACAAACAAAAAAAGAAAAAGAAAAAAAAAAAAAGAAAAGAAATTGTGACACATGAAAACATCAAGTATGACTCATTTGCATGAACTATCCAACTGTACACGAGAATACGACTGATCGTAGGAGCAGACTGTTATCGTCACTTTTCCCCCTGCACACGGCTTAACGTGATCATAATGTGAATAATTACGGTTTTCTTTCTTTTGAGTGCTTGTCCGATGCTTTAATGGCTTCAACAGTAGTGAAAATTATCCCAAATTTACTTCTTCTTCTTCTTTTTTTCACACAGACAAACAATAACTTTGTTGAAAAAAAGGAAAACAGGAAAAAAGCGAAGTGATATTTTGACTCAAGTAATCTTCCATCGTCCTGACCATGGAGCGGCAAAACCGATCATGCATCATACCGGCACAGTCTGACGACAGAGATCAATACTTTGGTGTTCTTTGCCGAGTTCTTTGTTAACGACAGTAAGTACTCAATACAGAGAACATACAGCCTTCCTACCCCCCCACCCCCACCCCCCTTCGCCCAGCCCAGCCCACCAACCCTCCCCCAGCCCCGGCCCCCACCCAACCCCTTTGAAGCAAAGATCCTTATCACGCCCACCTACGATGAGAGTTTATTTTCGTGTCAAATACAGACAGACAGACAGACAGACAGACAGATAGATAAATAGATAGATAGATAGATAGATAGATAGACAGACAGATAGACAGACAGACAGACAGATATACAGTAGTGTTAAATATGAATACCTTGCCACCAGAAAAGTTTCTGCAGCGAGTTAGACTCTAGGGGCCACTTTTTTTTTTTCTTCTATAGGTCTCGCAAAGCTTCGTGTGAATTCCAAACAGTGCATTGATACAGTATTACAATGGCGGGTTGTTACAGCAGTGGCGACAGCAAAATAGTTCATAATTTATTACTATCACAGAGGCTTGAATGAACGACGTACATAATATCACTTTTCACATCGAAAAAAATCAGTCTCTTCGAGAAGAAAATTACAATGTCCAACTCTTGAAACCATCGTTTTTCATGCACCATGAACTTTCTCCGAGACTCTGCCAACGTTAGTGATCTCTGCGATGATTTACCACAGACAGTACATAATAGTATAAGCAGGTGTGAACATAGAAATTGCGCACGGATTCAATATAGACTTGGAAAGAGAATGGAAATCAGAAAACTCCGCATGAATTCACTACAGATATGGAAGAAGGATGGAAAATGGAAAACTGAGCATGGATTCACCACCAATGTGGAAGGGGGACGGAAAATGGAGAAAAAAAAATCAGAACAGACATGGTAACGAAGAATGGAAACCTGTGCATAACTTCACCATAGTAAAGGAAAACGGACGGAAAATTAAAACCTCCACAGATTCACCACAGGTATGGAAGGGGACAGGAAATAGAAAATTAAACAAAAGAAATCACAACAGACATGGTAACTGAACAACTGGACACCTCTGCATAATCACCATAGAAAAGGAAAACGGACGGAAAATGAAAACCTCTACAGATTCACCACAGACATGGAAGGGGGTGGAAAATGGAAATCTTTGCATAGATTCACCATAGATCAGGAAACGGACGGAAAGTGGAAACCTCTACACAGATTCACCACAGATGCGGAAAGGGGACGGAAAGTGGAAACCTCTACACAGATTCACCACAGATGCGGAAAGGGGACGGAAAGTGGAAACCTCTACACAGATTCACCACAGATGCGGAAAGGGGACGGAAAATGGAAACCTCTACACCAATTCACCACAGATGCGGAAAGGGGACGGAAAATGGAAACCTCTACAAACCCAATTCACCACAGATGCGGAAAGGGGACGGAAAATGGAAACCACAGCGTAGATTCATCACAGACAGGGAAATGGAACGCGAAAAAAAAAAAACTGACCATAGATTCACCACACATGTGTAAAAGGAACGGAAAACGGAAACTGTTGCACGAATTCACATCTACACGGAAGGGGTGAACGAAGAATGGAAACCATTGCACGAATTCACATCCACACGGAAGGGGTGAACGAAGAATGGAAATTTCAACGTGGACTGACCAGAGACACGGGTAAGGGGGAGGGAGGGGAGGAAAGGAAAACGAAGCCAGCACAGATGAGTGATTTCCAGTGAAAAATGTTCCATACCAGATTTCTCTTGAGCTGCGGGCTGTGTCTGGCTCTGTAGGGTAGTCAGTCTAGACGACAATTCTTGCAGGAACTGTCGGTAGTCTCTCGCCACTGCTGGGTCATAGCTGAAATTACGAGGAAAACGTCAGAGGACAACGACAGGTGTTCTTCCTCTTCGCTAGTTTAGAAGGTAGCACATTCAGACGATGTCCTACACAACAGATATGAGCCACAGGAATTGTGCGAAGAGTGTAGACAACGAAAAGGACGTTGTTATTTATGGTCCGCCTCAAAATAAAAGTAAGAAAGGGGTACATCTTTTTCTTTCCAATTGTCCTCTTTATCTGTAGCCCTAAAAAAAACATTTATCTATCTATCTGTATGTTTATCTATCTATCTATCCATTTATCTGTCTATCTATTTGTATATCTATCTCTAAATCTATCTATCTATCGATCTATCTATCTACACACACACACACACACACACACACACACACACACACACACACACACACACACACACACACATACATACACACTAACACACACACACACACACACACACACACACACACACACACACACACACACACACACACACACACACAGATACATGTATATTTATGACCATGTGTGTGTGTGTGTGTGTGTGTGTGTGTGTGTGTGTGTGTGTGTGTGTGTGTGTGTGTGTGTGTGTGTGATTTCAAGAAGTGGATAAAAACTACAGATCGGACACATGGCAGTCCTGGAGTATAGGGGCCCCTTCACCAAATCCATCAGAAGGACCACTGTCTGTCGGTTAACATCAAGACCAATAACAGCCGCAGTCCATGCCAACCAGTGTGTTTCTTTAACGTTTGTAAAAACTCTCGGCGTTTTCAAATGAAACGAAGAAATGACGGAATGAAGACATAACTGAAGGGGAAAGTGTGACGAAGAGAGAACCCATAATTCCAGTTTGGCCGGAAACACTTACTTTGTCCTTCCGTTCACTTCCTGTTTCCCTGCACAATAATCATACGGTGATAAGTTTCAAAATACGAGGGGAGAAAAATGACGTACGACGCTTTGTGTGTGTGTCATTTTTTCTTGCTTTTTCTTTTTAAATTAAAACCAGAAAAGCAACACCTGCGGTGTCCAATGTATGGGAGACAGTTATACACCTTTAGAAAAGAAACACCATTCTATGGGACTGAAACCACATTCATGTTTCTATCGACGGTAATAAAGTTTGCTGAAACAATAACACAAAAACAAGCATGCAACCAACCATACATGAGTTTGCAGAATCAGACGTACTGACAAACAAGTAAAGAAACACGAGTTTACGGAATTGGAATAATATTCAAGCGATAAATTAACAAACTGAAGTCACTTTTTAAACAAAGCAAACAAAATGAGTTTACCAAGTCAGACTCACACAAACAAACTTACCTAAAGCATGAATTTTCAGAGGAAGATTTCGCCCAAATGGTATGCGTATAATCAAGAAACAAAAGAGCGACAACAAGAACAACCAGAACAACCACACCACCACCACCACACCAACAACAACAACAACAACAGAAAGAAGGAAATAGATATGATTTACCCAGTAAGATTTCGCTGAGAATCGTTCCTCCTCTCTCCTCGGCCCAGGCTAAGAGTTTGGCGGCCGCTTCCTTCATACCTCTGCTCCCAGAAGGCACCGCGACCACGGAAATGGTTAAAGCGAGGCAGAATGTGCAAACGACGACTTCCTTCTTCATGGTTCTATCAGCGATGTTGTTGTTACTGCTGCTGCTGCTGCTGCTGCTACTGCATGCGTTGATGTTTTAAGTGTGTTAGTTGGTGATGCTGTTCTTGCTTGCGTTGTTTTTGTTTGTTGTTGTTTACTAATGTTATTCTTGCCGTGTCTTGCTCCTTCCCTTTTGTTGTCTGTGCTGCTACGAGTTCAGTCAAGTTTCACAGTCAGGTATACTGAAGTATGAGTTCGGCTGAAAACACACACACACACACACACACACACACACGCACGCACGCACGCACGCACGCACGCACGCACGCACGCACGCACGCACACACACACACACACACACACACACACACACACACACATACACACACGCGCGCGCACGCACGCACACAGACTTTACCAAAATGCCCTTTTCATTTAGATGTTGTTTACTTTCGTACAGCTCGTCTTGTTGGTTCTTCTTTTTCTTGATGTATTTGTCTCCCTCCTTTATCATCATATTCTTTCATCGTGGTAAAATGCAATGTTATTAACACTGGGGGAGGGGGGTTGGGGGTGGGAGACACAGGGAGAGAGAGAGAGACAGACGGACAGACAGGCGGACAGACAGACAGACAGACAGAGTCACAAAGACACAGACAGACAGACAGACAGACAGACAGACAGACAGACAAACCGATAGACAGAGACAGGCAGACGAGCAGACCGACAGGGGTTGGAGGGTGGGTGTAAACCAGTCAATAACGACAATAAATTTTCTCCACGTGATGTTTTTATTAGTTCTCAGACTTGAAAGCTTCTTAAAGAAAGAGTAGAGAAAACCGAACAAACAAACAAACAAACAAACAAACAAAAACCCCAAGACGTCAGCCTGTTAAAAAAAGAAAGAAAGGAAGGATAACAGAAAGAACAACCGGATAAAAAAAAACGAAGGAAAGAAAGAAGGAAAGAAGAAAGAAGGAAAGAAAGAAAGAAAGAAAGAAAGAAAGAAGAAAGAAAGACAGGAAAAAGACGAAAACTGGCCCTTAATAAATCCCCAAACGAGAAACAGGTCGTCTTGAACAGGGACACACAGTGAAGGCGAACAGAAAGAAAGAAAGAAAGACATGAAGGAAGGAAGAAGGAATGAAAACCACAGAAATAAGCCGGAAGGGCAGCCGGGAGACTGTCAACCTCCACCAAGGTCGTTTAACGGACCCTGGATCCGTCTCTTGATCCAAATCCGCACCGCGGATCCGTAATACGGTTTAATAATTATGTCCGTCCGTGCCCTATCCAGCATCTTACCATTACGTTTTGTCAAAATTGATTCCGTAGTTTTTTGTGCGATCAGGCTGGCAGACAGAAGGACAGACAAACAAACCAACAAACAGACGACACGGCCCCTAACTTTCTCGGAGGATGTAACAAATGAAATATGGAATCGATGATGAAAGAAATGAATGCATGAATGGGGGGAAGGGGAGAGAAAGGGAGAGAGAAGGAGGAGAGAGAGAGAGAAAGAGAGAGAGAGAGAGAGAGAGAGAGAGAGAGAGAGAGAGAGAAACAGAGACAGATAGACAGATACAGAGAGAGAGGAAGAGAGAGAGAGAGAGAGAAAAGAGAGAGAGAGAGAGAGACAGAGAGACAGAGAGAGAAGGAGGGAGGGGGAGGAAAAGAACAGAGAGACAGAGACTGAGAGACAGACACAGAGAGGAAAGGGGGGACGGGATGGAGGAAGAGAGAGAGAGAGAGAGAGAGAGAGAGAGAGAGAGAGAGAGAGAGAGAGAGAGAGAGAGAGACAGACAGACAGACAGACAGACCGAGACAGAGAGATAGACAGAGAAAGATAAAGAAAGAATCGGGGAAAAGGAAGAAAACAACAA
This sequence comes from Conus ventricosus, assembly GCA_018398815.1. Classification (NCBI taxonomy): domain Eukaryota; kingdom Metazoa; phylum Mollusca; class Gastropoda; order Neogastropoda; family Conidae; genus Conus; species Conus ventricosus. The sequence goes on from CM031613.1 coordinate 30,623,799, forward strand.
CAACAACAACAACAACAACAACAACAACAACAGCAATAACAACAACCACCACCACAAATCCCTTAACAGAAGACACAACCCAACACACCAACAACGCCACTGAAAGAACTCTACTTACCAGCAAAGCACACATGTACACACATACACCAGAACCCTCCCCATCCCAGCAAAGCACACATGTATACACATACACCAGAACCCTCCCCAAATCAGACTGACCAGTATGCGACACCGTTCCAGCCATTTATCCAACTACTCATAATCTTGACCCCCCAAAACAGCCAGCCTAGGTCATGTGACTTTTGTTTGCAAACTAACCGTGGCCTACTTTGCATGGACTCAAATCCTAGCGTTTGTCTTTCAAATCAGATAAACCAGCTCTGTTGACCTTGAAGGACAAACGTACGTCACTGGTTTTGGGGTCGTGGACAACTTCACTTGACACAGATTTTTTTTTTTTGAACTGACGTTCAAGCGACTGGGAATGTTTGCATTGTGAACTAACCTTTTCCTAAACACACACACACACACACACACACACACACACACACACACACACACACACACACACACACACACAGGCACACACGCACACACACACGCACGCATGCACGCACGCACGCACGCACGCACGCACGCACGCACGCACAGGGACGCAGATGGATACCCACACACGCACACACGCACACGCACACACGTACGCACGCATCAACACGGACGCAGATGGATACCCCCCCACACACACACACACACACACACACACACTCACACACGCACACACACACGCACGCACGCACGCACGCACGCACACGGATGCAGATGGATACCCCATCTGTGAGCAGAGGTTTTGCAAAAGCCGCAATGAGTTCATTGTTTGCCATGATCATTTGTGCTGAAAACATGCAAGTCATCATTATAAACAAACTCTTCTTCTTGTTCTTCTTGTTCTTGTTCTTACTGTACTTCTTCTTCTTCTTCTTCTTCTTCTTCTTCTTCTTCTTCTTCTAGATTTTCTCCCGTTTGATGTTTGTTTTTCGCAAAACATGAAAACATGGCAAACGTTGTCGTTGAACTGAACGCGAACCTGAACGTCTTTCTCCTTGTGGGTCAAAGTCTGGTCCGATGATTACTCCCGCATTGCAGCATGCTCACGGACAGTGCCACTGCCCCGTGGCGTGGGTCTGCTGGCAGTATGGTACCTCATCTTCTTGGTGCCACCGTGAGTGCTGAAGTGCTGAGAGCTAGCCTTTCAGGAAGGCGCTGGTACAAGAGGGAGTGTCTTCCCCAACCGTATGCAGAGCAGTCCAGTTTGATGAATAAAGATAAAAGATGCTCGAATGGGGAAATAATTATAAACGGTGTAATTCAGAGTCGTGAGCAGTCGCAATCTTCGTTGAACCACCAGAGCCTAAATTCATCCAAAGAAATCTGCTGGGACGACAACATTGTATGATACAATACAATACAATACAGTACAGTACAATACGATACGATACAACGTACAATACATCACAAGGTGAGACGAGACGAGACAAGACAGTTGGCCTACACAGTAATACTACACAGTACAATGCAACAGAATGCAGTACAGCAGGCGTAAATAAAATACCAATCAAAACTGTGTAATACAATCGAATACTCGCAATACAGTACAATATTATGATGCAATGCAGTACAATGTCTAACTCTACAATGTCATAGATTACGATTCTGTAGCACAAAAGAGTACAGCACGGTGCCCACAACACCCCATAGCACAATGCATTAAGATAATAATAATAATAACAGCGCTTTTAAAGCGCCTTGCCAAAGGTTCTAGGCGCTGACAATCCACACTCTCGTGTACACAACGGGCTGCCTACCTGGGTAGTGCCGACTGAAGAGCTGCCTGCCGTCGCTTCAGTCAGTCGTTTCCCATGTCATCATGTCAATATCGTTCAACTTCAATTTCCTTATTTCCTTCATTCTTTCAATTTATCGCGCAGGGTGCATGCTATGTTTAACGTGTCACCCATACCAACGGCCAAACTGGCCTTTTCTTTCCGAAAGTTGGTGATGGGATTTTACGTGTGTGCAAGATGCTATGCGTGCGTTTACACACGGAACCTCGGTTTATAGTCTCATTCGAAGGACTCTTTGGAAAATGGAGTCAGAATCAATGTTAACTCCGAGGGAAAATTCACCCTGTACCGAAACGGCCTGGCGGAGATTCGAACCCGCAACCTCAAGATCACCACGATTACGAGTCCGGCGCTCTACTTGCTGAGCTATTCCGGCCCACAAGATACAGTACAGTACACATCGATAAGTATAATACAGTACAGTACACATCAACAAGTACAATACAGTACAGTGCACATCAATAAGTACAATACAGTACAGTACATATCAATAAGTACAGTACAGTGCACATCAACAAGTACAGCACTGTACAGTACACATCAATAAGTACAATACAGTACAGTACACATCAACAAGTACAACACAGTACAGTACACATCCACAAGTACAACACAGTACAGTACACATCAATAAGTACAATACAGTACAGTACACATCAACAAGTACAACACAGTACAGTACACATCAATAAGTACAATACAGTACAGTACACATCAACAAGTACAACACAGTACAGTACACATCAACAAGTACAACACAGTACAGTACACATCAACAAGTACAATACAGCACAGTACACATCTACAAGTACAATACAGTACAGTACACATCAACAAGTACAACACAGTACAGTACACATCAACAAGTACAACACAGTACAGTACACATCAACAAGTACAATACAGCACAGTACACATCTACAAGTACAATACAGTACAGTACACATCAACAAGTACAACACAGTACAGTACACATCAACAAGTACAATATAGCACAGTACACTACACTGAAGTACAACACAATAAAACAGATGACAATGCAGTACAGTACAATGTAATACATGACTGCAATACAACGAAACTCAATGCAGTACAAAACAATGTACAGCAATGTACAGCACAACACAGCACGTTACGACACGACACAATGGAACATTACATAATCCAACGTAGCACAGTATGAAACAATACAATACAGCAGATATATAAAGATGGAATCATTTTCCCCATAAAAGAATGCCAACTAGGCGCCATGCAATGCCACACAGTGCAGACAATACAGCGCATGACAACAGTAGAAACGAAGAAAATGTTCGGTGTTGTTTGCTTGCTTTGTGTTTGTTGCTGACCTAGTGTTCTATGAAAATAGGAAATGTCTGTCTGAAATTTTGTTTTTGTTTTCGTTTCTTAATCTTCCCGTGTCCCTTCTTCTTCTTCTTCTTTGTGCACTCAGACAGGAGCCCCGGATGGCTCTCTCTCTCTCTCTCTCTCTCTCTCTCTCTCTCTCTCTCTCTCTCTCTCTTCTCTCTCTCTCTCTCTCTCTCTCTCAATTACTTAACATGTGCACTGTATTAGGACTGATAATTCTGAATTGTGTATGTAATGGCGACCGTGAAGGTCGTTTCACGTACATTTCTGATGTAGGGAGCAGTGTGAATGACTATTTTTTTAGCATCTGTATACTTTTTGGAATTATTGTATGAAAGGATTTCTCTTACTGTGATGGAAAGATACGATTCTGATCACTTGCCACTAGTGATGTGTATTGAAATGCAGACTGATCAGCCACATACCAGTATTGCTCCTAGTGTACAGTGTGGTCAGGGTAGTCAGTTCATTGTTCAGTATTGCTGGAATTCAGATTATGGTCAACAGTTTACGGATCTTATGAATTCACCACATGTTCTAGAAAAAGTTGAAAGCTGCGGAAGATCTTATTCATGTGGACGTAAACAAGGCACTGTCTTTATTTAATGAAACTGTCAAAGAACAAGCTGAAAATATGAGGAAAATTAAACCAGTAAACAAGAAATTTGAGCAGAATTGGTTTGATCAAGAATGTAGGGCAGCCAAAAGTAAATTACGTAAATTGTACAGAATGTTTTTGAAAACGCTGCATAAAAATGACAGAGTATCGTTCTGTATAGCAAGAAGAGAATACAAAAATTTAAATAAAAGAAAAGAGAAAGAATACAATGATTCTCTTTTGAATGATCTTATGTCCTCAGTCAAAAATCAACAGTTCTTCTGGAACACTATACACAAAATTTCAAAAAAGAAATCACAACCTATAAATAACATTCCAATGGAAGATTGGTTCCAACATTTTAAAAATTTGTTAGAAAAAGATGACCAAGTGTACAGAGTGACCAATGTGGAGATTGATAATGAAGAAAATATATATGATAGACCAATATCCAGAGAAGACATAATACTAGCCATTAAAAAATTCAAAATTGGTAAAAGTGCTGGACCTGATGGTATCATTGGTGAGTTTTTCAAGAATTCTGGTGAGACCGTTGTAAGCTTTTTATGTAAATTCTTTAACTTTCTTTTTGACACTGGGGTTTATCCAGAGGACTGGAAAGAATCCATAATATTGCCCTTGTTTAAAAAAGGGGAGGTAAATGATGTAAACAATTATAGGGGTATATCTTTGTGCAATATATGTAGTAAACTTTATAGTTCCGTTATCAATAACCGATTACATGAATGGATATCTCAGAATAATATGACAGGAGAACACCAAGCAGGATTCAAGAAAGGCTACTCTACAATTGACCATATGTTTAGTCTTTTAGCCGCAGTTCAGAAACAATTTGTGAATAATCGAAAGTTGTATGTTGCTTTCGTAGATTTTGAAAAAGCCTTTGATTCAGTTTCACGGATATTGTTATGGCCTATTTTATTGAAGAATGGAATTAAAGGTAAACTGTACCGTTGTGTAATGAGTATGTATAGTGAAGTGAAAGCTAGGGTCAGATCTGGAGCAAAATTATCAGATTATGTCATGTGTACCAGAGGAGTTAAGCAAGGGGATGTCTGCAGTCCAGTTTTGTTTTCCTTGTTCATAAATGAACTGGCCATGGAAATTATTCAAAATGGTAGGCATGGTGTAACTTTTGACCTTTTGGAGATCTTTGTCTTGCTTTTTGCTGATGACATTATTTTAATGTCTACAACTGTTGTTGGTCTTCAAAGACAATTGAATAGTTTGTATTCCGCTGCATCTAGATTAGAATTAAAAGTAAATATGAATAAGACTGATATTATTGTGTTCCGTAAAGGTGGATATTTGGCTCGAACTGAGAGATGGGTCTATGGTAGTCAATATATTCTTGTTGCCAATGCATATAAGTATCTTGGTTTTTTATTTCACAACCAGATTAAGTTTCACTTTTGGATGCCAAGACCTTGCAAATAGAGCAAAGAGAGCAGTCGCTGTTATACTTCACACGTTATATAGATTGAATTGTAATGCATTTTCAGTGTTCTCAAAGCTATTTGATTCTCAGGTGCAGCCAATATTACAATATGGGGCGGAAATTTGGGCTCTTGAGAAAAGTGTTGAAATAGAAAATGTCCATTTGTATGCAATGAAAAGATTTTTAAATGTAGACAGTCGAACACCGAATGATCTAGTTTATGGTGAGTTTGGACGATATCCAATCTATGTTAACTCGTTTTTGAAATGTATTATATACTGGCTGAAAATAACTAGAATGGAAGTGTCAACCTCGGGGTATGTCAGTGGAGGAAGGACTAGCGCACAGCCCAAACACACTCACAGCTTGCTTACAATCTCATTCATATATCATGCATTCGTCACATCAAGCCACTAGTAAAGTCTATAACTTTACTACACATGATCATAGAACCAAACATCAATGCATATAGAGTCAAATAAAATAAAACATTCTCTCTTTCCTTGAACTTCACAAAACCATTTATCTAAATCATCATTAACTAACCCGGGTATAAACAGATTTCTACTTTACCTGGCCAGGTGATCTTATACTATTCACGAATCACTGTCTTTTCTTTTTTTTTTTTTCTTTGTTTCTTTTCACTGTCACTTTCACAAGCACAACACAACTGCTGGCACTGGTCAGGTTAGACTGCTGGCACTGGTCAGGTTGGACTGCTGGCACTGGTCAGGTTAGACCGCTGGCGTTGGTCAGGTCGGACTGCTGCTGAAAGTGGCGCTGCCAGGTATGAGGTCGAACCCCGGTTCAGATGGAACAGTGACTATTAGACATCGATCTGTTCTCCTTTCTTTCTTCCTGCATTAACGCATTGCACTCTCTCTCTCTCTCTTCTAGTCTGCTCTATCAAATGGACATGGTTGCTTTTCTTTTCTTTTCCTTTTCTTTTTTTTTTCTTCATCAGTTAGCAACTCTCTCTCTCCACATCTCTCCTTAGTCCTTCCTTTGCAGACTATATCTCGTGCTAATGCCTCAACTTGGTTCTCTCCTCTTCTCCCCTCATCTCTCTGCTCTTCTCTCCTGCAGAGCTTACACCCAGAACCTCTTCCTCTCTGTCTGTCTCTTCCTTCCTCCTCTTTCACTCACGCATTCCTATCTTATCCTAAAACCCATCTGTCAAAGGGCGAGTACCATTGGTCAGTATTTTTACCGCCTCGTACCCGAAGTTACCTCCCTCTAATTCCATTGGATATTCAAATCATGACAGTCACGCCTACACGCCTTACTCTCTGTAGTGGTCATTGGGTCATTTAATTAATTAGCAAGATCTCACCCCCACTACACAATACCTTCCCCCTCTCCACCTTTCCGGCGACGTCGCCTTAATTGTGGACACTGGGCCTACAAAATTGGCTAGATCAGTCTGGCCCAGGCGTTAGATCCGCTGGGCATACATCGCGGCGTCGTCAAGCTAGGCTTAGTCCATCTGGCAGACCGTACCGTCACCCGTATGAGGATTAGGATTAGTCCTCCCCGCTGTGCCCAAATTGGCTGAGGCGATGCTTGAAGGCGTCAGCCCTACGCATGAGGCGTCAAACCTGGCGCCCAGGATATTTGAGTTGGAGCGTATGCCAAACAAACTGTCTGGCGACTAACCACGAGTTTCGGTTTTCAATTCTTTTTGTCCGTGACAATTTCCCCTTGCAAAAGACTATGCTCCGCATTGTCACAAAAACAACGGTACAAAAAAAGACAACAACCGAAATTTGCTGATACCACAGCTACACGTGCAAAGTTTAGTAAAATACTTTTACAACAAACGGTTTTATAATTTTTAAAAAATATCATTATGAAATACCACTCCGATGAGTTATCAATGACGTGCGCTATTGCCTATTTCAACTCATATTCTGATAACCTCCAGAGCGCACCTAGCTATTCCCCCTACCTGCTTATTTGCCATCTCTCCCTCTTCACAACAACTTTGAGAGCACAATATAATATGATCACTAATCCATGACACTTCACAGAGGAATCCCATCCTCAATTATTGCAATAATGCGTCACATCTACAACAAGCGACTGTATGCTCCAAGCATAACTACATTCACATGAACAAGTCACACAAAGAAAATATGAACAAGTCACTCACAAGAAAAATGAACCATAGCCAACTGGTAAAGAACCCATAACCACTCACATACTGTAACACAATATTATCAACAAATGCACCCCGGATATGAAACTGACATCCTCTTAGAGTTGCAGCTTGCTAGACTACATGGGCTTAAATAGTCGCTCCGCATTCAGTCGACCTGGGATTACTGGACTCGATACCAGTCGGGCTGGCAGTGCCATTGCCCCACGCAGAACTCTGCGATTTCAGCTGCGCCTCCTGCAGGAATTTTGAGTGGTTGATGATCAGTCTCATCACGACTCTTACCATACAAGTATTTGTGAATTTCTGCACGCCCACACAATGCTTAAACACTCCTTCTCTACAGTTGCGTACCCTTCTTCACACCCTCGTCAACTTCCTGCTACATACCTCACAGGAAACCGACCCCTTCGAGCTCCTCAACAAAACTGCACCTACTCCACCGCCTGATGCACTGTCACGCAACAAAAATGGTTTTTGACATATCCGGTAGCTTCAAGAAGGGACGGGAAACCTAGTCTTTCTAGCACTGTCTGCAGTGGCTTGCTCTCATCGTCTGACCATATCGAAACCACTGCCGGTTTCCCTGCCTTGACCAAATCACTGAGAAGGACTCGTGATTGCTCTGCGAAATTTGGAACAAACTCCCTGAGAAACCATAAAACCTAGCAGACTCCTGGACTTCTGTTTTGGTCTTTGGCCTCTCTGAATTCACATCTACTCCACCTTTTCCCTATTCTGGCTGCTTCGTGTCGCCTCCTACAACAAAACCAAGTAACTCCAGGCTGGAAAACCAACCTGGCACTTTGTTTGGTCTGGCTGTGAGATTGGCTTGTCTCAACCTCTCCAAAACAGCTCCTAGCTGCTTCATATGCTCCTCCCACATGTCTCAGATTCTTATCAAGAATGTCATCCATGAATCACAACACCTTTCCAATGCCCGTCAATAACTTCTCATCACCGAAGAGGAAGACAGCAATTGTGCGTTTTGACCATACCAAAAGGAATACTCGCCACTGTAATAGCCCCATGGGAGTGGATAATGCTGTGACATCCTTTGCGTCCTCACTCAAGCTATTTGCCAATAACCCTGCTCAGAACTAATTCTGGCGAAAAATATGGCTCTTGCTTGTGGCGACCTAATCGAAGAGTCCTCCACGTTCGTAATGACTTCTGCATCGACCTTGGTGACACAGTTCAGACGTCTAAAGTCAACACAGAATCGAGATGCTCCCCTGACTTTTTCTCCCTCACTAAGAACGATGGTGCACTATACGAAATAATTGGACGGTTTCAATAACCCCAAGGTCCAACATCTTTTCCACCACCTCCTCGATCACTCAATATGTGGGCAATACGGATCGGTAGGGTTCACCATGAACGGGATTTTTGCGATGTTAACTCCACGTACATGTCTCTAGAGTTATCCTGCCTGGTTTATCAGTCATGGGCGCCCTATAACTGTTTTAAGGAGCCCCCAAACTTCGCTCCTGTCTCCTACTGTCTAGCCCTTCATACAGTGACACAAACCTGTAATGACTCTTCTCTCCTGGACACTCAGGCAAACCAATCTCCCCTTCTTCTGCTGGTCTCCTTCACCTCCAATCAATGAATGCTGCTGCGCCTATGTTCTGAGTCTCACGCTGAATAGATTTGCGAGTCAAATATCGCATGGAAAAGTTTTTGATTTCCCATTCACATCAATTCGTAGTCTGAATCTAACCTTTTCAATGATGGAGAAATGGTCCTTTCCAATGCATCAGCAGCTTTATATGTGATCGCGTGGAAGCGTAACCGGACCTTGCTCACCCCCTTGAGGAATTGCTTTCCTCACCTACCTGTCGTATTGCGTTGCATCTGAACGACCCTAGCCTCCTGCCAAACTCTCCCTTGCGACCTTACAATGTCTCCACTAGCCTATTTGCGTAATCCCCCACATACTGATAAGTGGTTTTGACTCTTCTGACTCCTGTTCTCCGGACCACAGCTCTTTAGAAAACACACTGGTCCCCGAACTAGTCCGCCCCCCTACAGCAGCGTCAAATGGCGAAAAGCCTGTGCACATCCCTGAGGGCTTCCCTGTAGCGAACAGTGCCGCAGAATGTTGCGTCCCCAATCTGCCTTGGCCTTTCCTCACATAGCTTCTTTAAAGATGCCCATATCGCTCACCATTGGAATCTTTCCCCCCAGCCATTGCAATGTGGATGGTATGGGGTATGAGAAGCTGTGTGATCCAAGCAGCCTTTGACCTCCCTCCTCACGCCTGAGGTGAACTGTGACCCTCAGTCACTGAGAATTAGTGACGGTCACACCCACGCGAGAAAAGATGTCCTACCAGCCCTCAGCGACCTGTTGCGAATCAACGCCGATTCAATGCACCTGCTTTCTGGGTATCTGGTCGCGTAGTCCCAACGAGCTCAATCACATACCATTGCCCACCTTTGTAACATGGGCGCAATGGGCCAATCAGATCAACACCCCCCTCCAGAAGGTGTGTCCAAATAAAGGGGGCTGACTAAGAGGCGCCTTTCTTGCCTTGGGCATAAGGCTGGTGTCAGGCTAATTGACTATAGGCTATGAACACCAAGGCTACATCAAACTGTTTTTATGCACTGCATATTTATGCGGGGAAATGTCTACAGTTGTGACAAGCACCTAGCATAACATAATCAAGTCACACTCACTAAAATCCCCCGAAGTCGGAGTGGGGCTGCCCTTGTGGAGGGGTAATCAAAAAACGGTCCACACACGTAATGTTCTCATCCCCAGCAGAAGCCTTTGTACCATAATGATTCAAGTACTTCGGCTGTTAGTGATGATCCCTGGAGTCTTTATAGGCCAGGTTACGACAACAACAACAACAAAACAACAACATATAGGCCCTTCTCTTCACCCCTCTTGTGGCTGACCTTAGAACACACGACACAGACATATCAGAACGCTTGATGTCTGCCATGCCCCTGGCCAATGAAAATCATGCACAGATTCGGTCAGCTGTTATGCTGGTTGCCGCATGACCCGCCATGAGCGACTTCGTGACCCACTGACATACAGTGTCCCGATAAACATGCTGGTACCTCTAACTGAGTTGTCACCTTAAGACCTGTCTTCCCCCTTGGTGTACACGTCGGTACAGCAAAACCCGCCTTTCAAAAGAAATTCTGTTTCAAACCTCCACTAACCACCTGTTACTCTCCACCTCTTGGCCAACTCCCAAGACTTTCAACGAGCGAAGGGTCTTTTTCCTCTCTGCGCTGCCCTAAACTCATCAGGCGACACACACATCTATGCCTGAAACTTTCCTTGCTGGAACGACTAACGGTTTATCAACCTTTACCTCCTTTCCCTTGCTCCGTGTTTGAACGCTGCCCCTGTACATCCAACAACTCAGGAACCCTGGATCCTTGCAACCTGGAATATTTCCAATGATCACATCATCAAGGGTTTTCTCCATCACCAGCGCAGCCAACTCGCCTGCGAAGTAAGGGGTACGTACTTCTATCTTAGCAACTGGAAACTTCCCACACAGAGCCATCGATTAGAGTACAGTCTGGATTTGCCCTGTCAAATCCCCTTTCCTCGACCAGCGTTGTTCGTACTACACCCATGAACAACCATGTCCGTAACACTTTCACCCTCTGTTTGCCAATCCACCCTTCTTCCCCCGGAAAAGAACCACTCAGCCTAGTGCCCTCCATCCCTGACACTGACTGCGCCCCAGTGCTAGCCAATAGGCGCACTCCACCCTCTTCAGATTGGATCCCTTTTGGGTTCCACCAGGTCGTTTCCCCTGGCGACCCTTATCAACCTCTTGCAAGGGCGGCTGCTTCTGGAACCTCATGCGAAAAATCCCTCGCCACATGTCCCTTCTTGTGACAAATGAAAACACCTAATGTCCCTGTTGCCCTTCCTTTCTGCACCACCACTGGGTTGCAGACTTGCAGAAAACTCCCCTAGTCTCCTTGCCCCTCTTCTCACCTGTGCCTGGCACCTGTTCTCCTACACCTTAGTGCCCAAACGTGCCTCCTAAAACACCTCTGCTAACTTCATCAACTCCCCTGCTGTCTCTGCTGTCTCTCTTTCAAATGTATAGTTAACTCAGGGCCCCAACCTGACAAAATCTGTTCTTCATAACCAGCTCTTTCAATTCAGCGAACTCCTTTTCGTACCACTCAACTCTAACCAAATTTTTCAAAAAAGTGATCCAAACGTGGGACCAAACTGAGTGTACGTTTCCCCCTGCTTGCAATCTAGCTGATCGAAATTCTTTCTGAATCCCTCCTCTGTGATTTTAAATCCCTTCATCAACGATTCTTCACAGCACCAAAACAGATTGGATGGTCTGCAGTAACGCAGTGAAAATCTGTAATGCCTTAACCCGTCAATACGCTGACAAAAGACTGCCACTCTTCTGAAGAGCCAACCCGACTGGTACAAACGTTTCGAAAAGACTGATGTATGCAACAATCGAATCTGTTCCTTCAGAGAATTTTGGCAACTTTGCGGGGGCATAACTGTGCACAGGGTTACTGGAAACTAGCTACCATCATCGTGGTCTCCCTTTGTATTCTCACCTCCTCTAAGCTCTAATTGAATCCTTTAAACTTTCTGTTTCCTGCGTTTTCCCCTTTGTCTTTCTGTTTCTGCGTTCGCTAGCCTGAATCCTTAATCTTTCTGTTTTCCTGCGTTTCTTTAGCCCGATTATCGTTAGCCTTAAATCCTTAATCTTCTTCCTGCCGCTGTAGCTCCCCCCTCACGTCGTTTCCCCAAATCATGTCAAATCGTCACTCATTTCCTTATTTCCTTCACTTAAAATTATCGCGCGGTGCATGCTATGTTTAACGTGTCACCCATACCAACGCCAACGGGCCTTTCCCTTCCGAAAGTGGTGATGGATTTACGGGGTGCAGATCATCTGCGTTTACACACGAACCTCGGTTTATAGTCTCATTCGAAGGACTCTTTGGAAAATGGATTTCAGAATCAATGTTAACTCCGAGGAAAATTCACCCTGTACCGAAACGGCCTGGGGGAGATTCGAACCCGCAACCTCAATCACCACGATTACGAGCCCGGGCGCTCTAACTTGCTGAGCTTTTCCCGGGCCCACAAGATACAGTACAGTACCATCGATAAGTAAATACAGTACAGTACACATCAACAAGTACAATACAGTACAGTGCACATCAATAAGTAAAAATACAGTACAGTAAAATATCAATAATACAGTACAGTGCACAACCACAATACAGGCACTGTACAGTACACATCAATAAGAACAATACAGTACAAGTACACATCAACAAGTACAACACAGTACAGTACACATCCACAATTACAACACAGTACAGTACACATAAATAAGTACAATACAGTACAGTACACATCAACAAGTACAACACAGTACAGTACACATCAATAAGTACAATACAGTACAGTACACATCAACAAGTACAACACAGTACAGTACACACAACAAGTAAAAACACAGAACAGTACACATCAACAAGTAACAATACAGCACAGTACACATCTACAAGTACATACAGTACAGTACACATCAACAAGTACAACACAGTACAGTACACATCAACAATTAAACACAGTACAGTACACATCAACAAGTACAATACAGCACAGTACACATCTACAAGTACAATACAGTACAGTACACATCAACAAGACAACACATAACAGTACACATCAACAAGTCCCAATATACACAGACACTACACTGAAGTCCCAACACAATAAAACAGATACAATGCAGTACAGTACAATTAATACATGACTGCAATACAACGAAACTCAATGCAGTACAAAACAATGTAAAAGCAATGTACAGCACAACACAGCACTTTACGACACGACAAAAATGAACATTACATAATCCAACGTACACATATAAAACAAAAACAATACAGCAGATATATAAAGATGAACATTTTTCCCATAAAAGAAGCCAACTAGGCGCCATGCAATGCCACACATGCAGACAATACAGCGCATGACAACAGTAGAAACGAAGAAAATTTTCGGTGTTGTTTGCTTCTTTGTGTTTGTTGCGACCTAGTGCTATGAAAATAGGAAATGCCCTGTCTGAAATTTTGTTTTTGTTTTCGTTTCTTAATCTTCCCGTGTCCCTTTTTCTTCTTCTACTTTGTGCACTCAGACAGGAGCCCCGGATGGCTCTCCTCTCTCTCCTCCCCTCTCCCCCCTCTCCCCCTCTCTCTCCCCTCTCTCTCTCTCTCACTCTCCTCTCTCTCCTCTCTCCTCTCTCCAATTACTTAACATGTGCACTGTATTAGGACTGATAAATTCTGAATTGTTATGTAAGGGCGACCGTAAGGTCGTTCACGACATTTCTGATGTGGGGAGCAGTGTGAATGACTATTTTTTTAGCATCTGTAATACTTTTTGGAATTATGTATGAAAGGATTTTCTTACTGTGATGGAAAGATACAAATTCCCTGATCACTTGCCACTAGTGAATGTGTTTTGAAATGCAGACTGATCAGCCACATACCAGTATTGCTCCTATTGTACAGTGTGGTCAGGTATCATTCATTGTTCAGTATTGCGGGAATTCAGTTTAAATTGTCAACAGTTTACGGATCTTATGAATTCCCCACAATTTCAAAGAAAAGTTGAAAGCTGCGAAGATCTTTTTCATTGGACGTAAACAAGCACTGTCTTATTTAATGAAACTGCAAAGAACAACTGAAAATATGAGGAAAATTAAACCAGTAAACAAGAAATTTGAGCAGAATTGGTTTACAAGAATTTAGGGCACCAAAATAAATTACGTAAATTGTAACAGAATTTTTGAAAACGCTGCATAAAAATGACAGAGTATCTTTTCTGTATAGCAAGAAAGAAACAAAAATTTAATAAAAGAAAAGAGAAAAAATACAATGATTCTTTTTTGAATGATCTTATGTCCTCAGTCAAAAATCAACAGTTTCTTCTGGAACACAAATCCCACAAAATTTCAAAAAAGAAATCAAAACCTATAAATAACATTCCAAGGGAAGTTTGGTTCCAACATTTTAAAAATTTGTTAGAAAAAGATGACCAATGTACAAGTGACCAATGTGGAGATTGATAATGAAGAAAATATATATGATAGACCAATATCCAGAGAAACAAATACTAGCCATTAAAAAATTCAAAATTGGAAAAAAGTGCTGAACCTATGGTATCATTGGTGAGTTTTTCAAGAATTCTGGTGAGACCGTTGTAAGCTTTTTATGTAATTCTTTAACTTCTTTTTGCACGGGGGTTTTAAATCCAGAGGACTGGAAAGAATCCAAAATTGCCCTTTTTTAAAAAGGGGAGGTAAATGATGTAAACAATTATAAGGGGTATATCTTTGTGCAATATATGTAGTAAACTTTATAGTTCCGTTATCAATAACCGATACATGAAAGATATCTCAGAATAATATGACAGGAACACCAAGCAGATTCAAGAAAGGCTACTCTACAATTGACCATATGTTTAGTCTTTTGGGCCGCAGTTCAGAAAAAATTTGTGAATAATCGAAAGTTGTATTTTTGCTTTCGTAGATTTGAAAAACCTTTGATTCAGTTTCACGGATATTGTTATGGCCTATTTTATGAAGAAGGGAATAAAAGGTAAACTGTACCGTTGTTAATGAAAAGTATAGTGAAGGAAAGCTAGGTCAGATCTGAGCAAAATTATCAGATTATGTCATGTGTACCAGAGGAGTTAAGCAAGGGATGTCTGCATTCCAGTTTTGTTTTCCTTGTTCATAAAATGAACTGGCCATGGAAAAAATTTCAAAATGGTAGGCAGGTTAACTTTTGCCCTTTTTGGGAATCTTTGTTTTGCTTTTTGCTGATGACATTATTTTAATGTCTACAACTGTTGTTGGTCTTCAAAGACAATTGAATAGTTTGTTTTCCGCGCACTAGATTAAAATTTAAAAAAGTAAATATGAATAAGACTAAATTTTATTGTGTTCCGAAAGGTGGAAAATTTGGCTCGAACTGATAGATGGTCTAGGGTATAAAATAATTCTTGTTCCCAAATGCAATAAGTATCTTGGTTTTTATTTCACAACCAGTTTAATTTCACTTTTGGAGCCAAGACCTTGAAAAATAGAGCAAAAAAGAGCATCGCTGTATACTTCACACGTTATATAGATTGAATTGTAATGCATTTTCAGTGTTCTCAAAAGCTATTTGATTTCTCGGGTCAGCCAATATTACAATATGGGGCGGAAATTTGCTCTTGAGAAAGTGTTAAATAGAAAATGTCCATGTTGTATGCAATGAAAGATTTTTAAATGTAGACAGTCCGAACACCGAATGATCAGTTTTTGGTGAGTTTGGACGATATCCAACTATGTTTAACTCGTTTTTGAAATGTATTATATACTGGCTGAAATAACTAGAATGGAAGTGCAACCTCGTATGTCAGTGGGGGAAGGACTACGCAAAAGCCCAAACACACTCACAGCTTGCTTACAATCTCATTCATATATAAATCATCGTCACATCAAGCCACTAGTAAAGTCTATAATTTTACACACATGATCATAAACCAAACATCAATGCATATGAGTCAAATAAATAAAACATTCTCTCTTTCCTTGAACTTCACAAAACCATTTATCTAAATCATCATTAACTAACCCGTGTATAAACAATTCTACTTTACCTGCCAGGATCTTATACTATTCACGAATCACGTCTTTTCTTTTTTTTTTTCTTTGTTCTTTTCACTGTCACTTTCACAACACAACACAACGCTGCACTGGTCAGGTTAGATTTGCTGGCACGGTCATTGGACTGCTGGCACTGTCAGGTTAGACCCTGGCGTTGGTCAGGTGGGACTGCTGCTGAAAGTGCGCTGCCAGGTATAGGCGAACCCCCGTTCAGATGGAACAGTGACTATTAGACATCGATCTGTCTCCTTTCTTTCTTCCTGAAATAACGCATTGCACTCTCTCTCTCCTCTTCTAAGTCTGCCCCTATCAAATGGACATGGTTGCTTTTTTTTTCTTTTCCTTTTCTTTTTTTTTCTCTTCATCAGTTAGCAACTCCTCTCTCCACATCTCTCCTTAGTCCTTCCTTTGCAGACTATATCTCGTGCTAATGCCTCAACTTGGTTCTCTCCTCTTCTCCCCCATCTCTCTGCTCTTCTCTCCTGCAGAGCTTACACCCCAGAACCCTTCCTCTCTGCCCTGTCTCTTCCTTCCTCCTCTTTCCCCTCACGCATTCCTATCTTATCCTAAAACCCATCTGTCAAAGGGCGAGTACCTTTGGGTCAGTATTTTTACCGCCTCGTACCCGAAGTTACCTCCCTCTAATTCCATTGGATTTTCAAATCATGACAGTCACGCCTACACGCCTTACTCTCTGTTTTTTGTCTTTTGGTTCATTTAATTAATTAGCTAGACCCTCACCCCCACTACACAATACCTTCCCCCTCTCCCCTTTCCGGCGACGTCGCCTTAATTGTGGACACGGGTCCTACAAATTGGCTAGATCATCTGGCCCCAGGCTTGAGATCCGTCTGGAAACATCGGGGCGTCGTCAACCTACTTAGTCCATCTGGCTGGACCGTACCGTCTCCGTAGAGGATTAGATTAGTCTCCCCCTGTGCCCAAATTGGCTAAGGCGATGCTTGAAGGCGCGGCCCACGCATGAGCCGTCTCCCCTTTGCGCCCGGGATATTTGAGTTGGAGCTTATGCCCCAAACAAACTGGCTGCGACTAACCACGAGTTCGGTTTTTCTATTTTTTGTCCGTGAAAAATTTTCCCCCTTGCAAAAGACTATGCTCCGCATTGTCTCAAAACAACGGTACAAAAAAGACAACAACCGAATTTGCTGATACCACAGCTACACGTGCAAAGTTTGGAAAATACTTTAAAAACAAAGGGTTTATAATTTATAAAATATATCATTATGAATACCACTCCGATGATTTATCATTGACGTGCGCTTTTGCCTTATTTCAACTCATTTTCTGATAACCTCTGTGCGCACCTATCAATTCCCCAAACCTGCGGATTTGCCATCTCTCCTTTTCACAACTACTTTGAAGAGCACAATATAATATGATCACGATCCAGACACTTCACTGAGGAATCTCCATCCTCCACTTATTGCAAATAATGCGTCACTACACAAGCGAATGTATGCTCCAAGCATAACTACAATTCACTTTAACAATCTCACAAAGAAAATATGAACAAGTCTCACAAAAGAAAATATGAACCAAGCCAACGGGGGAATAAACCCATATCCACTCAACATAACTGAAATCAACACATATATCAACAAAGCACCCCGGGAAATATACTGACTTCCTCTGATTTTCAGCTTGCTAGACTACTTTTCTTAAATAGTCACTCCGACTTTCCCTGTCCCCCTGGATGTACTGGACCGATACCTTTAGGGCTGCAGTGCCATTGCCCAACGCAGAACTCGCTGTTTTTCAGCTGCGCCTCCTCAGGAATTTGAGTGTTGATGATCATCTCTATCACGAACTTTTTCCCATACAAGTATTTGTGGAATTTCTGCACGGCCCACACAAGGGCTAAACACTCCTCTCTACATTGCGTACCCTTCTTCACACTTCTTTCAACTTCCTGCTACATACCTCACGGGAAACTCGACCCCTTCGTGCTCCTGCAACAATACTGCACCAAATCCACCGCCTGATGCATCTGTCCGCAACAAAAATGGTTTTGACATATCCGGTACTCAAGATGGGACGGGAACCTAGTCCTTTCTAGCAACTGCCTGCAGTGCTTGCTCTGCACCGTTCTGACCACTCGACCACTGCCGGTTTTCCCTGCCTTGACCAAATCACTGAGAGGACCGTGATTTCTGCGAAAATTTGGGAAAAAACTCCCTGTAGAAACCCAAAAAAAACCTACAGACCCTGACTTCTGTTTGGTCTTTGGCCTCTCTGAATTCATCATCTTCTCCACCTTTCCCTTTTCTGGCTGCTTCGTGGGCGCCTTCCACAACAAAAACCCAGGAACTCCAGGCTTGAAACCAACCTGGCACTTTGAGTTTGGGGGGGAATGGCTTTTCCAACTCTCCAAACTGCTCCTAGCTGCTTCATATGCTCCTCCCATGTCTCAGATGCTAATCAGAATGTTTATCCATTAAAATTCACAACACCTTCCAATCCCGTCAAAAACTTCTCAATCATCCGAGAGAAGACGCAGTGCGTTGACCATACCAAAAGGAATACTCGCCACGTAATCCCCTGGGAGGGAAAGCTGACTTCCTTTGATCCTCCTCAAGCATTTGCAATAACCCTTGCCAGTCTTTCTCAATATTGCTCTGCTTTTGGCGCCTGCAAGAGGTCCTCCACGGAATGCTCTGCAATCGACCTTGGTGACACTTTTAATCTATAGTCACACAGAACGATTGCTCACTGACTTTTTCCTCACTAAGACATGGTGCACTATACGATGATTTTTGGACGTTCAATCACCCCAAGGTCCAACATCTTTTCCACCTCCTCCTCGATCACTCATTTGGTGGCATACGGATCGGGTAGGGTTTCACAAATTACGGGTTTTTTTTCGATGTTAAACTCCACCGTAAAATGTCCTAGAGTTATCCTCCTGGTTATCAGTCAGGGACGCCCTATACTGTTTTAGGAGCCCCCTAACTTCCTCCTGTCTCCTACTGTCTAGCCCTTCATACAGTGACACATCCCTGTATGACCTTCTCCTGGGAAACCAGGGAACAAAATCTCCCCTTCTTCTGCTGGTCTCCTTCACCTCCATCAATGATTGCTGCTTCGCCTATGTGCTGAGTCTCACGCTGAATATATTTGCGGAGCAAAATTCGCAAAGGAAAAGTTTTTTAATTTTCCCCTTCACATCAATTCGGTAGTCCTGATCTACCTTTCAATGATGGTGAATGGTCCTTTCCAATGCATCAGCACTTGTTGTGATCCTGGGGAAACAGTAACAGGACTTGATCTCCCACCCTTTAGGAATTGCTTTCCCCACCTTCCTGTCTATTTCTTCTTCTGAACGACCCTAGCCTCCTGCAAACTCTCCCTTGCGACCTTACATGTCTCCTCTAGCCTATATCGTAATCCACCACATACTGATAATGGTTTTGACTTCTTCTGACTCCTGTTCTCCGGGCCACAGCTCTTTGAGAATACACACTGGTCCCCGAACTGTCCGCCCATACAGCAGCTCAAATGGCGAAAAGCCTTGCCCTCCTGGGGGTTCCCTGTAGGCGAACAGTGCCGCTGGAATGTAGCGGTCCCCAATCTGCGGCCTTCCTCACAGAGCTTTTTTAAGATGCCCTTCAGCACAACCCTTGAATCTTTCCACCAAGCCATTGCATTGTGGATGGTATGGGGGAGTGAGAAGCTTTGATCCCTAGCAGCCTGTTGACCTCCCTCATCACGCCTGAGGTGAACTGTGACCCTCTGTCACTGAGAATTTGTGACGCACACCCACGCGAGAAAAGATTCTACCAGCCCTCAGCGACCTGTTGCGTATCTACGCCTTTCAATGCAACTGCTCTGGGTATCTGGTCGCGTAGTCCACGAGCGTCAACACATACCGTGCCCACCTTTGGAACAGGGCGCGATTGGGCCAATCAGTCAACAGCCACCCCCCTGAATGGGTGTCAATTAAAGGGCTGTCTAAGAGGCGCCTTCTTGCCTTGGCTTAAGGCTGTGTCAGGCTAATTGACATAGGCTAAACACCAAGGCTACCTCAAAATGTTGTTATGCCTGCATATTATGCGGATTGTCTTCAGTTGTGACAACTCCTAGCATAACATTACAGTCTCACCTCTAAAATCCCCCGAAGTCGGAGTGTGGCTGCCCAAGTGGTGGGTAATCAAAAACTCACACACTAATGTTCCCCATCCCCAGCGATGCATTTGTACCATAGTGTTCAAGTACTTCGGCTGTTTGGATGATCCCTGGAGTCTTTTAGCCAGGGTACGACAAAAACAACAACAACAACAACAAGGGGGCCTTCCTCTTCACCCCTCTTGTGGCTGACCTTTGACACACGTCACATGACATGCAGAAACGCTTGATGTCTGCCATTGCCCCTGGCCAATGAAAATCATCAAAGAATCGGTCAGCTGTTTGCTGGTGCCCAGATGGGCCCGCCATGAGCGACTCCCTACCCACTGACATGACAGTGTCACGATAACATGCTGGTACCTCTAACTGAGTTGTTCACCTTTCCTGTCTTCCCCTTGTGAACACTCGTACAGCAAACCGCCTTTTACAAGAAATTCGTTCACCTCCTCTAACCACCTTTTCTCTCCACCTCTTGCCAACTCCCAAGACTTCACGAGCGAAGGTCTTGTTCCTGCGCTGGCCCTAAACTCATCAGGCGACACATCTATGGGCCCGACTCCTTGCTGAACGACTAACGGTTTATCAACCTTTCCCTCCTTCTTGCTCCGTGTTTAAAATGCTGCCCCTGTAGCATCAACAAAACCCGGATCCCCTGATCCCTTGCACCTGAATATTTCCAATGATCAAAACAAAAAAGGGGTTTCTCCATCACCAGCGCAGACCCAAATCGCCCCGAGAAGTAAGGGTACGTACTTCTATCTTAGCAACTGGGAAACTCCTCACAGTGGGCCCTCGTTAAAAGGTACAGGTCTGGATTTGCCCTGTCAAATCCCCTTTTCTGACCAGTTGTTCGTACTACAACCACAAGAACAACCAGTTTTTCTAACACTTTAACACCTCGCAGGCCAATCCACCCTTCTTCCACCGGTAATGAACCACCACCTAGTGCCCTCCATTCCCTGACACTGACTGCTGTCCAGTGCAGCCATAGGCGGGACTCCACCCTCTTCAGATTGGATCCCTTTTGGTTCCACTGCAGGTCGTTTCCCCTGGCGACCCTTATCAACCTCTTGCAAGGCTGCTGCCCTTCTGGAACCTCATGCGACAATCCCTCGCCACATGTCCCTTCTTTTACAAATGAAACACCTAAATGTCCCTTTGCCCTTCCTTCTGCACCACCACTGGGTTTGCAGACTTGGCAGAAAACTCCCCTAGTCTCCTTGCACTCTTCTCACCTGTGCCTGGCACCTGTTTCTCCCTACACCTTAGTCCCAAACGTCCTCCCTATACACCCCCGCTAACTTCAGCAACTCCCCTGCTGTCTCTGGGTGTCTCTCTTTCAAATGTATAGTTTTAACTCAGGACCGCAACCTGACAAAATCTGTTTTTTCTTTAAACCCGCTCTTTCAATTTAGCGAACTCCTTTTTCTACCACCAAATCTAACCTTTCTCAAAATAGTGGGTCCAAACGTGGGACCAAACTAGTGTACGTTTTTCACCTGCTTGCAATCTAGCTAAACGAAAATTTTTTTTCTGAATCCCTCCTCTGTGAGGGCAAATCCCTTCATCAACGATCCTTCACAGCACCAAAATCAGATTGTTGGTCTGCAGGGAACGCAGTGAAAATCTGTAAAGCCTTACCCGCAATAGCGCTGACAAAATGACTGGGGCCCCCTCTTCTGAAGCCAACCCGACTGGTAAACAAACGTTTTGAAACGACTGATGATGCATCAATCGAATCTGTTCCTTCAGAGAATTTTGGGAACTTTGGTCGGGGGGCATAACATGTCACAGGGTTACGGAAACTAGCTACCATCATCGGTGGTCTCCTTTGTATTCCACTCTCTCTAGCTCTAATTGAATCCTTTAAACTTTTTGTTTCCTGCGTTTCCCTTAAATCTTTGTTTCCTGCGTTTCGCTAGCCTGAATCCTTAATCTTTCTGTTTCCCGCGTTTCTTTACCTGATTACGTTAGCCTGAATCCTTAATCTTTCTGTTTCCTGCTCTGCTATTTCTCCTGCATACGGGGTCTTTCCGCTCGTTCATCTCTTTCCATCTTTGTTGGTTTTAACGAATGCCCCGCAACTCTTCTCCCCGATAGCCTAAATCAAAGAGCGACGCTCACAATTTTTTCAATAGGGGTGTCTTTTCGTCCGCCATTATATCTTCTTTTTTTTTTGAACAAGATTTTATTACTACGACAGCCAAACTGTGGTTACCGACACGAGTGACGTTAATAGCACAATCCTATAATGATAATATTACTTGGGACAACGTAATATAGTTTTTATAAACGCCTAGCGCCTGACCCAACTATGAGAGCGAATTATAGGCAATCTGTGCAAAAAAAGTACTCTGGGGCTGAAAATGCCAAGCCTAGTGTTAACTATCTTGGGAAGCAATGCCAAGCCTAGTAATTTAACATCTTGGGAAAAACAGTAAGACACAACTTTTCCTTAGGATTACAATACTTGAAAACCCACCCAACTTCCTCTCTGAAAGTTGAACAATTATAATAATGGCCAAATAGTCCTGCAGGCTCGCCAATAAATTGTCAACCTCGGGGGAAGTCAGTGGAGAAGACTACGCACAGCCCAAACACACTCACAGCTTGCTTACAATCTCATTTATATATCATCATTCGTCACCTCAAGCCACTAGTAAAGTCTATAACTTACTACACATGATCATAGAACCAAACATCAATGCATATAGAGTCAAATAAAATAAAACATTCTCTCTTTTCCTTGAACTTCACAAAACCAAATTTATCTAAATCATCATTAACTAACCCGGGTATAAACAGATTCTACTTTACCTGCCAGTGATCTTATACATTCACGAAAACACTGCTTTTCTTTTTTTTTTTTTTTCTTTGTTTCTTTCACTGTCACTTCACAAGCACAACACAACTGCTGGCACTGGCAGGTTAGACTTTCTGGCACTGGTCATTGGACTGCTGGCACTGGTCAGGGTTTGACCGCTGGCGTTGGCAGTCGGACTGCTGCTGAAAGTGGCGCTGCCAGGTATGAGGTCGAACCCCGTTCAATGGAACAGTGACTATAACATCGATCTGTTCTCCTTTCTTTCTTCCTGCATTAACGCATTGCACTCTCTCTCTCTCTCTCTCTTCAATCTGCTCTAAACAAATGGACATGGTTGCTTTTCTTTTCTTTTCCCTTTTCTTTTTTTTTTCTCTTCACAGTTAGCAACTCTCCCCTCTCCACATCCTCCCCTTTGTCCTTCCTTTGCAGACATATCTCGTGCTAATGCCTCAACTTGGTTTCTCCTTTCCCCTTCTCCCCTCATCTCTCTGCTCTTCTCTCCTGCAGAGCTTACACCCCCAAAACCCCTTCCTCTCTTGTCTGCTCTTTCCTTCCTCCTCTTTTACTCACGCAATTTCCCATCTTATCCAAAAACCCATCTGTCAAAGGGCGAGTACCATTGGGCAGTATTTTTAACCGCCTCGTACCCGAAGTTACCTCCCTCAATTCCATTGGAATTCAAATCATGACAGTCACGCCTACACCCTTACTCTCTGTAGTGGGCATTTTGGGTCAATTAATTAATTAGCTAGATCTCACCCCCACTACACAATACCTTCCCCCTCTCCCTTTCCGGGGACGTCCGCCTTAATTGTGGGCACTGGTCCTACAAATGGCTAGATCATTTTGCCCAGCGTTTAGATCCGTCCTGGCAGACATCGAGGCGTCGGTCAAGCTACTTAGTCCGTCTGGCTGGACCCTACCGCTCCGTAGAGGATTAGGGTTAGTCTCCCCCTGTGCCCAAATTGGCTGAGGCGATGCTTGAAGGCGTCGGCCCGACCATGAGGCCGTCTTTCCTGGCGCCCAGGATATTTGATGGAGCTTATGTCCCCAAAAAAACTGCTGGCGACTAACCACGAGTTTCGGTTTTCTATTTTTTTGTCCGTGACAGGGAAAAAAAAACAAAAAACCTCTTAAAGCTTACAAAGTGTTGAGAAATCTGGATTGCAATGGCAAGAAGACAGGGTTACTAATGTTCGCCATGCTTAACTTCTTATGGCTTTGGGTTTTGTTTGGGACAACCAAGGAGTTGAAAATATACCAGATTTTTGAAATGTTTAAACAAAGAGTAATTGACTGCAGATGGCAGGACTGGCATGATCATCATCTATAGTAGTGACAGATTTGCGCAATACAGACTCTTTAAAACAACGCATATGATAGAACCGTACATTAAAATGGATATGAATAGATATGTTAAGAGTGCACTGAGTAAGTTTCGATTTGGTGTTTCTGACATTGCGTGTCATCGTTTTAGGTACAGTACCATTAGTGAAAATGAAATGATATGCCGCTTATGTAATCTGGACAGGGAACATGAAGTCCATTTCCTTTTTTGTTGTCCTGCTTTTCATGACCTTAGAGTGAAATTTATCAAGCCAAAGTATTTTTCTGAACCCTGTAACTTTAGACTGAACTTACTCCTCGCATCAAGAAATGAACATACTCTCTTAAATCTTTCTCGGTACATTTATGAAGCGCAACAAAGGCTGCGTACCGTTTATTCTTGATATCATTGCATTGTGCATATATGTTTGCTTTTTCCTTGCTTATTCCTTCATGATAGTATTTATATCATGTGTATTGGAGGTATCACCCCTTCAGTATGGGGCTCTGGCCTTTATCTGAATAAATTTCGCATTCGCATTCGCATTCTCCTCTCTCTCTCTCTCTCCTCTCTCTCTCTCTCTCTCTCAAACACACACACACACACACACACACACACACACACACACACACACACACACACACACACGACACACACACACACACACACACACACACACGCACACACGCACGCACGCACGCACGCACGCACGCACGCACGCACGCACGCACACACACACACACACACACACACACACACACACACACACACACAGCGCGCGTGAACACATGCGCACGAACCCACGCGTTAGTTTGTTAGTTCGTTGTTTTGTTCATTGTCAGTATTTGTCTTTCTTTAAGATTCTCTTTTGTATTTGTCTGTCTTTGCTTTCTTAATCTTCTTCTTCTTCTTTGTCTCCCCACTACTACTATTCTTTGTCTACCCCCCCCCCCCCCATTCTGTGCCTTCTTCGTCAACTCTATTTTTCCTTTTTTCTCCTTTTCTTCTTCCTTGTCTTTGTGTATTCTTTGTTTTC
Source organism: Conus ventricosus (assembly GCA_018398815.1). Classification (NCBI taxonomy): domain Eukaryota; kingdom Metazoa; phylum Mollusca; class Gastropoda; order Neogastropoda; family Conidae; genus Conus; species Conus ventricosus. The sequence goes on from CM031613.1 coordinate 30,649,305, forward strand.
CCTTCAACCGTTCCATCTTTCTGCGGATTTCATGAGTAGAGAGTGAATCTGTCTGCAAGTCTCTTTCCCAGCCTTTGGTGAACCGGTCACACGCCTGTATCCAATATGTGCTGTTCATCTGGTAAATGACGATGCGTATACTGACCTTTCCTACCAAGCATGTGTGATTACAGTCTCTGTTTTGTCCACAGAACAGAACGTGTCTTGACCGAAGGTCAGAAAGTGAGGAGCCAGGGCTTGGCTACTGACTGAAATCTGACCTTTGACCCCACACAGACGACACTGTCTTTGACTGCCCGGAACTTCTGAGCCGTGAGACTTCCGAGTCCAGGGCACACATTGGTCCCGTGATGGTGTTGGTTCATTTCCAGTGGTATGGGCAACGAGATCAGGGTTTTTTTTCCATTCTACCCCC
>CM031613.1:30657219-30679719 GCA_018398815.1 Conus ventricosus
GAGGAAGGACTTAGGAGAGATGTGGAGAGAGTTGCTAACTAATGAAGAGGAAAAGAAAGAAGAAAAAAAAGAAAAGAAAAGCAACCATGTCCATTTGATAAGAGCAGACTAGAAGAGAGAGAGAGAGAGTGCAATGCGTTAATGCAGGAAGAAAGAAAGGAGAACAGATCGATGTTGATAGTCACTGTTCTATCTTCACTGGGGTTCGACCTCATACTTGGCCAGCGCCACTTTCATCGACAGACCAACGCCAGTGCCAACAGTCTCACCTGACCAGGCGCCAGCAGACCAAGACCAGTGCCAGCAGTTGTGTCGTGCTTGTGAAAGTGACAGTGAAAAGAAAGAAAAAAAAAAGAAAAGAAAGGACAGTGATTCGTGAATAGTTAAGATCACCTGGCCAGGTAAAGTAGAAATCTGTTTATACCGGGTTAGTTAATGATGTTTTAGATAAACGATTTTGTGAAGTTCAGGAAAGAGAGAATGTTTTATTTTGTTTGATTCCATATGCATTGATGTTTCGTTCTATGAACATGTGTAGTAAAGTTATAGACTTTACTAGTGGTTTGATGTGACGAATGCATGATATATGAATGAGATCGTAAGCAAGCTGTGAGTGTGTTTGGGCTGTGCGCTAGTCCTTCCTCCACTGACATCACCCGGGGTTGACAATTTATTGGCGAGCCTGCCAGGATATTCTGGCCCATTTATTATAATTGTTCAACTTCTCAGAGAGGAAGCTGGGTGGGATTCAAGTATTGTAATCCTAAGACAAGGGGTTGTCTTACTGTATGTTCCCAAGATAGTTAAATACTAGGCTTGGCATTGCTTCCAAGATAGTTAATACTAGGCTTGGCATTTCAGCCCCAGAGTACTCATTTCGCACAGATTGCCTATAATTCGCTCTCATAGTTGGGTCAGGCGCTGGGCGTCTTATAAAAACTAATTACGTTGTCCAAGCTAATATTATCATTCATAGGATTGTGCTATTACGTCACTCGTGTCGGTAACCACCAGTTTGGCTGTCGTAGTTATAAAATCTTGTTCAAAAACAAAAAAGAAGGTATCATGGCGGAAGAAAAGAACACCCCTATTGAACAACTCGTGAGCGTCGCTCGTGATTTAGGTTAAACAGGAGATGAGTTGCGTGCATTCGTTGAAACCCAACAAAAGATGGAAAGAGATGAACGCGCGGAAAGACGCCGAGTCGCAGTAGAAGCGCAAGGGAAATAGAAAAATTAAGGATTCAGGCTAACAATGATAAAGAAACGCAGGAAACAGAAAGACTAAGGAAGCGCAGGAAACAGAAGAATGAAGCAGGAAACAGAAAGGATTAAAGCTAGGGAAACGCAGGAAACAGAAAGACTAAAGGTTCAACTAGAGTTAGAGAAAGTGAGAATACAAAGGGAGACCACCGAGGATGGGAGTTCAGTCTCCCGTGACTCTGTGCGCAGTTACGCCCCCCGACCAAAGTTGCCCAAATTCTCTGAAGGAACCGATTCGATTGATGCATACATCAGTCGTTTCGAAACGTTTTGCGACCAGTCAGGGTTGGCCTTCAGAGAGTGGGCAGTCATTTTGTCAGCGTTACTGACGGGTAAGGCATTACAGATTTTTACTGCGTTACCAGCAGAACAACAGTCTGATTTCGGCGCTGTGAAGGAATCGTTGATAAAAGGATTTGACTCACAGAGGGGGGGTTCAGGAAGAAATTTCGTTCAGCAAAATTCCCCAAACGGGGGGAGACTTTACACTCATTTTTGGTGCACGTCTAGATCCTTTTTTTTGGAAGGGGGTTAGATTTGGGAGGGGTACGAAAAAGGAGTTCGCGGGAATGAAGAGTTTTATGAAAGAACGGGTTTTTGTCGGGTTTGGGGGGCCCTGATTTAAACCCCTTTTACATTTGAAAGAAAAAACAGCCCGAGAACAAACAGGGGAGTTGTTGAAGTTGCAGAGGAGTATAGAGTGGACGTTTGGGCACTAAGGTGCAGGGAGAACGGGCTAGGCCATGGGAGAAGAGTGCAAGGAAATAGGGGAGTTTTTTTGGGAACAGTCTGCAAAACCCCGTGGGGGGGGCAAAAAAGGAAGGGCAAAAGGGAAAATTAGGGGTTTCATTTGTCAAAAAGAAGGGCATGTGGCGAGGGTTTTTCGATGGGGTTTTCCCGAAAGGGAGGGAGCCTTGCAAAAGGGTTTGGGTAAGGGTCAAGGGAAAAGAAATGCGTGGAACCCCAAAAAAATTCAGTCCCGAAGAGGGTGGAAATGCCGCCCATGGCTAGCAAAGGACGCAAATCAGTGTCAGGGAAAGGGGGGGATAGGGTGAAGTGGTTCGTTTCCCGTGGAAAAAGGGGGGATTGGCCAGCAGAGGGTGAAAGTGTTACGGGGGCAAATGGGGGTTAGGGGGTTTTTTTTAGTCCCAACAACGTGGTCGAAAAAAGGGGATTTTTACGGGCAAAAACCGCCCTTTTACTCTAACGTTGGGACTGTGGGGGAGTTTTCCCCGTTTTCTAAGATTGAAGTTTCGTACCCCTTTTTCTTCTCAGGCGAGTTGTCTGCCCTTTTGGGATGGAGAAACCCCTTCATGATTTTTATCATTGGAAATTTTTCCCGGGGGAAGAGATCCCGGGGATCCTGGTTGTTGAAGGGTTCAGGGGCAGCAGTTTAAAAAACGGGCAAAAAGGGGGGGGGAAAGGTTTATAAAAAAGTTGTCGTGCCACAAGGAAATCAGGCCCTAGATGTGTCCGCTGATAGTTTAGGGCAGCGCCCAAAAGGAACAAAACTTCGCTCGGAAGTCCCTTGGGGAAATTGGCAGGGGGTGGAGAGAAACAGGAGGTTAGAGGGAGGGGGGACAAAAAATTTCTTGTGAAAGGGGGGGGGCTGTTGTACCCAGTGTTTACCAAGGGGAAGCAGGTTTAAAGGGGACCCCTCAGTTTGGGTACCCGCAGGTTATCGTGACACTGTAAAGTCAGTGGGTCACGGTCGTCATGGGGGTTTATTCGGCAAAAGCAAAAACAGCTGAAAGAAAACTTCGTGATTTCCAATTTGGGCCCGGGGGGAATGGGCCCGAAATTAAAAACGTTTTGGCCCCTTAAAGTGGGGCGTGTGTTTAAAGGTCAGCCACAAGGGGGTTTTAAGAGGAAGGCGCCTTTAAACATCCCCTTTAATTGTCCACCGTTCCCGGAGGTTTGGGGTTGATTTGATTGGCCCAAACTCACCCCGTTTTAAAAGGGGGCCCCAGGTATGGGACATGCAAGGGTTTTCAAGGGAAAGGGTTTTCAGGAGGCTTGGGTTTGTTCAGAAAAAGCAAAAATGACAGGGGAAAGGGAGGAAGCATCCCCCAAGGGGGGTGATCAAATCCTGGTGCTGCTTTTCCCCCGCGTTACAACAAGCTGCTGATGCTTTGGGAAAAGGGCCATTCACCATCACTGGAAAAAAAGGGCGGTCGGGATTACCCAATTAAAGTGAATGGGAAAAATAAAAAATTTTTTATTTCGAAATTTTTTTCCGCAGATATTTTTCAGCGTTTAGACCCCAGCACATAGGGCGCGAATCATTGAAAGAGGTGAAAGAGACCCAGCAGAAGAAGGGGAGATTTTTTGTTTTTCCCCCCCCCCCCCCCCCCAAATTTCCCGAAAAAGGTTTATTCAGGGATGTTTTCACTGTATGAAGGGCTAGACAGTAGGAGTTCCTAGGTTTTGTTGTCGGAGGCGACACAAAGCAGCCAGAAAGGGGAAAGGTGGAGAAGATGATGAATTCAGAGAGACCAAAGACCAAAACAGAAGTCAGGAGTCTGCTAGGTTTTATTGGTTTCTACAGGGAGTTTGTTCCAAATTTCGCAGCAATCACGAGTCCTCTCAGTGATTTGGTCAAGGCAGGGAAACCGGCAGTGGTCGAGTGGTCAGACGCTGCAGAGCAAGCACTGCAGACGGTGCTGGAAAGACTAGGTTCCCGTCCCATCTTGAAGCTACCAGATATGTCCAAACCATTTTTGTTGCGGACAGATGCATCAGGTGGTGGAGTAGGTGCAGTATTGTTGCAGGAGCATGAAGAGGTCGAGTTTCCTGTGAGGTATGCTAGCAGGAAGTTGACAAAGTGTGAAGAAGGGTACGCAACTGTAGAGAAGGAGTGTTTAGCTGTCGTGTGGGCCGTGCAGAAATTCCACAAATACTTGTATGGGAAAGAGTTCGTGATAGAGACTGATCATCAACCACTCAAATTCCTGCAGGAGGCGCAGCTGAAAAACAGCAGGGTGCTGCGTTGGGCAATGGCACTGCAGCCCTACAGGTACCGAGTGCAGTACATTCCCGGTCGACAGAATGTCGGAGCTGACTATTTAAGCCGTGTAGTCTAGCAAGCTGCAACTCAGAGGAAGTCAGTCATATCCGGGGTGCTTTGTTGATAACATGTGTTGATTACAGTTATGTTGATTGGATATGGGTTCATTCCCAGTTGGCTATGGTTCATATTTTTTGTGTGAGACTTGTTCATATTTTCTTTGTGAGACTTGTTCATGTAAATGTAGTTATGCTTGGAGCATACAGTCGCTTGTGTAGTGATGCATTATTTGCAATAAGTGAGGATGGAGATTCCTCAGTGAAGTGTCATGGATCGTGATCATATTATATTGTGCTTTTCATAAGAATTGTGAAGAGAAGATATGGCAAATCCGCAGGTAGGGGGATTGCATAGGTGCGCACAGAGGTCGTTATAAAATGAGTTGAAATAACGCAAGAGCGCACGTCAATGATAACTCATTGGAGTGGTATTCACTAATGATGTATTTTATAATTTATAAACCGTTGGTTGTAAAGTATTTTTTTTAAACTTTGCACGTGTAGCTGTGTGTCAGCAAATTCGGTTGTTGTTTTTTTTTTTGTACCGTTGTTTTGAGACAATGCGGAGCATGGTCTTTTGCAAGGGGGAAATTGTCACAGACAAAAATGAAACAACCCAACTCGTGGAGTCGCCAGCCAATTTGTTCGGACATAAGCTCCAACTCAAACATTCTGGGCGCCACATAGACGGGCCCATGGTTCGGATCCAGCCAATTAAGCATAGGGGAGAGGCTCCACAAAGACGGTCTGTCCGGCTAGACGGACTAAGCAGCTTTGACCGACGCCTCGATGTCTGCCCGGACCGATCTCAGTGCCTGGGCCAGACTCATCTAGCCAATTTAGAGTGACCAGTGCCCACGACTTAAGCCACAGGGCGCCAGTTAAGTAGGAAAGGGGGTAAGGTAGTGCGTGGTGGGGGGTGAAATCTAGCTAATCAATTATATGACCAATTGACCACCACAGAGAGTAAGGCGTGTAGGCGTGACTGTCATGATTTGAATATCCAATGGAATTAGAGGGAGATAACTTCGGGTATCAGGGGTAAAAATACTGACCAATGGTACTCGCCCTTTTTGGACAGATCAGAACGGAATAAGAAGGATGTGAGAGGGAGAGAACGGGAGAACGAGGGGGAGAACGAACAGAGAGACTGAGAGAGAGAGGTCTGAGTGTAATCTCTGAGGAGAGAAGAGCAGAGAGATGAGGGGAGGAGAGGAGAGAACCAAGTGGGGCATTAGCACGAGATAGTCTGCAGAGGAAGGACTTAGGAGAGATGTGGAGAGAGTTGCTAACTAATGAAGAGGAAAAGAAAGAAGAAAAAAAAAGAAAAGAAAAGCAACCATGTCCATTTGATAAGAGCAGACTAGAAGAGAGAGAGAGAGAGTGCAATGCGTTAATGCAGGAAGAAAGAAAGGAGAACAGATCGATGTTGATAGTCACTGTTCTATCTTCACTGGGGTTCGACCTCATACTTGGCCAGCGCCACTTTCATCGACAGACCAACGCCAGTGCCAACAGTCTCACCTGACCAGGCGCCAGCAGACCAAGACCAGTGCCAGCAGTTGTGTCGTGCTTGTGAAAGTGACAGTGAAAAGAAAGAAAAAAAAAAGAAAAGAAAAGACAGTGATTCGTGAATAGTTAAGATCACCTGGCCAGGTAAAGTAGAAATCTGTTTATACCCGGGTTAGTTAATGATGTTTTAGATAAACGATTTTGTGAAGTTCAGGAAAGAGAGAATGTTTTATTTTGTTTGATTCCATATGCATTGATGTTTCGTTCTATGAACATGTGTAGTAAAGTTATAGACTTTACTAGTGGTTTGATGTGACGAATGCATGATATATGAATGAGATCGTAAGCAAGCTGTGAGTGTGTTTGGGCTGTGCGCTAGTCCTTCCTCCACTGACATCACCCGGGGTTGACAGAGACTGGCAAGGAAATTAAATAATTTAATGCCATCAGGACAGCAACTAGTTCAGCTGTAAATATGGAATGACCCTTACCTAAATAATATGATTTTTCGGCTTTGAAATCTGGAATTACAAAGCCAGATCCCGCACTACCATCATCAAGAACTGAGCCGCCAGTGTATACTTTTAAATAGTTAGTAAACTTTTCTTCCATGTCAATTTTGACAGATGCTGCTAACACATGCGGCGAAATCGCTTTATTTAGATCAGAAGAAAAAGTGTTAACTGTTACTTCCGTTAGTTCCCAAGGGGGTACCGGCGGAACCAGTGCGCGAGGCGCTACCTCGTGTGGGTCAATCTTTGATGAATTAAAAACGTCTGAAACATATGAACGAAGCGTCTCTAAATTTGAATTTTTCTGTGCATTTTTCGAAAAATCAATGTCGGATCGTGTATTTAACTCTTCAAGGTCGCCACCGCAATCCGTCTCACTACATATTTTACAGAACTTATTTTCCTTTCTTCATCAAGTGGCAAAAGGCCTGCTATCTTATAAGCTTCAGAGGACTTAGTGTGCACAGGTACACCCAGGGCCAACTTTACAGCTTTACTGTCAATTCTTTGAAGTTTCTTTAAATGCGATCGCGAAGCAGAAAAGAATACTTCCTGTCCGTAAGTCAATCTTGATCGTACAAGACTGGTTGCTAAATGCAACAAAACTTTGGGATCTTGTCCCCATGGAGAATGACTGACAATTTTTTTTTTTAAATTCAAACTTTTAACGGCTTTAGTAACAATTGAGTCAATATGTTTTTTCCAGTTTAGTTTTGGTGTAAGTAGGACACCTAAAAATTTTACTTCAAGTTAGTGTGTGTGTTAGTGTGTGTGTGTGTGTGTGTGTGTGTGTGTGTGTGTGTGTGTGTGTGTGTGTGTTAATATGTGTGTGTGTGTGTGTGTGTGTGTGTGTGTGTGTGTGTGTGTGTAGATGGTGGTTGCATTATTTGGTGTTGAAGAGATTCGGCTTACTTCTTACCCTGTCTTCTGCCCTACTTTGTCCACCTCACACCCCATCCCACCCCTTTCCTCCCCCCCCCCCCCCCCCCCCCTTGCTCCTCTCTCTCTCGTCTCCTTGCTTCGTCTGCTTCTGTTCTCAGTGCCTGCAGTGTTCTTCTCACTCCTCTATTTCTGTCTCTCTGCAGGTCTGTTCTGCTGCTGCAATCATCGGGAGAATGGGGCGGGGGGAGGGGGGAGGGAGGGCGTAAGATATTGTTTGATGCGTTTTTAATGTGAGTTATTTGTGACTTTTGATGAAAACTTTAATATGTGAACATCATTTTTCACTTTTGAGTTTCGTATTGTGTATCAAGTATGCGTTTCTTTGCACGTTTGTTTGGTGTGTTTGCTGGCATGTTACCTTCCATGTTGATTTATTTCTTCTCTTAATACATTTGAACATGTGTAGAGTTATGCGTCTGACTGAACGCTGTTTACTTTTCGTCACTACATATACATACTTCCCATGCAATGTACTCGATGCGTGAGCTGTCAGCATCAGATAGAGGTAGCTGGAGAGCTTCAACGCTCAGAGGAACCCAACACTTCGAGGAAACCAGACGTCAGAACATCCAGGAGAAGAGGACAAGGGAAGACCCAGGTCCGCAGCCCAACAACGCAGGCCAGATCTACACCTGCCCACAATGCCACCGATCCTGTAGATCACGAATTGGACTAATTAGTCATCAACGGGCTTGCCGTCCATCCCTGGCGGGAACTTCCGACTAATCTTCGCAAGCGAAGAACTAGCCATCACTCGATGCATAAGGCCGTACGCATCATATTTTGATTCAACTCCAAGCCCGTTTTATTGGAAAGAGTGACGAAATTATTTTGATGCATCCAGCTTTCGTTACACAACCAGAGCGGCAGATTCAATGGTCTTTGTTTAGGGGACCAGAAAAAAAAAGATCGCATCTTTTTCTAAAGGCTTCTAATTATGAGGGGGGAAACACCAGCCCGGGGTGCAAATTAAAGAACACTCAGTGTCAGTAGCTTGACAATTAGCTCACTCCTTTGCCAGGTTAACAATGAGAATACCGACCGCTTTTTCCACCAATCACAGGGGGTTACTATTTCTATTGTCTTTCAAGAATGGCTGACTGGTAGAATCTTCCTCTTTAATCTCTATAGCCTTTAAAGACAATATTCTGTCTTGTGTGTCTTTCTGGAAGTTAATGAACGTTTTGAACTGACGGAAAGAAACTGAATGGGAGACTGGTGTTGTTGTTGTTATTGTTGTTGTTGTGTTCTTAAGATCGTCCTTGCTTTATCTCTGTCGCTTGTATTTTTGTACACTGGTTTATGTGTCGCGTTATCTGATTCGCTGATTTTTTTTGTTTTTGTTTTTGTAAAATTCTATCTGATTGATACCTGGCATGACTATGCAACTGTCTGTTCGGCTGGTTGACTGAATCTCCCAACGCAGATTTCACTGACTGAACTCCAGTTTGGTACAGAGGTACAGATTTGGAGGACTGGATCCCGAACCAGTACAGATCTTGTGCACTGGATTTTTGTTTGTCTGGTACAGACAGATCTGCTGGGGTGGATTTCTGTCTGGTACAGACAGATCTGGCGGGGTGGATTTCTGTCTGGTACAGACAGATCTGCTGGGGTGGATTTCTGTCTGGTACAGACAGATCTGGTGGGGTGGATTTCTGTCTGGTACAGACAGATCTGGTGGGGTGGATTTCTGTCTGGTACAGACAGATCTGGTGGGGTGGATTTCTGTCTGGTACAGACAGATCTGCTGGGGTGGATTTCTGTCTGGTACAGACAGATCTGCTGGGGTGGATTTCTGTCTGGTACAGACAGATCTGCTGGGGTGGATTTCTGTCTGGTACAGACAGATCTGGTGGGGTGGATTTCTGTCTGGTACAGACAAATCTGGCGGGGTGGATTTCTGTCTGGTACAGACAGATCTGCTGGGGTGGATTTCTGTCTGGTACAGACAGATCTGGCGGGGTGGATTTCTGTCTGGTACAGACAGATCTGCTGGGGTGGATTTCTGTCTGGTACAGACAGATCTGCTGGGGTGGATTTCTGTCTGGTACAGACAGATCTGCTGGGGTGGATATCTGTCTGGTACAGACAGATCTGCTGGGGAGGATTTCTGTCTGGTACAGACAGATCTGCTGGGGTGGATTTCTGTCTGGTACAGACAGATCTGCTGGGGTGGATTTCTGTCTGGTACAGACAGATCTGCTGGGGTGGATTTCTGTCTGGTACAGACAGATCTGCTGGGGTGGATTTCTGTCTGGTACAGACAGATCTGCTGGGTTGGATTTCTGTCTGATACAGACAGATCTGGCGGGATGGATTTCTGTCTGGTACAGACAGATCTGCTGGGGTGGATTTCTGTCTGGTACAGACAGATCTGGCGGGGTGGATTTCTGTCTGGTACAGACAGATCTGGTGGGGTGGATTTCTGTCTGGTACAGACAGATCTGGTGGGGTGGATTTCTGTCTGGTACAGACAGATCTGGCGGGGTGGATTTCTGTCTGGTACAGACAGATCTGGTGGGGTGGATTTCTGTCTGGTACAGACAGATCTGGCGGGGTGGATTTCTGTCTGGTACAGACAGATCTGCTGGGTGTGGATTTCTGTCTGGTACAGACAGATCTGGCGGGGTGGATTTCTGTCTGGTACAGACAGATCTGCTGGGGTGGATTTCTGTCTGGTACAGACAGATCTGGCGGGGTGGATTTCTGTCTGGTACAGACAGATCTGCTGGGGTGGATTTCTGTCTGGTACAGACAGATCTGGCGGGGTGGATTTCTGTCTGGTACAGACAGATCTGCTGGGGTGGATTTCTGTCTGGTACAGACAGATCTGGCGGGGTGGATTTCTGTCTGGTACAGACAGATCTGGTGGGGTGGATTTCTGTCTGGTACAGACAGATCTGGTGGGGTGGATTTCTGTCTGGTACAGACAGATCTGGCGGGGTGGATTTCTGTCTGGTACAGACAGATCTGGCGGGGTGATTTCTGTCTGGTACAGACAGATCTGGCGGGTGGATTTCTGTCTGGTACAGACAGATCTGGCGGGGTGGATTTCTGTCTGGTACAGACAGATCTGTGGGGTGGATTTCTGTCTGGTACAGACAGATTGGTGGGGTGGATTTCTGTCTGGTACAGACAGATCTGGTGGGGTGGATTTATGTCTGGTACATCCAGTAGACTCGATTCCTATCTAAAGTTGGTAATCAGGGGAGATAAGACACAGCCACGACTGAGACAGAGACAGATGTCGTCCGTGGGCGATGTTTTGTCTCTGTACTCGGTGTGTGTGTGTGTGTGGTGTGTGTGTGTGTGTGTGTGTGTGTGTGTGTGTATGTGTGTGTGTGTGTGTGTGTGTGTGTGTGTGTGTGTGTGTGTGTGTGTGTGTGTGTGTTGTGTGTGTGGTGTGTGTGTGTGTGTGTGTGTGTGTGGTGTGTGTGTGTGTGTGTTGTGTGTGTGTGTGTATGTGTGTGTGTGTGTGTGGTGTATGTGTGTGTGTGTGTGTGTGTGTGTGGTGTGTGGTTGTGGTGGTTGTGTGTGTGTGTGTATGTGTGTGTGTGTGTATGTGTGTGGTGTGTGTGGTTGTGTGTGTGTGTGTGTGTGTGTGTGTGTGTGTGTGTGTGTGTGTGTGTGTTCTGTGTGTGTGTGTGTGTGTGTGTGTGTGTGTGTGTGGTTGTGTGTGTGTGTTGTGTGTGGTGTGTGTGTGTGTATGTGTGTTGTGTGTTTGGTGTGTGTGTGTGTGTGTGTGTGTGTGTGTGGTGTGTGTGTGTGTGTGGGTGTGTGTTGTGTTGTGTGTGTGTGGTGTGTGTGTGTGTGTGTGTGTGTGTGTGTGTGTGTGTGTGTGTGTGTGAGTGTGTGTATGTGTGCGCGCGCCTGCGTGCACATCATGTATATGAGTTTTTAAAAAAATGGGGGGGGGGGGGGGGGGGGTGTGCCCACGGGCAGGTTTGTTTGTTCTTCAATCTAAGGTATTTTCATTCAAAACGAAGTCAGAGGAGAGAAGGGAATAATGCGCGCGCGCGTGTGAGTGAGTGAGTGACTGTGTGTGTGTGTGTGTGTGTGTGTGTGTGTGTGTGTGTGTGTGTGTGTGTGTGTGTGTGAGTGCGCGCGCACGTGCGCGCGCGCATGCGTGCGTAGACATGTAGTGCATGCCACCATAGGTATGGTTTGTGTGTGTGTGTCTGCAGCGTGAGCACTTGGTTTGTGCGTGCGTGCGTGCGTGCGTGCGTGCGTGTGTGTGTGTGTGTGTGTGTGTGTGTGTGTGTGTGTGTGTGTGTGTACACGCGCATAGGTAAAATAGGAGAAGGATGCAAACGGGGTATACCTGCCAACTGTGCGAGTGCCGTAGCAAGAGATAGTACATATCAAATCTAAGCATCTCCCTTTCTTTTCATGCCGTTCATTTCCCTCACATTCACGTTTTGCACTTTGATGGAAAGTCAAGCCCAAGACTGCCGCTATGGCGCGTTCATCTGCGCTAACTAAATCACGAGCGCGTGCACGTAACACGTGGGTCAAAGCCCTATGATGATGTGACCCGATTTTCTTCTTTTTTTTATTTATTTATTTATCTTATTCATTTTTTTTTTTTTTTAGTTTGTGTTCATGTTCTTTCTTTGAACTCATCCGTTCCAGCTGATAAGAAACGGACGCGAGACATTTTAATCCAGTTTTGTGACATTATGTCCGTTTCACGAGTGGTCAGATATTGCCATTCAGTGTCTGGAAGCGTTCTCATGCTGGATTACCTTTGGCAAGATTTTCTTTTCAATGAAATCTTGAACGAAATTATACCAAGTATGAAGAATACTACAAAATGTTTGGGGGCAAAATTGAACGACTGTATGGTATGACCTGTAGACTGGTCAAAGTCTATGCCTGATCACAAAATAAAGTCTAGCGTAGGACACTACTCTGATCATTATTAAAACCACCACAACAACAACCCTAAGAATTCAGCCGTACTTTAGGTATTCTGAGTTGGTGCTTATTTTGCTGTTTTGTTCTGTGTTGTACTTTATTTGTGGTATGTTTGTACGTATATTGTTGTATTGTTCTGTGTTGTACTTTATGTGTGGTATGTTTGTACGTATATTGTTGTATTGTTCTGTGTTGTACTTTATGTGTGGTATGTTTGTACGTATATTGTTGTATTGTTCTGTGTTATGCTTTATATGTAGTAAGTTTGCATTTATTTTGCTGTATTTTCTGTATTGTGCTTAATGTGTAGTAAGTTTGTGTTAATTTGGTTGTCTTGTTCTGTGTTGTGCTTAATGTGTAGTAAGTTTGCGTTTATTTTGTTGTATTGTTCTGTATTGTGCTTAATGTGTAGTAAGTTTGTGTTAATTTGGTTGTCTTGTTCTGTGTTGTGCTTAATGTGTAGTAAGTTTGCGTTTATTTTGTTGTATTGTTCTGTGTTGTGCTTAATGTGTAGTAAGTTTGCGTTTATTTGGTTGTATTGTCTGTGTTGTGCTTAATGTGTAGTAAGTTTGCGTTTATTTCGTTGTATTGTTCTGTGTTGTGCTTAATGTGTAGTAAGTTTGCGTTTATTTGGTTGTATTGTTCTGTGTTGTGCTTATGTGTAGTAAGTTTTCGTTTAGTTGGTTGTATTGTTCTGTGTTGTGCTTAATGTGTAGTAAGTTTGTGTTTATTTTGTTGCATTGTTTTTCGTTCTGTGTTGTGCGTAATGTGTGGTAAGTTTGTATTCATTTTGTTCTATTGCTCTGTGTTGTGCTTTATGTATACTGAGTTTGTATTTATGTTGTTGTATTGTTCTGTGTTGCACTTTATGTACTGTGTTTCTTTTCTTGTAGTGCACTGTTCTGCTTTATGTACCTGAGTATGCACTTACTGTATTGCTATTCCGTGGGCTTTATGTACCTGAGTATGCACTTACTGTATTGCTATTCCGTGGGCTTTATGTACAGGAGTATGCACTTTACTGTATTGCTATTCCGTGGGCTTTATGTACCTGAGTATGCACTTACTGTATTGCTATTCCGTCGGCTTTATGTACAGGAGTATGCACTTATTGTGTTGCTATTCCGTGTGCTTTATGTACAGGAGTATGCACTGATTGTGTTGCTATTCCGTGGGCTTTATGTACCTGAGTATGCACTTATTGTGTTGCTATTCCGTGTGCTTTATGTACCTGAGTATGCACTTATTGTATTGCTATTCCGTGGGCTTTATGTACCTGAGTATGCACTTATTGTGTTGCTATTCCGTGTGCTTTATGTACAGGAGTATGCACTTATTGTGTTGCTATTCCGTGTGCTTTATGTACAGGAGTATGCACTTACTGTATTGCTATTCCGTGGGCTTTATGTACCTAAGTATGTACTTATTGTGTTGCTATTCCGTGCCCTTTATTGTACAGGAGTATGCACTTATTGTATTGCTATTCCGTGGGCTTTATGTACAGGAGTATGCACTTACTGTATTGCTATTCCGTGGGCTTTATGTACCTAAGTATGTACTTATTGTGTTGCTATTCCGTGCCCTTTATGTACAGGAGTATGCACTTCTTGTATTGCTATTCCGTGGGCTTTATGTACAGGAGTATGTACTTATTGTATTAACTATTCCGTGGGCTTTATGTACAGGAGTATGCACGTATTGTGTTGCTATTCCGTGGGCTTTATGTACATGAGTATGTACTTATTGTATTGCTATTCCGTGGGCTTTATGTACCTAAGTATGTACTTATTGTATTGCTATTCCGTGCGCTTTATGTACAGGAGTATGCACTTATTGTATTGCTATTCCGTGGGCTTTATGTACAGGAGTATGCACTTATTGTATTGCTATTCCGTGGGCTTTATGTACAGGAGTATGTACTTATTGTATTGCTATTCCGTGCGCTTTATGTAAAGGATTATGCACTGATTGTATTGCTATTCCGTGGGCTTTATGTACAGGAGTATGCACTTATTGTGTTGCTATTCCGTGGGCTTTATGTACAGGAGTATGCACTTATTGTGTTGCTATTCCGTGGGCTTTATGTACATGAGTATGTACTTATTGTATTGCTATTCCGTGGGCTTTATGTACAGGAGTATGCACTTATTGTTGTTGCTATTCCGTGGGCTTTATGTACAGAAGTATGCACTTATTCTATTGCTATTCCGTGGGCTTTATGTACAGGAGTATGCACTTATTCTATTGCTATTCCGTGGGCTTTATGTACAGGAGTATGCACTTATTGTATGCTATTCCGTGGGCTTTATGTACAGGAGTATGCACTGATTGTATTGCTATTCCGTGCGCTTTATGTACAGGAGTATGCACTGATTGTATTGCTATTCTGTGGGCTGTATGTACAGGAGTATGCACTGATTGTATTGCTATTCCGTGCCCTTTATGTACAGGAGTATGCACTGATTGTGTTGCTATTCCGTGGGCTTTATGTACAGGAGTATGCACCGATTGTGTTGCTATTCCGTGGGCTTTATGTACAGGAGTATGCACTTATTGTATTGCTATTCTGTGGGCTTTATGTACAGGAGTATGCACTGATTGTATTGCTATTCCGTGGGCTTTATGTACAGGAGTATGCACTGATTGTATTGCTATTCCGTGGGCTTTATGTACAGGAGTATGCACTGATTGTATTGCTATTCCGTGGGCTTTATGTACAGGGTATGCACTGATTGTATTGCTATTCCGTGGGCTTTATGTACATGAGTATGCACTGATTGTATTGCTATTCCGTGGGCTTTATGTACAGGAGTATGCACTGATTGTATTGCTATTCCGTGGGCTTTATGTTACAGGAGTATGCACTGATTGCATTGCTATTCCGTGGGCTTTATGTACAGGAGTATGCACTTATTGTATTGCTATAGCGCTTTATGTACACGAGTATGCACTGATTGTATTGCTATTCCGTGCGCTTTATGTACAGGAGTATGCACGTATTGTATTGCTTTCCGTGGGCTTTATGTACAGGAGTATGCACTGATTGTATTGCTATTCCGTGGGCTTTATGTACAGGAGTATGCACTGATTGTATTGCTATTGCGCTTTATGTACAGGAGTATGCACTGATTGTATTGCTATTCCGTGCGCTTTATGTACGGAGTATGCACGTATTGTATTGCTATTCCGTGGGCTTTACGTACAGGAGTATGCACGTATGTATTGCTATTCCGTGGGCTTTACGTACAGGAGTATGCACTGATTGTGTTGCTATTCCGTGGGCTTTACGTACAGGGTATACACTGATTGTATTGCTATTCCGTGGGCTTTATGTACAGGAGTATGCACTGATTGTGTTGCTATTCCGTGCGCTTTATGTACAGGAGTATGCACGTATTGTATTGCTATTCCGTGGGCTTTACGTACAGGAGTATGCACTGATTGTATTGCTATTCCGTGGGCCTTATGTACAGGAGTATGCACTGATTGTATTGCTATTTCGTGCGCTTGATGTACAGGAGTATGCACTTATTGTATTGCTATTCCGTGCGCTTTATGTACAGGAGTATGCACTTATTGTATTGCTATTCCGTGGGCTTTATGTACAGGAGTATGCACTGATTGTATTGCTATTCCGTGCGCTTTATGTACAGGAGTATGCACTGATTGTATTGCTATTCCGTGGGCTTTACGTACAGGAGTATGCACTTATTGTATTGCTATTGCGCTTTATGTACATGAGTATGCACTAATTGTGTTGCTATTCCGTGGGCTTTATGTACAGGAGTATGCACGTATTGTATTGCTATTCCGTGGGCTTTATGTACAGGAGTATGCACTTATTGTATTGCTATTCCGTGGGCTTTATGTACAGGAGTATGCACTTATTGTATTGCTATTCCGTGGGCTTTATGTATAGTACCTTGATCCATTGTGTGGCTTATACTTTTTTGTATTGTAGCAATTCTCCTGTTTTTGTGTGAAGTATCTTGTTTTGCATAAACGCACACACGTGTCTGTTTGTCTGCCTCTCTCTCTCTCTTTCTCTCTCTCTCTCACGTGCGCGCACACACATACCCTTACCCCTTCAAAACACACATACACACAAGCACCTCCCCTATCCCTAAACACACACACACACACACACACCACATATATATATATATATATATATATATATATATAATATATATATATATATATATATATACGCACGCATGCACTAATACTCATCTGCTTTCCCCAAACACACACACACACACACACACACACACACACACACACACACATATATATATATATATATATATATATATATATATATATATATATATATATATTATATTATATATATATATTGTTAATAATATTAAAAAATGAATGCTAAAACTCACTCTACAAATTTGTTTCGAGCGTGTTGCGCTGTCATCAGCGCAACACGCTCGAAACAAATTTGTAGAGTGAGTTTTAGCATTCATTTTTTAATATTATTAACAAATGTGCTCCCCAAGGGTCGAGCACTTTTAAAGTCATTTTAGGCTTTCTAATTATATTCATCTATATATATATATATATATATATATATATATATATATATATAATATATATATATATATTATATATATATATATACTCAGAGGCATAAAAAACGCGAAAACAAACTGTATAGAAATTTTGATGTAATTTGGCTACCGATTCCTTTGAACTGGTAATAGAAAGTGAGAAAAAGCAATCGAACACCGCAAAAGTGTCCTTTCAAAGTTCATTCTGGTAGAAAATAAGGTCACATGAACTTGACCTTGACCCTGTGTTAACAGCAGAATGTCAGTATCTGTGTGACCACCTCGAGCATTGATCACAGCTGTGCACCTGCGGTACATCGAGCGCACCAGAGTATTGGTCTGCCTCTGGGGGACTTGCCACCACACCTGGCCCACAGCAACAGCAAGCTGAGCTGCTGTCTGGGGTCTGGGGTTGAGCTGGTTCAACTGCCTCTGAAGGGCATCCCAGAAATGCTCTATTGGGTTAAGGTCGGGAGAACGGGCTGGGTGAGGCAGCAGATTGATGTTGTTCTGCCTCAGGAAGTTCTGCGTAGCACGGGCAGTGTGCGGCCTTGCGTTGTCCTGCTGAAACAGGTTCTGTGGATGCCGCTGGAAATGCGGCAGGATGTGGGGCCTCAGGACTTGGTCGATGTAATGAACAGCAGTGGCCCCGTTACCACGTCTGGACCCACATTCTGGAAGATGACTGGCCCAATACGACGATTTATGCCGATAGCCCCCCAGATCATGATGCTTTCACCACCCCATGGGTCCCTTTCGGTGATGTTGGCATCCGTGAAGCGTTCCCCCGCTCTTCTCCAGATCCGGATGCGGGCCATCGCCTGGGTCGACGCAGAACCGGCTTTCATCACTGAAGAGGACTCGGCCCCAGTCCCGATGGCGCCAATGCACGTGGATCTGTGCCCACTGCAGACGGTTCTGGCGATGCTGGAGTGTCAGGATAGGTTGCCGGGCTGGACGCCTGCATTGGAGACCAACTGTGTTCAGTCGGCGACGCACGGTCCTGTTGCTGATTGGCCTGCCATGGTTGCCGACGGTGTTCCTGGCTGTGTTGGCAGCGGTTTGGTAAGGCTCCCGTCGATGCTGACGAAGAAGATGGCGGTCTTGGGCTGCTGTGGTGACCCTCGGTCTGCCGCTCCTCGGTCTGTCATCAGTGGTGTTTCTTGCTTGAAAGCGGTCCAGAAGGCGATAGACGGTGGAAATGTGGACTCCGAATGCGATAGCGACCTGCCTCATTGGAACCCGGCCTGCAGTTGCCCCATTGCTATGCAACGATCTTGACGAGAAAGTCTCGGCATTATGTTGGCGCCTCTGGAAGGGATGATTTGAACTTTTTGGGGTTTGGAAATTTATAGCCCCACAATGGGGGCCACACTGAGTTGCAATTCACATTGATGCACGTGGCGTAGGTAGTCCACATGGCAAATGCACTCCTCGTGCCAAAAACGCTGACCCGGCAACATTCACCCACTGTTACGAGGTTACAACCGGCCAAGACACCACGTACTGCTAATGTTGCACGTGCCAACGACATTGCTTACGTCCTGTTCACAATGTGAACAATCGTGCACTGTCTCTTATTTTTTCGCGTTTTTTATGCCTCTGAGTATATATATATATACACACACACACGCACGCATGCACTAATACTCATCTGCTTTCCCCAAACACACACACACACACCACACACACACACACACACACAAACACACACGTGCGTGCTCACACACACACGTATCTCCAAATATACACAAGATATCAATGTTTGCGTATACATGTATATATTCACAGAATCCAGCATAATTGGTGAAAGACCACAACAACATTCATTACAACAAATACAAGCAAAGCCATCATCCCATAAGACTTCTTTTCCCCCCATTCATGTTCTATACACACTCAAAGAAAATAACTAAAAAAAACAAACCTTCACCATCATGTAGGTCAAAGGTTATGTATAAGAGATACAACCAATGTCAATTTATAATTTAAATCAATGTTCACCGACTCTTGCAACAAATAAGAACGGGGTGGGGGGTGGGGGGGTGGGGGGGTCAAAAATAAGCTAATCCTGAACCTTAACACATACCACAAGAAAACTTATTCTGAGTATTTGATTAAAAAGCAAAAAGGAAAAGAAAAACTCATGCCAGAATTCAGTACATGTTAAAAAAAGCCATATTACAAAGGCATAATTCAAATATATGCTTAACATCTGACCTGTATGACTGTTTTTTGAACGTATCTACAGTTTTCATCCGTTTGATGAAACTTGTGTCAAAAAACAAGAAAGGTAACATTTCAAAATGGAGTGACTGAAGGCGGCGAACGAAGCAAGATCAGGAATAGAGTTTTAGAACTTACCGCCAGTGACATTGACAAACAAAGCACAAGACAAGACACGATGCATTTCAACCACTTGGGTCTTCATCAGGCGAAAAAATAAACACATTTAACATGTGGGACAGTACAAACTACGAAAAACAAAAAAAGAGAATGAAAAATGACTTATCCGTTATTCTCCATGAAGGCGGAAATGACATGAGGCCAGGGGGATTATGGGAGGAGGAAACAGAGGGGGGGGGGGGGGGGGTTGCGTCAGGGGAGGTGTGTGTGTGTGATATGATAGGGTTGTGTGTCTAGTTTATTAGGATGGTATGATATCTTTGTGATGGTTGTGGTAATGGTGGATAGAAAATAATGGGGAAAAAAAAAAAAAAAAAAAAAAAGGTGTGTGTGTGTGGATTTAAGGGGAAGGATCAAAACAAAATTAAGATTAGATAGATGGAGGGTTGCTGTAACTACTGTATAAAGTGAGTGAAGAGGATGTGGTGGTGGTGTATGTAAGTGTGTGTGTATGTGTGTGTGTATGTGTGTGTGTTGGTAGGGGATATTGCCAACTGATGTGGAAGAGGTGGGTATGTGGGTTTGGTTATTGTTGGATATTGATGCCTTGGGGGTGTAGTGTGCCCAGTTGGAAATGAGATGGGATTCTTGAGTTGTGCGTTCAAAGCTGTCACTCTGTGACTGCCAGAGTGCCATAACTTTGACATGGTCGATGTTGTGTTGGGTGTGGTTGAAGTGTAGGGCGACGGGTTTGGGTCGGTGGTGGCGGATATCAGCCAGGTGTTCAGCGATGCGTGTTTCAAGTGTGCGTGACGTTTCCCCTATGTAGATCTTGCCACACAGCTGGCAGTGGATGGCATATATAATGTTGCGGCTCTGACATGAGAATGTGCGTTTGACTGTGAAGGAGTTTTTGGGGCCCTGTAAGATGGTGTCTGGTTTGGTGAGGGGGCAGATTTTGCAGTTGGGTTTGGAGGCAGGGGTGAGTACCTGGTGGTGTAGCTGTGGTTCTGTTCAAACTGGATCGCACGAGGAGGTCTTTGAGGTTTCTGTCACGTTTGAATGTGATCATGGGTTTGGTATGGAAGGCGGGTTTGTGGTTATGTACAATGTGCCAATTGGATTTGAGGATCCTACAGATGGGGAGGGTGTGCGGGTGGTAGAGGAGGTAGGCTGTGGGTCTGTCTGTCTTGGTTGGATGCTGGGTGTCCAGAGCAGATGTTCTGGATACAGCTATGGTGCGGCGGAGTGCTGCATTGATGATGGAGCCGGGGTATCCGCGGTTGGTGAAGAATTGTGACATTTTGGCTGCTTGTGTAGTGAAGTCTTTCCTCGCTGGAGCAGAGTCTGCGGAGACGGAGAAATTGTGAGTATGGGATGCTGTCTTTAGTGTGTGGGTTGTAGGAGGATGAGTAGTCTAGGTATGCATGTGCGTCGGTGGGTTTGTAGAAAATGGAGGTTTTGAGTAGGCCTTCTTCTAGGGAGATGGTGATGTCTAGGAAGTTGACCGACTGCGAAATGGTGTAGGTAAGTCGGATAGATGGATGGAAGGTCTGGGCAAAGTTGAGGAAGTTGAGGAGGTCTTGTTTTGGCATAGATGTGGCTCCCAGTCCATCATCGATATACCTTTTGTACAGTTCAGGTGTGGGGCCTGTGTGTTGTGTTGAGTAGGCGGTGTTCCAAGTGTCCCATGAAGAGGCAAGCATAGGCTGGTCCCATTTTGGTACCATGGCAACACCACTAATTTGTGAGAATGTGTGCTTGTTGAATTGAAATGTGTCAGGGTGAGGACTAATTCAGCGAGTCTGACCAGAGTGGTGGTGGGAGGGTGTGTTGTTGGTTGGGGGGCCGTTTGTCAAGGAATGTGAGGGCCTTAGTCCATCAGTGTGGGGGATGGAAGTGTAGAGTGACACCACGTCAAAGTGTGAAGAGGAGGCTGGGTTGAAAAGCGGGGTCTGTGTTGTGCGAGTTAATCATGTTGAGTGTGTGGGTTGTGTCTTTGAGGTATGTGGGGAGGCTTTGTACTATGGGTTGAAGGAGGAAGTCTAGGTATTGCGAAATGTGTTCAGTGGGGCAGCTGCAGGCTGAAACAATGGGTCTGCCAGGTGTGTTCATTTTGTGTATTTTGGGAGTAGGTAGAAGGTGGGCTGTTTGGTGTCTGTCATAATGAGGAGTTTGGCTGTAGTGGGTAGATTGTTGAGTCTGATTTCTTCTTTGATTGAGTTAGCAATGAGTTTCTGGTGTTGAGGGAGGGTGATGTTGTGAGTGGGGTGTAGAAATTTGTGTTGGACAGTTGTTTTTGTGCTTCTGCTATGTATAGTTGTTTGTCCCAAACTACCACTGCACCACCCTTGTCTGCTGTTTTGATGACAATGTCCTGTCGTTCTCGTAGTGATTTGAGGGCTTTTTGTTGGTTTTGTGAAAGGTTGCAGTGTCGGACAGGTTTGGATTTGATCCGGCCTGATGTCTATTTTGCATGTTTTTATGTAGAGTTCAACTTCACTGGATTTGTTTGAGGGTGGTTGGCGGAGCATTGGGGTTTGAAATAGCTGAGTGAAGGTGTCAGAGTTTTGGGGTGGTGGGGGCCTGGGTATGTTTTCAAGTGCTGCCATCCAACGAAGTTTCCTAAAAAACCTTTCCACGTCAATGTGGTTCTGGTGATTGTTGGTGGTGGGTGAGTAGGGATGAATTTCAGTCCTTTTGTTAAGACTGATCTTTCATCGTCAGAGAGGTAACTTTGCTCCCATAATGAAATAAATACACGCCCATAACTCTGAGAGGGCACTCGTATTTGTTACTGTTCGTCCGGGTCTTTCTTTGACTGCATTCAAGATCCAAAAGGCTGTGCCAGTCTTGAACAGGTGTTAATTTAATTCGTGTCTGTGTCTTTTTTGACTGCAATTCAAGATCCAAAAGGCTGTGCCAGTCTTGAACAGGTGTTAATTTAATTCGTGTCTGTGTCTTTTTTTGACTGCATTCAAGATCCAAAAGTCTGTGCCAGTCTTGAACAGGTGTTAATTTAATTCGTGTCTGTGTCTTTTTTTGACTGCATTCAAGATCCAAAAGTCTGTGCCAGTCTTGAACAGGTGTTAATTTAATTCGTGTCTGTGTCTTTTTTTTGACTGCATTCAAGATCCAAAAGTCTGTGCCAGTCTTGAACAGGTGTTAATTTAATTCGTGTCTGTGTCTTTTTTGACTGCATTCAAGATCAAAGTCTTGAACAGGTGTTAATTAATTCGTGTCTGTGTCTTTTTTGACTGCATTCAAGATCCAAAAGGCTGTGCCAGTCTTGAACAGGTGTTAATTTAATTCGTGTCTGTGTCTTTTTTTGACTGCATTCAAGATCCAAAAGGCTGTGCCAGTCTTGAACAGTGTTAA
>CM031613.1:30682219-30687219 GCA_018398815.1 Conus ventricosus
AATGTGTCGGTGGTCAAACAGTCCAGCATGAAGCGGGCCACGTCTGCTCTGGAGATGGCCGAAGACACGTTCGCCACGTACTGGCCTTCCCTCGTCACCACTTCTTTCTCTGAGACACACGCAACACTGGTACATTAGGGCAGAGTGTCATGGCTGATGTCTGATTCGCTGATGGACACACTATAACCAGTCACTGTCAAGAGTATGCTGATTCACCAAGTTTCTTGGATCACAGTCCAGGTTTTCTTCAGATAACCAATCAATGCGGTTTCTTCACATTGTCAGATTGTCAACGTTCAGATGTGCTATTCTGGCGAGGGCTGTTACAGATTGTCAACGTTCAGATATGCTTTTTTTTTTTTTTTTTTTTTTTTTTTTGGGGGGGGGGGGGGGGGGGGCGAGGGTTATCTGAACTTTGCTTCAAAACCTTGAATGGGTTCGATGATACTCCGTTTCAACAGATTCGGGCAGTTTGATGATCAAGTTACTGCAACAGTTCGGTGAGACTTCATGCATGCGGGAAAGACGCTAAAAATGTGCAGGGGAAAACGCCGGGGCGGGGCAAAGAGGCCGTCACAGAAACTGTCATCTAAACCTTAATTACAAACGAGCCCAGCTGAGTTTAGGACTACAAGAAGAGAAAGCTGGATCTGTCTACCATTTTGCTACACTTCAAGTGAAGCCGTGTTAATCATGATGTTCCCTTAGGGTGGTGTCCCCTTCGCCTCTTTTGACTCTTATCTACTCTGTCCCCTCGCTCCTTTTTTTCTTTTTTTTTTTTTAAAGTCTAATATCACCAAGTGCTCACTCACTCCCAGAGCATAAAGATGAATTGTCGACGCTTGCTTCCTTCCCCCTCCTCCTCCCCTCTTCCTATTTTTATCCTAGCCGTCATCGCCGTAGTTACCATCGTCATCATTATTGTTACCTCTAATAAAGGTTATGCTTCTACCCACGTCTGTTGTGTTTGTTTCTGAACAAAAATACGAGGGGGTGGGGGAGGGCGGGGGGGGGGGGGGGGGGGGGGGGGGGAGGGGAGGGGGCACTTCTGCACCCATCTCCACCAAACTTGGTCGACAGACAAAATGTGGCCCTGTGACAATGCCATCACATTTAGGGGCTAGATCCGCTGGTGAAGTCGAGGATCGTTCTTCATCACTCTAATCCTTCAGCTTCACATGAAAATTATCACAAAAGTTTGTGTAAGGTTGTGACCTAACTGGTATCATCAAAAGGCTTCATACACACACAAGCTGACGTCACGGGAGCACCATCTTCGCCGTACACATTGAAACTTTGAATACATTGCTAATGTCGTTGAGTATGCAACTTTGGAGTGTTGGACCTAGACTGGGGCTTGCATTCTCCCCAGTCCCCGTTTAACCTAGCTGTCACTATCATCATTACAATGGTTAACATCAACTAGTCGTGTCATAGTGGAATGAAAAGCACATGATTTGATGTTCTGGCCCCACTGGCTGACATTGCCAGCCTGGACCAACGTGAGCACAGAGTGACGGCTTTCCTAAAAACAAACAAACAAAAACAACGCCAACAACAACAAAACCATGAAGTATATCTATGTCGTCAACAGCAACCAGTTTCGGAATGTTTCCGAGTAAACATGTATCTCTGAAGATAATGAATATTCTCTTCTATAGGCTGGCACAACGTTTTCATCACTATGATTCTTCAGACTGGGATTCACTTTCTGTAGTAACGGCAGTGATGTTTCCGTACTGATAAGTTGTCCAGGCCACAAAACCAAGAGACGAAGTGAGCGAACTTCAGCAGAGGCATTTCAAAGTCAAGGGAAATCATCGCACTCTTTACCTGGGTTATAAATGCACTTCACTCCCTTGGACTGACACAGCCGGCCCGTGGCCCGCTCGCTGAGGCAGAGAAGGAAGTGTTGGTCAAGTCTGCAGAAACGGTCTGCTCCCCTTCATCCATCTCAACCTCGCTCTACCACCACAGCCACTTCCCACCCTCCTCTCTCTCTGTGTCTGTCTGTCTGTTTGTTCGTCTGTCTGTCTGTCTGTCTCTGTCTCTCTCTGCATGATTTAGCTTTGCAAAGACAGGCTTCAAGATAGGCAGGCTGTGCTTAAAATCTCAATCCTTGATCGAATAAAGGTTTTCTGTGTCACTGAATTTTCTCTTCAGGAAATAATGATCTCTCCTTGTCAAATATGTTTGTGGTGACGTTTTTTGTTTTTTTCAAATAAGTAACATTCTGTTGCCCAGATTGACCCCATGTTTTTCACACTGTGTTGGTTACTTTAAGGCATTGTCTATATCATGTTGTTCTTTGAGTAGACGTCTGCGCATTGTTTTGTACTGGTCTTCTTTTATGGCATCGAAAATGAATAGATGAATAATTAATAAATAAAGCTAAACACCACACTTCACACAATGAAAGGAATGAACGGATGAATAAACAGAACAGCAAATGGAAAGAATGAAACCGATGAACAAAATAAAGAACTTACGAATTTATTCAATGAAAAAGAATGAAATCAGTGAATCAATAGAATGGCTCAAAAATTACAAAACGGTATAAGAGAACTGGGAGAAGAAAAGGCATAGACAAACGATACTAACTAAATGAACGCACCTCTTTACCCTCTTCACTCCAACCTTCTTCCCCTCTTACTCGTCTCCCCTTCCCTTCGGATTATCTCCCCCTCCCATCTCCCCTCCCTCCCCCTAACCCCACCTCCAACCTGCAAGACATGGGTTGGTTGAAACGTAAAGACCAGACGGCCCGAGAACTGGCCACACGCCACCATTAGGATTTTGCTCCAAAACACCAGATAACCCATGTCAGCGTTTTGAGGCTTACCATGAATCTGAGTCAGCATTTAGTGTTAAACTGATAATTGATCAAAATAACAACTCCCCGTCAATTACTTCCCTTGTTTATGGGGGAGATCTTCACCGATGAAATCACAAACATTCTTCAAATACATGACCTTCCCCTTAGTTGGCGCACATCTGAGGCCTGGGCGCTCACCCGTCACCCTCTCTTTGCGCCAGCCTCAAATGCACAGGATAATCCCATTCCTTTGATTTTAATCTGTCTGCTTGGAACCACCTGGCTTGTACCTTGATGAGAATCAACTTTCAGACACAATAACAATTATCAAAACATCTAATTGTGCCTGTGTATAAATACTCGACTCTTTATGCAAGGCCTTGACACCTTCATATTTGGTGTGCAGCCACACGTTCTCATCCAAAGGAAATCATCCTCCCATCCGTCTTATCTGCCCCCCCCCCCCCCCCCCCCCCCCCCCCCCCCCCCCTCTTTCTCCAAATCACATACACGTCACCACCACCACCATCGCTCGGACCCTCCATCTCCATTCCCTCCCCTCCCCCCTCACTCACTCTCTCTCTCTCCCTCTCTCTAATCACCACCCACCTGTGATGGGCTTGTTGTTGAGGCCGGCAGGTCTGACGACTGTGTAGATGATGTCCGAGCCGTTCTGGGCCAGGTCGTCCTCCATCTGCCCCATGTTGGCCAGCACGTGCCTCAGGAACATGGGCTTCAGCACCCACGCGATCACCCAGGCAGACCCTGTTCGTCTGCAACCATCCCCGTCAACGTCAACATCACATGCGGGGCGAACAGCGTAGGGGGGTGTTTTTCCCCTCACGTGTGGATTTTTCTTTTTTCTGCTTGTTATATTATGTATAGTTCGCCATGTGAAATTATCAAAGGAGGTGGGGAAAGGAGTGGGATCGAGGTGCGTGTGTGTGTGTGTGTGTGTGTGTGTGTGTGTGTGTGGGGAGAGAGAGAGAGAGAGAGAGAGACTATGTGCGCGTCTGTTTGTGTGCGTGTTTCATATGCCAGTGGGGTGGACTGTGGGGCGGTTGATGGGGAAGGGCTTGTGAGGGAGGGAAGAACGGGCTGCAAATTGAGTCATCTGCTCGTTCAGAACGGTGTCCTGTTGTTACACTTTTCACCCCTGCGGTAACTTTCAACACCATTCGCGCCTCTCTTGTCAGAACCAATCACAACACTGAACGAACAAACAAGGGAACAAACTCTCAACCTGTGCTACCTCAGCCCTACCCAAAACATCCTCCTACTCTTTCCTCCACCCCATGTCTTATCGATTTTCTCCATCGTCCGATGCCCTTGACACTGCACTTCTGACCTTGACTTTCGACTATTTATTCTGAATTTAAGCAGATTGGAGTTACGATCCAAGGAATATGATGCATAAGAAGTTTTCTTCATTGCATCATGTTCTATCTTAACCTTTGCCCTCTGACCCTGATCTCCAAAGTCATCGCAGCCTGTCACTAGACTGAATCCGAAACAGTTTGGAAGATAACTGTGAGCTCCAAAACTCGACAAGTCTCCTTTGCCCTCAATGCTATGAAAACATTCAATTTTGACCTGTAACTAAATGTTGTTGTGGTTTTTTTTCCATGGTTGGGAATAGGCAGCCAATATCTTTCATCTCAGAAGGTTTACTTTTATGTACCACTTGCCATGAAAAATAACGATTAAAAAAAAAAATCGGAAACTTCACCACAGTCAAAAAGAATAGTATACAAGTCTCTTTTTACCTGTAGGAAAAAGAACAGGTAAATAATTGCATGAAGAATAAACATTCGGTCGTGGACACGGTGTCTTAATCTTACACCAGTCTGCAAACCCTCAGTGATGTTTTCTTGGGTGCAAACATTATCACCGAGCCGAGAATACTTTAAACTAATATATTTCTGACCCAGGGAGCTTAACATGATAATATCAACATGTCACTGTGAGCGCTCTCAATGCCTTTCTACTAGCGCATAGGCTTTATAATTCCATTGATCTAGTCGGCAGGAACTTTTTCGCACAAAGGAGACAACAATTAGTAAACATGTGCAACAGATTCGATGAAGTTACTTAAACGAAACCTTTTAATACAGGCTAAAGCATATACCGTAGTATTCTTAAAACGACAAACCACGGCGTTTACCTCTTGTTGTGAGAACTGTGT
>CM031613.1:30694719-30698475 GCA_018398815.1 Conus ventricosus
TGTGTGTGTGTGTGCGTGTGGGTGCGTGCGTGTCCGGGGTGTGTGTGTGTGTGTGTGTGTGTGTGTGTGTGTGGTGTGTGTGTGTGTGTGTTTGTATTTTTGTGTGCGTGCATGTGTGTGTTGTGTTTTTGTGTGCGTACATGTTTTTGGGGTGGTAGGTGTTCTTTATAAAGTTTATTGATTTGAAATGTGTGTACATACGTTGTTCCTTGTCAGCGCCTAGAACCTTCGTCAAGGCGCTTTGTAAATGCTATGTTATTATTATTTCTTAACATTATTCGCAGCGGAACACTCACAAAACAGACAGACAGACAGCGGACCGCCCTTTTGGGCGCCCCAGGCGGTGGACGCAGACGAACCTCTTGACGCCGGCGCGTCTCATGCCGGTAAGGATGTGGGCCAGGGTGTCGGTGTACAACGTGCAGGGCGTCCACATTCCCGGCCGGCCCCCCAGGCTGGACAACACCGCGTCCACCCCGGTCATCGGGCTGACCAGGTCGTCCGGCTTGCTCAGGTCCACTTTGTGAATCTGGGAGGGTTTTAAGAGGATGGAAAGGGTTAAAGGTTCTGTCGGTCTATGACTGACTGACGATCTTCAGGTCCTCTGTTCTTGCTCAGGTCCCCTTTGTGGATCTGGGAGGGTTAAATGGGAGGGAAAAGGGTTTAAAAGGGTTTCTGTTCGTCTATGACTGACTGACGATCTTCAGGGCCCTGATCTTGCTCAGGTCCCCTTCGGATCTGGGAGGGTTAAAGGGGAGGGAAAAGGTTAAAGGTTCTGTTGGTTTATGACTGACTGACGACCTTCAGGTCCCTCTTCTCACGCTTACTTTGTGTGACATCTGCCACAACGCAGTTGGGCAGTTTGCCTTCAGGCGCCCACAGTCCAGGAAAAGCAGCTTTGAAGCACAGCTACGCTAATAGATAAGTAAATACATAAATAAATAATGACGACAGCAGACAGGCATCTACGAGGCATGACCCGACTTCACCCGAACCCCCAAGAGTGTTTGGAGTTTAAGGCTTCTTTTCTAGCTCCCCCCCCCCACCACACACACACACACACACCACAACACACCCACACACACACACATTATATATTAATATATTATATATATATATATATAATATAATATATATATATATATATATATATATATATATATATTATAAATTTTTATTATGTGTGTTGTGTGTTTTGTGTGTGTGTGTGTGTGTGTGTGTGTGTGTGTGTGTGTGTGTGTGTGTGTGTTGTGTGTGGCTCATAATCCCGAAAACAGATCCTCTTAGAGCTTCACAAAACGCAACTGCAGACATACATCGATCACGTAAACTGTAACTCAGTGAAGCCACCAGTGGCATGTGCTCCTTGACACGACAAAACACAGCGTCAGCCGCACTGGTCAAAGCTGGCCAACCTTTAAGCAAGCCTACAGAAGGCCCGCCAAAGAAATACACGCATGTGAACTACAGTCCCTTCCTACTGTTGATGAAAAACTGCATTTACACGTTGTAAACCCATACAAACCTGAAATTTACACACACACACACACACACACACACACACACACACACACACCACACACACACACACATCTTGCGCAGGCCTAACTGTTGTTTACTCATACTAAAAACGTCATCTGCATCCATACTTAAGCCTACCTGAAGCTTTAAAAACTTAAGACATCTCATACATTTTGTAAACCCTTTTGGTGTTTTGTGTTTGTTTTTGTTTTTGTTTGTTTTGTGTGTGTAAAGAGATCACAAACGCCGTACAAGGTTACGTGCGTTTTTAAAGTTAAAGATGTACCTACACTAAAATTCACCTGCATTTTTTTTTTCAACAAATACATCACATAGGTCCACATCTAGGCTTTACCTGCAACATACATAGGTCCACATTTAGGCTTACCTGCAACAACACATAGGTCCACATTCAGGCTTTACCTGCAACATCACATAGGTCCACATTTAGGCTTTACCTGCAACATCACATAGGTCCACATTTAGGCTTTTCCTGCAACATCATATAGGTCCACATTTAGGCCCTTTTCCTGCAACATCCACAGATCCCACATCTAGGCTTTACCTGCAAAATCACACAGTCCCCCTCTAGGCTTTACCTGCAACATCACACAGGTCCACATTAGGCTTTACCTGCAACATCACACAGATCCACATCTAGGCTTTACCTGCAACATCACACAGATCCACATCTAGGCTTTACCTGCAACATCACACAGGTCCACATTAGGCTTTACCTGCAACATCACACGGGTCCACATCTAGGCTTTACCTGCAACATCACACGGTCCACATCTAGGTTTTACCTGAAACATCACACAGGTCCACATCTAGGCTTTACCTGCAACATCACCCCGGTCCACATCTAGGCTTTACCTGCAACATCACCAGGTCCACATCTAGGCTTACCTGCAACATCACACAGGTCCACATCTAGGCTTTACCTGCAACATCACACAGGTCCACATCTAGGCTTTACCTGCAACATCACACAGGTCCACATCTAGGCTTTACCTGCAACATCACACAGGCCCCAAAATTTAGGTTTACCTGCAACATCACACAGGTCCACATCTAGGCTTTACCTGCAACATCACACAGGTCACATCTAGGCTTTACCTGCAACATCACACAGGTCCACATCTAGGCTTTACCTGCAACATCACACAGGTCCACATCTAGGCTTTACCTGAAACATCACACAGTCCACATCTAGGCTTTACCTGCAACATAACACAGGTCCACATCTAGGCTTTACCTGCAACACACACAGGTCCACATCTAGGCTTTACCTGCAACATCACACAGGTCCACATCTAGGCTTTACCTGCAACATCACACAGGTCCACATCTAGGCTTTACCGCAACATCACACAGGTCCACATCTAGGCTTTACCTGCAACTTTTCATGTGCTCCCACTTGACCAGCCATTTGTCAGGTTCCGGACTAGGGCTCGAACCTCGTACCCCTTGGCCAGCGCCTGTTGAAACACCTGTAGCCCATTTGGGCCCGTGGCCCCAACACCGCAATCTTCATGCTCTTCTCACCGCCACCGGAATTCGAGTTCTGGGGGAAGACAATAATTTGTGTGTTTGAATCCAAATGACTTATTTTAAACCCATAAAAGTGTACAGGTGGCGTGTTTGAGGTACGAATTCTCAATTTTGATGTCATGGGTTCAATTCTCCGCAGTTTTTGGTGGATAAACAAAAGGTCAACGCAGCATCAAGTCCCGAAGAAATCGCTTGGAAGCTCGCCGATTTTGGTGAATCACACAACCCATACATGCGCGATAAATGCCGAGACAGACATGAAAAAATCACGGAAATTCTTCCCAAACGCCATGAAGTTGACAGACCGGCGAGTAAAAACAAAGCTAACAAATGTGTCATAAATACAAAAGATCTACATGAAAAGACTGGGGGGGGGGGGGGGGGGTGACCCTAAACAAGCCTGTGACATTTCCACTTCTGTTCGTTGATGATCACGTCACCTTCAATACAAACGAGATCAATGTCATCTGTGAGAGCCAAAGTCAGGAAGGAAATCCTTAGAATGTTTCATGTAACATTCTCTGATTGGTAGGATTACGTGGGGAGTTTTCATTCTGGGTGGCGGGGGTGGAGGGTTTTCCACTTCCCGCTTCCATACACGTGCTGGTCTCTGAATGTTCTTCAAGTGTGCTCTCACTGCAAAAGATTCAAAATTTTACCACCATCATCCCAACCTTAAAT
>CM031613.1:30701975-30711975 GCA_018398815.1 Conus ventricosus
ACACACACACACACACACACACACACAATACATGCATACATAAGCACACTTGTCGCACAAACATAAACACCGCGCACCCATGCATGCAAATAAAAGCACACACGCGCGCGCGGCACACACACACGTATACACACGCGCGCGCGCGTGCGCGCGCACACACACACACACACACACACACACACACACACACACACACACACACACACACACACACACAGAGGCGCAATTCTAACAGGAAAATCAATGAGGTTTCAGTGTCAGTGTTATTATTGCCCAGCCGACCACACAAGGGCCTTTCAAGGGGTTCATCACGAAGAGGAAACCGCCGTGTCCTCTCTCTCTCTCTCTCTCTCTCTCTCTCTCTCTCTCCTCTCTCTCTCTCTCACACACACACACACACACACACACGCACACACACACACACAGAACACGAACACAACCGAGCTATTCACAAAACATTGACAATCAAGAACACCACAGCTCAGCTACTGCTCAGCGAGACCTGGGCAACTGTGAGGAGCGGGTTGGCGAGGGAGGGGTGTGGGGGAAGTAAGAGATGGGGTGCAATGTGACTTAGGGAGCCAAAGGGACTGCGAAGGCCCCTGGAGAGGGGGGGGGGGGGGGGGAGGAGTAACAGAGGGCAAACCTGCTGATGGGAGGTCTGGAGGCGAGGGGGGGGGGGGGAAGGATAACAACGCATCACGGAGATCCACTCTCACTTCCTTTCAACTAGTGCATTGGGCATTATAATTCCGTTGACCTAGCCGTTAGGTACTTTTTTTTTTGCAGACACGATGATCTCCACCAGAAGCTTTTGAAGGGGTGTAAATGTCATAGAAGCCCTACCATGAAGGATGACATTCTATGCACCACTTAGAAAAAAAAATGGACGGGGAGGGAGGGGTGGGGGGGGGAGGTGTGTGTGTGTGTGGGGGGGGGGGGGGGCACACCCTGGATCCCGCTCCGCACTGATACTAGAACCTGATAAAAACCACGCTGTGTTTTGACTGCCAGCTATTCCGCTTTTTTTTCTTCTTTTGGTCGCTCGCAGAGCAAAAGAAAAAAAAACCCTCTACACAAATAACTGTAAATATAACTGTTCCACGCAACCAAAAACACAAGGAAGGCCGTACCCTCCGACTGACGGACGACGTAGAAATGACAGCGATGAATGAAGGAGCCAGAATGAGCGGCATGGGGCCAAAGCCAAAAAGGGCCACAGGAATACAGCTCCCCCCCCTCTCCCTTCGCATTTGTCCGTAAAATTCTGAAGGCCTGACCTTACTTACGAGCACGCGCGATGACGCCACAGCGTTCGTGACTGCTTCCTGTGCTCTGTGATAACCTCTCCTCTGTCCGCGCAAGAATGGTCTCCCCTGTCTCCGGGGTTATGGCGTGCCTGTCACCTGCACTCAATGTGTGTGTGGCCAGACAGCACTGTCCAACGCACCTCCTGTGCCCCTTGATAACTGCTGTCACCTGCACTCAATGTGTGTGTGGCCAGACAGCACTGTCCAACGTCACCTCCCTGTGCCCCTTGATAACTGCTGTCACCTGCACTCAATGTGTGTGTGGCCAGACAGCACTGTCCAACGTCACCTCCCTGGCCCCTTGATAACTGCTGTCACCTGCACTCAATGTGTGTGTGCCAGACAGCACTGTCCAACGTCACCGCCCTGTGCCCCCTGATAACTGCTGTCACCTGCACTCAATGTGTCCAACGTCACGTCACCTCCAGCACGGTCCAACGTCACGTCACCTCCCTGTGCCCCTTGATAACTGCTGTCACCTGCACTCAATGTGTGTGTGGCCAGACAGCACTGTCCAACGTCACCTCCCTGTGCCCCTTGATAACTGCTGTCACCTGCACTCAATGTGTGTGGCCAGACAGCACTGTCCACCGTCACCTCCCTGTGCCCCTTGATAACTGCTGTCACCTGCACTCAATTGTGTGTGGCCAGACAGCACTGTCCAACGTCACCTCCCTGTGCCCCTTGATAACTGCTGTCACCTGCACTCAATGTGTGTGTGCCAGACAGCACTGTCCAACGTCACGTCACCTCCCTGTGCCCCTTGATAACTGCTGTCACCTGCACTCAATGTGTGTGTGGCCAGACAGCACTGTCCAACGTCACGTCACCTCCCTGTGCCCCTTGATAACTGCTGTCACCTGCACTCAATGTGTGTGTGGCCAGACAGCACTGGTCCAACGTCACCTCCCTGTGCCCCTTGATAACTGCTGTCACCTGCACTCAATGTGTGTGTGCCAGACAGCACTGTCCAACGTCACGTCACCTCCCTGTGCCCCTTGATAACTGCTGTCACCTGCACTCAATGTGTGTGTGGCCAGACAGCACGGTCCAACGTCACCTCCCTGTGCCCCTTGATAACTGCTGTCACCTGCACTCAATGTGTGTGTGGCCAGACAGCACTGTCCACCGTCACCTCCCTGTGCCCCTTGATAACTGCTGTCACCTGCACTCAATGTGTGTCCACCGTCACCTCCCTGTGCCCCTTGATAACTGCTGTCACTACGGTCATGTGAATGCCTTGTATTGCCTATGCTTTTTGTTTTTTCTCTTTTTATTTCAATCCAGCATATTGCTATCTTCCTCTCTTCGTGTTATTTCTTGTTGCGTTATGAATGTGCACAAATCGCCGTATGGTGCAGGAGATACAGTCGTGTTTTCTTTTCCAATGACGTTTTTGGTTTTCAGGGCCCTAAATGTTTCCAATCTTAGTGTGTGCGTTGTTGTTATTCTGTTTAACGTCTGTTCACTAAAAGTGATATTAGACGATGGGAAAGGAT
Source organism: Conus ventricosus (assembly GCA_018398815.1). Taxonomy (NCBI): domain Eukaryota; kingdom Metazoa; phylum Mollusca; class Gastropoda; order Neogastropoda; family Conidae; genus Conus; species Conus ventricosus. The sequence goes on from CM031613.1 coordinate 30,704,785, forward strand.
GGGGGAAAAGGGAAGGGGTGGGAAGAGTGGGAAGGAGTTGACTGCATGTTAAGTTTGATATGAACGTGCGTGTGTATGCCGTTACTGGCATGGGTGTGTACAAGAGCTTAAGATGTAATTATTGCATAAGGAAAATGGGTTAAAATGTTACATAATTACCAATCAATGAAGATCAAAGCTATGGACATATGAAAATCAGTGAGGATCTACCAAATATGAAAAAAAAAAAAAATAAATAAAAAGGAACAATAATGCATTGATCCTTCAACATCAATTTAGCAAATAACACACTAAGAAAGCAACAGCCAATACATGCATTTGCATGTCGTAAAAAATATATATATATATATTTACATATATGAAATATACTGTGCGCGCGCGCGCGTGTGTGTGTGTGTGTGTGTGTGTGTGTGTGTGTGTGTGTGTGTGTGTGTATGCGCGCGCGTGCGTGCGTATGAGTGCGTGCATGCACGGGCATGCATGCCTGTGTGTGCGTGCGTTCTTGCATCCGTATTTGTGTACGTGAGTGTATGTGTATAAGTGTGTGTATGTGAGAGAGAGGGAAAGAGAAAGATACGCTGCGTGTGTGTGCATGTGTGTGTTTGTATGTGTGTGTGTGTGTGTGTGTGTGTGTGTGTGTGTGTGTGTGTGTTGTGTTTGTGTGCGTGCGTGCGTGTGCGTGTGCGTGCGTGCGTGCGTGCGTGTGTGTGTACGTGTGTTGTGTGTGTGTGGTGTGTGTGTGTGTGTGGTGGGGTGTGTGTGTGTGTGAGAGAGAGAGAGAGAGAGAGAGAGAGAGAGGAGAGAGAGAGAGAGAGAGAAAGTGTATGTAGGCGCGCCCGTGTGTGTGTGTGTGTGTGTGTGTGTTGTGTGTGTGTGTGTGTGTGTGTGTGTGAGAGAGGAGAGAGAGAGAGAGAGAGAGTGTGTGTGTGTGTGTGTGTGTGTGTGTGTGTGTGTGTGTGTGTGTGTGTAGGCCGCGCCCATGTGTGTGTGTGTGTGTGTGTGTGTGTGTGGTGTGTGTGTGTGTGTGTGTGTGTGTGATGTGTGCAAGTGTGTGTGTGTGTGTGTGTGTGGTGTGTGTGGTGTGTGTGTGTGTGTGTGTGGCGTGCGTGCGTGCGTGCGGGGGCGTGCATGGTGTGTGTGTGTGTGTGTGTGTGTGTGCGCGCGCGCGTGTGTGGTGTGTGTGTGGGGGGGGGGGGGGGGGGGAAAAAAAAAAGGGAAAAGGGGGGGGGGGGGTCGTGTAAATCTGTATGGAGTGCGTGCGCTTACGCATACGACTGTGTGTGGCACGCGACTGTGTGATGTGTGAGGCACGTTGCGCAAGTATGCAACTATGTGCGTTGCGACTGTGTTTTTACACGCATATATGCAATTTGTGTGTGTGTGTGTGTGTGTGTGTGTGTGTGTGTTGTGTGTGTGTGTGTGTGTGTGTTGTGTGTCCGTGTCTTCATGGGGTCAGGCAGCGCGACAACGAACGGTCAAAATGCGGGCACAATCGCCGAGTCGTAAAGATGTACGCTGTCAAGGACATCGGCAAACCGCACACTTAGCGGTACATCTTTTGGCCTATAAAGCGGGGACCAGCACATGTTCCCAGCGACAGATGGCACTCATTCACGATCACACACCTGCGGGCCAAGCGACGTCATTCTCATTACAGTTCAGCCGACTACGGGGCCACATCCGGGCTGAAAACACAGTAGTATACCTGAACTAAACCGTGCCCGAATGACCGATCCAACCAGGACAGAGTCGGACACCGTGCTAGGGTGACCAGTGGCCAAGTGTCCCTGGACATCGAATCTTTGTTAAGCCATGGCCAGCGACACCTTATCAACAATGGTTTGATAATCCACCGTTTGAGCAAGGTCTAACGACCACGTGCACCAAACAAGTGGACACATGCACGAACAGACAACCTGGACACACGAAACGGCAGGCAAGCTCACGTGTGCTTACACGCACGCGAAAACACGCACATGCAAACACACACACACACACACCGCACGCACGCGCGCGTACGCACGCACACACACACACACACACACACACACACACACACACACACACACACACACACACACCGCCACAAACACAGCCCGCCAGTACAATTCAAAGATGTTATTAACATTGTTCTATCACATACTGCCTGCTGACCACTCAATGACCACGTAAGTGCTCTTCTCCCTCAACGCAGATACCTTTACACACACACACACACACACACACACACACACACACACACACACACACACACACAGAGGGGGAGAGAGAGAGAGAGAGAGAGAGAGAGAGAGAGAGAGAGAGAGAGAGAGAGAGAGAGAGATAACTGTAATACAGTCACTGGCCATCACTTTAGTGAATGAATGCCCTCGCAAGCGTTCCCTTTCTCGAGGCCGGCTGAGAAGTACAAGTTTCATACTGATCAGGTGAATCGGGGAAGAGACGGCCCGTTGAATGTATTAGTCTATTCTCTCACTCTGTCTCTCTCTCTTTTTTACACACACACACACACACACACACACACACACACACACACACACACACACACACACACACACAAACAGCGCGCGCGACTGTCTTTGAACCCTTGCAATATTCAGAATTCTCAATGCGCACGGCGACTGGAAAGATAAGCACAAGCGCTGAAGCGACTCCCGAAGCAAATGTAAAACAAATTCTGATCAGGATTAAACTTTGTCAGAGCCGCGTGATGGAGCGTTTAATCATTCATTTCATGTTTCTCTTTTGACATGTGCAAACTGGACATAGGCGTACTGGCGACACTAGTTTGGGGGCACGTGAATCAGTCATGTGCCAAATATGTGTGTACGTGTGTGTGTGTGTGTGTGTGTGTGCGTGTGGGTGCGTGCGTGTCCGTGTGTGTGTGTGTGTGTGTGTGTGTGTGTGTGTGTGTGTGTGTGGTGTGTGTGTTTGTATTTTTGTGTGCGTGCATGTGTGTGTGTGTTTTTGTGTGCGTACATGTTTGTGGGGGTAGGTGTTCGTATAAAGTTTATTGATTTGAAATGTGTGTACATACGTTGTTCCTTGTCAGCGCCTAGAACCTTCGTCAAGGCGCTTTGTAAAATGCTATGTTATTATTATTTCTTAACATTAATTCGCAGCGGAACACTCACAGACAGACAGACAGACAAGCGGACCGACCTTTGGCGCCCCAGGCGGTGACGCAGACGAACCTCTTGACGCCGGCGCGTCTCATGCCGTAAGGATGTGGGCCAGGGTGTCGGTGTACAACGTGCAGGGCGTCCACATTCCCGGCCGGCCCCCCAGGCTGGACAACACCGCGTCCACCCCGGTCATCGGGCTGACCAGGTCGTCCGGCTTGCTCAGGTCCACTTTGTGAATCTGGGAGGGTTTAAGAGGATGGAAAGGGTTAAAGGTTCTGTCGGTCTATGACTGACTGACGATCTTCAGGTCTCTGTTCTTGCTCAGGTCCCCTTTGTGGATCTGGGAGGGTTAAATGGGAGGGCAAAGGTTAAAGGTTCTGTTCGTCTATGACTGACTGACGATCTTCAGGGCCCTGATCTTGCTCAGGTCCCCTCTGTGGATCTGGGAGGGTTAAAGGGGAGGGAAAAGGTTAAAGGTTCTGTTGGTTTATGACTGACTGACGACCTTCAGGTCCCTCTTCTCACGCTTACTTTGTGTGACATCTGCCACAACGCAGTTGGCAGTTTGCCTTCAGGCGCCCAGCAGTCCAGGAAATGCAGCTTTGAAGCACAGCTACGCTAATAGATAAGTAAATACATAAATAAATAAATGACGACAGCAGACAGGCATCTACGAGGCATGACCCGACTTCAGCCTGAACCCCCAAGAGTGTTTGGAGTTTAAGGCTTCTTTTCTAGCTCCCCCCCCCCCACACACACACACACACACACACACACACACACACACACACACACATATATATAATATTTATATATATATATATATAATATATATATATATATATATATATATATATATATATATATATATATATGTGTGTGTGTGTGTGTGTGTGTGTGTGTGTGTGTGTGTGTGTGTGTGTGTGTGTGTGTGTGTGTGTGTGTGTGTGGCTCATAATCCCGAAAACAGATCCTCTTAGAGCTTCACAAAACGCAACTGCAGACATACATTCGATCACGTAAACTGTAACTCAGTGAAGCCACAGTGGCATGTGCTCCTTGACACGACAAAACACAGCGTCAGCCGCACTGGTCAAAGCTGGCCAACCTTTAAGCAAGCCTACAGAAGGCCAGCCAAAGAAATACACTGCATGTGAACTACAGTCCCTTCCTACTGTTGATGAAAAACTGCATTTACACGTTGTACCCATACAAACCTGAAACTTTACACACACACACACACACACACACACACACACACACACACACACACACACACACACAACATCTTGCGCAGGCCTAACTGTTGTTTACTCATACTAAAAACGTCATCTGCATCCATACTTAAGCCTACCTGAAGCTTTAAAAACTTAAGACATCTCATACATTCGTACCTGTAGGTGTTTTGTGTTTGTTTGTTTGTTTGTTTTGTGTGTGTAAAGAGATCACAAACGCCGTACAAGGTTTACGTGCGTTTTTAAAGTTAAAGATGTACCTACACTAAAGTTCACCCTGCATTTTTTTTGTCAACAAATACATCACATAGGTCCACATCTAGGCTTTACCTGCAACATCACATAGGTCCACATTTAGGCTTTACCTGCAACATCACATAGGTCCACATTCAGGCTTTACCTGCAACATCACATAGGTCCACATTTAGGCTTTACCTGCAACATCACATAGGTCCACATTTAGGCTTTACCTGCAACATCATATAGGTCCACATTTAGGCTTTACCTGCAACATCACACAGATCCACATCTAGGCTTTACCTGCAACATCACACAGTCCACATCTAGGCTTTACCTGCAACATCACACAGGTCCACATTTAGGCTTTACCTGCAACATCACACAGATCCACATCTAGGCTTTACCTGCAACATCACACAGATCCACATCTAGGCTTTACCTGCAACATCACACAGGTCCACATCTAGGCTTTACCTGCAACATCACACAGGTCCACATCTAGGCTTTACCTGCAACATCACACAGGTCCACATCTAGGCTTTACCTGCAACATCACACAGGTCCACATCTAGGCTTTACCTGCAACATCACACAGGTCCACATCTAGGCTTTACCTGCAACATCACACAGGTCCACATCTAGGCTTTACCTGCAACATCACACAGGTCCACATCTAGGCTTTACCTGCAACATCACACAGGTCCACATCTAGGCTTTACCTGCAACATCACACAGGTCCACATCTAGGCTTTACCTGCAACATCACACAGGTCCACATCTAGGCTTTAACCTGCAACATCACACAGGTCCACATCTAGGCTTTACCTGCAACATCACACAGGTCCACATCTAGGCTTTACCTGCAACATCACACAGGTCCACATCTAGGCTTTACCTGCAACATCACACAGGTCCACATCTAGGCTTTACCTGCAACATCACACAGGTCCACATCTAGGCTTTACCTGCAACATCACACAGGTCCACATCTAGGCTTTACCTGCAACATCACACAGGTCCACATCTAGGCTTTACCTGCAACATCACACAGGTCCACATCTAGGCTTTACCTGCAACATCACACAGGTCCACATCTAGGCTTTACCTGCAACATCACACAGGTCCACATCTAGGCTTTACCTGCAACTTTTCATGCTGCACTTGACCAGCCATTTTGTCAGGGTTCCGGACTAGGGCTCGAACCTCGTACCCCTTGGCCAGCGCCTGTTGCACCACCTGTAGACCAGTTGGCCCCGTGGCCCCCAACACCGCAATCTTCATGCTCTTCTCACCGCCACCGGAATTCGGAGTTCTGTGGGAAGACAATAATTTGTGTGTTTGAATCCAAATGACTTATCTTAACCACTACAAGTGTACAAGGTGGCGTGTTTGAGGTACTGAATTCTCAATCTGATGTCATGGGTTCAATTCTCCGCAGTATTTGGTGGATAAACAAAAGGTCAACGCAGCATCAAGTCCCGAAGAATCGCTTGGAAGCTCGCCGATTTCGGTGAATCACACAACCCAATACATGCGCGATAAATGCCCGAGACAGACATGAAAAAGTCACGGAAAGTCTCTTCCAATCGCCATGAAGTTGACAGAATCCGGCGAGTAAAAACAAAGCTAACAAATGTGTCATAAATACAAAAGATCTACATGAAAAGACTGGGGGGGGGGGGGGGGTGACCCTAAACAAGCCTGTGACTATTTCCACTTCTGTTCGTTGATGATCCACGTCACCTTCAATACAAACGAGATCAATGTCATCTGTGAGAGCCAGAAGTCAGGAAGGAAATCCTTAGAATGTTTCATGTAACATTCTCTGATTGGTAGGGATTACGTGGGAGTTTTCATTCTGGGTGGCGGGGCTGGAGGTTTTCCACTTCCCGCTTCCATACACGTGCTGGTCTCTGAATGTTCTTCAAGTGTGCTCTCACTGCAGATAAGATATCTAAGTTGTTTACACACGCAGTCATCCTAGACCTGGTCAGATTTCGGTAGGTTAGGGAAAGCACTGAAATACCCAGCCTGCGCATTAATACCTGGAGGGAAGATGCGCACACTTGCTTATCATCAGCTACTCTTTTGTATAGGACTGAGAACAATGTCTTTTCAGACAGACTCCACGACAATAACAACAACAACCCTGCTGCAAATGACTGGAACAGATGCTGTCGCTACGAACAGTCAAATAAACAACAGCAAAAGCAAAACAACAACATCAACATCTACAACAACACCAACAGAAACTCTGACATACATGACAGAACAGCGTACCGCCAGACTGTAAACGCCACTTTGTCGTGAGATACGGTGACATGTTTGAGCTAACCCGTCCTTGATGTTGTTCGGTTAATGTTCACCCACAGCAGAAAACAGGGAATAAGGGACAGGGTGGGGGGGGGGAAGACTAGATCAATCGGGTGTGCCGTCAGAACTGAGGAGTAAACAACTACAGTCAATTGATTTACTAGGAATTCCTGAAGCGAATGAAACACTCCAGCAAATAACAAACAAATACAACATTCAGAGACTAAAGACTGCGGCTTTGCTGCACTGATGCGGCTGCTGTTTTCCACCACTTTGAC
>CM031613.1:30716975-30719475 GCA_018398815.1 Conus ventricosus
CCACGACGACCGTGATGTGAGATGAAGATGATGATTGAGAAGTGAAGATGATGTGATGAGATGAGTTTTACGACGAACCCACTGATGAGGGCGCGATGCGCGGAAAAAGCCAAACCCCCATCGTGAAACACATCCCAAGTGTGTCCGGCAGGCCAAACTTTTTCCATCCTGAATCCTGTTTTTCTCTTGCAAGCAAGTTTGTTCTTTTTCCCCCCCCGTAAGCCTCAGTAAAAACGAAATCACCAGTGCATTACAGACACCCATGGCCCCGTGCGCTACCCTCAAACACCGGAAAATTTAGGTCAACCAAAAACGCTGCACGGTCCTCGCAACGAAGGCCTCCCGGTGGCGCGGCTTGGGGTTGTCGTCGGCTGGGATCAATCGTCTTGTTGGGGCCGATGGGCGACACGTCTTTTCCCAAAACACCGCCGTGATTTTTCACGGGGCACAGTAAATTTTTTACTTGTAAATACCTCGTGAAAATTGCGGTTGATTTAGGGCTTTTTCACGAATGTTTGTTTTGCCTAATAAGCGTTCGACAACAGAAACGATACAAAGATGTATGTGAGAGATGCATGATGTATAAAGATACACGCGACGGGCGACGTGATAAAAGGCCCAAAAAATAATGTATCTAATAATCAAAAAATGAAAAGGTTTTCAATGGCTAGTTTTCAAAAAATCAGCTGGAACGGAAATATTAAAAATTGTTTTCGTTCAGTTTTTCTTTAAATATCTGACCCCCCCCCCCACAAACAAAAAAAAAAAAAAAAAAATTTTACGCACTTCGGGGGGAAAATGTTGCACTTTAAGTTTCAGGGATTCCAAATTCATAATCCTCCAGCAAAAGGATACCCCCAGGTATTGGGGTAACACATCAAGCAAGTCGAATTGCTTGTAATTTGGAAGGTTTACAAAGAACCATAAAAAAAAGGAGATGAAAAACCCCGGGGTTTTACTGCCGTGTATCTCGCGCGGGACACCAATGAATGAAAATGTTTGGGTAGTGGGTTTGTTTTGTTGTTGTTTCGTAACCTGGCAAAAACTCCAGGGATCTCCAAACAGCCGAAGTACTTGAAACTATGGTAAATGCACAGTGGGGATGAAACTACGTGTGTGACCGTTTTTGATTACCCCGCCACATGGGGGAGCCACACTCCGACTTCGGGGGGGTTTTTGAACTGATAATGTTATCTAGGAGCTTGTCAAACTGAAGACAATCCCCCATAACGCAGAGCATAACAACATTTTGAGTAGCCTTGGGGTTCTAGCCTATGTCAATTAGCCTGCCCCGCCTTTAAATCAAAGGCAGGATTATTATTTAAATTTACAAAGCGGCCCCCTTTAATCAAACTGCATTCAAAACAAAACCCAAAACCCCATAGAATCGTTTTAAACCAGGCAGAGATTTTTATTTAATTCAATCGCCGTTCAATGCAGAAAAAATGCATTCAAGAACAAAACAACAACCACATGATTCAGTTTAAAGAACCTATCAGTTTTAAAAACCAACAGAAAAAAATCATGACTAAAAATAATGTATAACAAACAAAAAAAAAAATGACAAATAGTAACTCGGAGTGTGTTGTGGTGTTGGTGTGGTGTGTGGTGTGGTGTGTGTGTGGAATTTATTTCCCCTTTATTGATGGCTGGATGTTTAAAATGAAAAAAAAGGGGAGCTACTCCTTTCCCCCCTGGCCCCCCCTGAAAAAACGTTCGTCCGTCCCTCCCCACCCCACCCCCACCCCTCTCTCTCTCGACTGTTGTGTGTGTTTTGTGTGTGTGTGTGTGTGGTGTGTGGTGGTTTCCCCTGTGTGTTGCGCGCGGCGCATGCTGCGAAAACATATATGACATGGGGAAAATTTTGGTTCCTGAAATTTCCCAATCACGGCAGTTTCGTATTTCTTTTTTAGTCACGAACAACGGTACACAAATTTTGTCTCCCCCTTTTTTCCCCCCCGTCCAAAGCATTTTCTGAAAATATTTTTGTTTTTCCCGGCGAGATTCAAAACACTTAAAAATTGCCGAATCATTTTGCTCCCATTCTTATCCCCACTTTGCCCCCCCCCCCCCCCCACGGGCCCCACAGCGCCTGTACACGATCGTGGCCAAGCCTAGAGAGTTGAAACCACGACTCACTGCTTTCAACGTCTTCCGACACGTAAGAGCCCCCCCCCCCCCCCCCCCCTCCTCCTCCTCTCCAACCCCTGCATCTTTTTTTTTCCACCTCAAGAAGCCTATTGGCAGATTTATCAACCTCCCCGCACGTTATCGACCATACATACATTATTTTCACAAACCTGGCTGTGCAAAGTCGTAGCAAACAGATGGGACCCGTTAGGCTAACTGTCGTCTGCTTCAGTTTTCACAGTGCGCGGGTTGCGTTCCGTGACTCTCCCAACTGTACTGAGGCTGTGGGGGAAAAGTGTGTCGCTTCGCTGTGGGAGAAAAGTGTGTCGCTTCGCTGCTGGACAGGCTCCCAAACACAGACTGCCGTTTC
>CM031613.1:30746975-30756975 GCA_018398815.1 Conus ventricosus
CCACGCTGGCAAGGAGAACTCCTTATCTATCGGCGCTGATTTGCCTCCAGAGTTGTATTACTCCGCCCGCTGGCTGTGTCGGGGCATCAGTTGCTGACACACGAAGCACCGACTGTGTTGCCTTCGTCGTCTGCTGCTGTGTTAGCAGACGATCAATTGGCGAGTTCCGCTCTCGCGTTGGCTGACCTCGTTTGCTGGGCTTTGTTGACTGACTGACTTTGTTTTTTTTTTCCTTTTTCTTATTATCGCGCACGAGATACAAGGTGGCAGCGATTTCGGGGGTGCGGGATCGGGATTGTGTGGATGGTCCGTCGTCCATCCGGAAGCCAAGCTGACCTGAGGACCTAGGTAAGACCTTGGGTTGTTTCTGTGGTGTCTGCGCGTGTGTGCGAGAGAGAGAAAGAGAGAGAGAGAGAGAGTGAAGGACACTGCTGGTGCTGCCTGCTGCTGTCTTACTCATGCTTATTTCTGTCCCTTGTCTCTCCCTTCTCGGAGGTGGAGATGTGCTTGGAACTGCACAAAATGGTTTCTGATCAGCGCTTAAAATGTGTTCTTCTTCTTTCTTTGAGTGTCCACCTTCATCGAGTTGAAGATTCTGACACTTGCGTGTGTATGACCGTTTTTTATCCCACCATTAAGGCAGCCATACTCCAACTTCGGGGAAGGTGCATGCTATGTGTAGCGTGTCATCCATACCAACGGCCAAACTGGCCTTCTCTTCCGAAAGTTGGTGATGGGATTTTACGTGTGTGCAAGATGTTGTGCATGCGTTCACACACGGAACCTCGGTTTATAGTCTCATTCGAAGGACTGTATGGGGAATGGAGTCAGAACCAATGTTAACTCCGAGGGAAAAATCCCCCTGTACCGAAATTCGAACCCGTAACCCCAGGATCACGAGTCGGGCGCTCTACCAACTGAGCTATTCCGGCCCCAACAGTTGTAGCGCGTAGTGAGGAATGATGATGGTCTACGTACCTTTTTCTTGTGTTGAAGAGCTTTTGTTGTTGTTGCTGTTTTGTGTGTGGCGTGGTGGTGGTGGTTGTGGTGGCGAGGGTGGTGCAGTGATATGTGTGTGGTTTTTATCGATTCAGCTGTCGGGATCCCGATGTCTTTGACTCTTTGTATCTGCTCTCTCTCTCTCTCTCTCTCTCTCTCTCTCTCTCTCTCTCTCTCTCTCTCTCTCTCTCTGTCTGTCTGTCTGTCTGTCTGTCTGTCTGTCTCTTTCTCTCAAAATCCTCCCCCCCCCCCCCCCAGTTTCTTTCGCTCTGTGTGTGTGTGTGTGTGTGTGTGTGTGTGTGTGTGTGTGTGTGTGTGTGTGGAGGAGGAAGGAAGGGAAAGAGGGGAGTGCGTGATTATTATTATATTGATGGTTGGGACGTCTTGATTTTCTGTGTTTGATGTTCTGCTTCATTTTTTTTTCTCTTTTACTTATGATGACTGTGTATTTTCTAAGTGTTTATGCTCTGTGTCCTTGATTTCTTCTTTCGAGTGTATAGTGTAAAAAAAGCTTTCAGCTTATCTATTTTCCCCCATTAAAAGATTTTTGTTCGTGTTCGCAAGTCCTCTCTCTCTCTCTCTCCTCTCACTCTCTCTCTCTCTCTCTCTCTCTCATCTCTCTCTCTCTCTCTCTCCTCTTTCTTGTTCTTGTTCTTCGTCTTCTTGTTGTTCTTCTTCTTCTTCTTTTTTTTCTTCTTCTTCTTCTTCTTCTTCTTCTTTTTCTTCTTCTTCTTCTTCTTTTTCTTTCTTCTTCTTCTTCTTCTTCTTCTTCTTCTTCTTCTTCTTCTTTCTTCTTCTTCTTCTTCTTCTTCTTTTTCTTCTTTTTCTTTTTCTTCTTCTTCTTTTTCTTCTTCCTGACTGTGTGATTTTCAAAAGCGGAGAGGCAAGGAAAGGGGCAGGGGATTCAGGGATTCTAGATCTCTGCCATTTCCATTAGACCCCCCCCCTCCCCCTCCCTCCCCCCTCCCTCCGTCCCGCCCCTTTCACCCTCTGAAGCCGTTCTACAAAAACAAGTGACAGAAAATAACGAAGGGGAGATAATTTGGCAGGGTGGTGGGATAGATGTCGCTGTAGTGTGGCGGTGTGGCGGCGCTCTCTCTGGAGAAAGCGTGCAAAATTTGGCTAGGAACATCGGTTTTCACCAGAAAATGACAATTGTTTTTGCTGTGACAATATGCACGAGGGCTATTTGAATTGAACTGCTGCTCGTCTCCGAAAATGAGATAATTACTAACAGTCAACAGTTGAAATAATGTTCTGCTACAAATCGCCTGTACCGTTCCTATGTTGATTTGATGTTCAACGACATTGTTAACAGATAAGTTAGTGCTTGTCCCAGTTTGTCAGAATGTCATTAGACAATCTGATACGCTGAAGGTAACTCTGTAACTGATTGATGTCGTGGGCCGTTATGACCGTGTGTGTGTGTGTGTGTGTGTGTGTGTTGTGTGTGTGTGTGTGTTGTGTTACTCAGTGGGTGAAAATGTCTGACGTAGACTAAGGCCAGAAGAATACTGACCCATGTGTAGACAGAAACATACGACTTAATTTAAGATTGAGATTTTTGATTGACTGGCAAATTAATTTACATACATGTTTATGTAAATCAAGACATTTTATGCTGTGACGTATCCACGTACGTAATTACCATCACGTATTGTCTGAAAGTCATGTTTGACCTGGTTCTCTCTCTTTCTTTCTCTCCCTCTCTGTCTGTCTGTCTGTCTGTCTGTCTCTCTCTCCCTCTCTCTCTGTCTGTCTGTCTGTCTGTCTGTCTCTCTCTCTCTCTCTCTCTCTCTCTCTCTCTCTCTCATCTCTCTCTCTCTCTCTCTTCTCTCTCTCTCTCATGGAACGGAACCAAGCCTTACTATTTACTGTGTCATTTCTTGTCAGAAGAAGAGGAAGAAAGATGATGATAATCTTCTTCTTTTTCGTTCGCTCAGACAGGAACCCCCGATGCACTGATGAAGGCTGCCGTCCGGCGGAGGTCCTCCAGAGATCCGTAGAGTTTCTCGCTCATCGGTTGGTCAGCAGGCCAGGTCTTTGCTCTCAGGTTATGGTGTGTTGGACAGTCCTGTAGGAAGTGTTCCACTGTCATTGGGGCTGTACCGCAGGGGCACACTGCAGACTCGCCAATGCACGCACGCACGCACACAATGTTTACTTGGTCTGGTCTGGGTAGGAGGTAGTAGGGATCTGTCTGGTTATAATCTGGATGTAGCTGAAGCCATCTTTTCCTCTGCTTCTCCTTGATGATCGTCTTGGCCTCTTCATAGGAGATTTCCTGTTCCTCTTGTGGCTGCTGTCCTCCTTCCTTCGCCAGTCGGTCTGCCTCCTCATTGCCTGCTATGTTGCAGTGTGAGGATAATGCAGTGCTGATAATGATACTTATGACGATAATGATCATGACGACGACGACGACAATGAGAATGATAATTAGGAAAAGGATAATGATGATAATCATAATAACAACAAGGAAAAGAGATCTGATTATAACAATGATAATGATGATGATGATAGTAATAATAATGATAATAATAATAGACGAAGAAGACGAAGAAGAACAAGGAAAAGAGATATATGATAATATTGATAATAACAGTTCTAGAACACTCTCATTTTCTGCGGCAATACTCTGGAATTCGCTACCTCTCCAGCTACGTCATGCCCCTTCCTTCCCGACTTTCAAGTCTGCACTTAAAACGTATTTGTTCAAACGCCAGTTGCAGGACACCACTTGAAATATTACTAAATTACTGCACGTTACTTGCACACTTTGGTCGTGTACAAACGAGCTGTTCATCGTGTCGTGTCGTGTGTTTATGTATGCAACATTATCTTCCAGTGTGTGTGTGGTGCGAGCGTGTGCGTGCGTGTGTGTGTGTGTGTGTATGTGTGTGTGTGTGTGTGGTGCGTGCGTGCGTGCGTGCGTGCGTGCGTGCGTGCGTGCGTGCGTGCGTGCGTGCGTGCGTGCGTGCGTGTGTGTGTGTGTGTGTGTGTGTGTGTGTGTGTGTGTGTGTGTGCGTGCGTGCGTGCGTGCGTGTGTGTGTGTGGGTATGTTTTATGACTCGTGAACGCAGAATTATGTGTGTGTGTGTGTGTGGTGTGTGTGTGTGTGTGTGTGTGTGTGTGTGTGTTCTGCTTATAAATTTTTTTCGATGTTGAATTGTTAAAACTTGTAAAGCGCCCTGTAGCCTACGTTGTTAAGGATGGGCGCTATAGAAATTATCCTCATTATTGTTATTATTATAACAAGGAAAAGAGATATGACACAGCTTTGAGATTTTTTTCCTCGGAGTTGGAAAACAAAATCGACAGCGACGTTTTGTGCATAAGAATGACACCCCCCCCCCCCCCCACACACACACACACACTCCTCTCTCTCTCTCCTCTCTCTCCCTCTCTCTCTCTCTCTCTCTCTCTCTCTCTCTCTCTGCCTCCCTCTCTCACACACACACACACACACACACACACACACACACACACACACAGAGAGAGAGAGAGAGAGAGAGAGAGAGAGAGAGAGAGAGACTCGCAACCATATTTAAGCGTGCGTGTGCGAAAAATCTCTAAACAATCACAAACTGTACCCGAGGTATAATCGTAACGACATTGTCAGATACTGGAGGCTTTATATATCTTTGTTATGCGAGAAAAATGAACGGTTATTTTTTGTCGGTTATTTTAAGAGCTGGTATTCAGTGAGCGGTTGACACTTGATCTTCCTGTGGGCCATAACTGTAGGTATGGTGGATGTACTTTGACCTTGAGAAGTGAAGTCATCTCGGTCAAACCAGTGTGATTCAAAGGCCACTTGTCGAGCGAATGACGCATGTTTACACATCACGGCGATACATCACTCAGCTTGCGGCTTGTCATCTGCGTGACTGTGTCACCACACACACACACAACACACACGCACGCACGCACACACCCACCACCACACACACACACACACACACACACACACACACACACACACACACCACAACACACCACCCACAACACAGACACCGCACCACACACACACACCACGACACACACACCGCACCACACACACACACACACACACACACACACACACACACACACACCACACACACACACACACACACACACACAAAGAGCACAAGCACGCTCGCACACACACACACACTCTCACACACACACACACACACACGCACACACACACGCTCACACACACACACACACACACACACACACACACACACACACACACACACACACACACACACAGAGGTAGAGGAAGTTGGGGGAGGGGGGGCGGGGGAAAAGGAGCATGCATATAAGCTGCCTTATCTTCTGACATTTGCCGGCACGCCGTTCTTGCTGATCTGCCAATACACTGCTGCAGCCGACAGCCAGCTATCAAAGGTCAGATCTCCGTGAGGCCTTCCACCAGAGGAGTTCCAGCTCTGCCGCTGAGTCACCTCGCTTGTGCCGACCGATGATAGCACTCAGTGCACGAACTAGTCAATCCCCACCTCCGAAATAAAGACTGCCACCACGTACGTCCCACCAACATTACCCACATCTCTCCAACAGCCCCCCCCCCCCCCCCCCCCCCCCCCATCCAATTCTTGCCGTATTCTTCGTACAATCCCCTAATTCTTACAATACTTTCCGCGGCCCTCTAACACCCTGTTCTCTTCCACTACTTCCCACGGCCATCCAACGATCCCTACGTTCTTCCAGCTGTCTGCTCGCTCTCCAATGGTCCGCGTGTCTCTTTGATATCCCCCTTGTCTCTGCCAAAGTCCCCACTTCCTTGCAGTAGTCCTCACATCCATGCAGCAGACACCACCACCACCCCTCCCACCCCCACCCTCACCAATATCCCTTCAACAGTTTCCACATCCCTTCAACATTTCCCACATCCATGTAACAGTTTAAACATCCCTTCAACAATTCCCACATTCCTTAATCAGTTCCCACATCCATTCAACAGTTCCCACATCCATTCAACAGTTCCCACATCCATTCAACAGTTCCCACATCCATTCAACATTCCCACATCCATTCAACAGTTCCCACATCCATTCAAACTCCCATATCCCTTCAACAGTTCCCACATCTATTTAACAGTTCCCACATCCCTTCAACAGTTCCCTCATCTTTTCAACAGTTCCCTCATCTTTTTCAACAGTTACCACATCCCTTCAACATTCCCCACATCCTTCAACAGTTCCCACATCCCTTCAACAGTTTCCACAGTAACCACATCCCTCAACAGTTTCCACATCCCTTCAACAGTTCCCACATCCCTTCAACAGTTCCCACATCCCTTCAACAGTTCCCACATCCCTTCAACAGTTTCCACATCCCTTCAACAGTTCCCACATCCCTTCAACAGTTTCCACATCCTTTCAACATTTTCCACATACTTTCAACAGTTCCCACATCGCTTCATTATTCCCACATCCCTTAACAGTTCCCACATCCCTTCAACAGTTCCCACATCCCTTCAACAGTTCCCACATCCCTTCAACAGTTCCCACATCCCTTCATCAGTCCCCACATCCATTTAAACAGTTCACACATCCCTTTAACAGTTCCCACATCCCTTCGACAGTTCCCACATCCCTTCAGCAGTTCCCACATCCCTTCAGTAGTTCCCACATCCATTTTACAGTTCCCAAATCCCTTCAACAGTGTCCACATCCATTTAACAGTTTCCCACATCCCTTCAACAGTTTCCACATCCCTTCAACAGTTTCCACATCCATTTAAAAGTTCCCACATCCCTTCAACAGTTCCCGCATCCCTTCAACAGTTTCCACAGTTTCCACATCCCTTCAACGGTTTCCACGTCATACCCTTCAACAGTTTCCACATCCTTTCAACTGTTCCCACATCCCTTCAACAGTTCCCACATCCATTTAACAGTTTCCACATCCCGTCAACAGTTCTCACATCCATTCAACAGTTCCCACATACTTAAACAGTTCCCACATCCCTTCAACAGTTCCCACATCCATTTAACAGTTTCCACATCTCTTGAACAGTTCCCACATTCCTTCAGCAGTTTCTGCATCCCTTCAACAGTTCCTACATCCATTTAACAGTTCCGACATCCCTTCAACATTTCCCACATCCCTTCAACAGTTCCCACATCCCTTCAACAGTTCCCACATCCCTTCAACAGTTCCCACATCCCTTCATCAGTTTCCTCATTCCTTCAACAGTTTCCACATCCCTTCAACATTTCCCACATCCCTTCAACAGTTCCCACATCCCTTCAATATTTCCCACATCCGTTCAACATTTTCCACATCCCTTCAACATTTCCTACATCCTTCAACAGTTTTCACATCCCTTCAACAGTTTCCACAGTTACCACATCCCTTCAACAGTTCCCACATCCCTTCAACATTTCCCACATCCTTTCAACAGTTCCCACATCCCTTCAACAGTTCCCACATCCCTTCAACAACATCCCTTCAACATTTCCCACATCCTTTCAACAGTTTCCACATCCCTTCAACAGTTCCCACATCCCTTCAACAGTTCCCACATCCCTTCAACAGTTTCCACATCCCTTTAACAGTTTCCACATCCTTTCAACAGTTCCCACATCCATTTAACAATTCCCACATCCCTTCAACATTTCCCACATCCCTTCAACAGTTCCCACATCCATTTAACAGTTCCCACATCCCTTCAACATTTCCCACATCCCTTCAACAGTTCCCACATCCCTTCAACATTTCCCATATCCTTTCAACAGTTTCCACATTCTTTCAACAGTTCCTACATTCTTTAACAGTTCCCACATCTCCTCAACAGTTCCCACATCCCTTCAACAGTTTCCACATTCTTTCAACAGTTCCCACATCCCTTCAACAGTTTCCACATCCCTTCAACAGTTCCCACAGCCCTTCAGCAGTTTCCACATCCCTTCAGCAGTTCCCACATCCTTTCAACAGTTCCCACATCCCTTCAACAGTTCCCACATCCTTTCAGCAGTTCCCACATCCTTCAACAGTTTTCCCACATCCCTTCAACATTTCCCACATCCCTTCAGCAGTTCCCACATCCCTTCAACAGTTTCCACATCCCTTCAACAGTTCCCACAGCCATTCAACAGTTCCCACATCGCTTCAACAGTTCCCACATCCCTTCAACAGTTCCCACATTCCTTCAACAGTTCCACATCGCTTCAACAGTTCCCACATCCCTTCAACAGTTCCCAAATCCCTTCAAGTTCCCACATCCATTTAACAGTTCCCACATCCCTTCAACAGTTTCCACATCCCTTCACAGTTTCCACATCCCTTCAACAGTTCCCACATCCATTTAACAGTTCCAACATCCCTTCAACAGTCCCCACATTCTTTCAACACCTTTTTTCAATAGGCTATGATTTATGGATTAACTATCGTGCGCAGTTTAATGAGAAAAAGTACCTCATTACGGACGTTCTTAAGTGCATAATAATGCACCAGCCAGCTTCATTAACCTCTGTAAGTTATTTTCTCGTCAGCCTTTTTTTTTTCATTCCCTCCCTTTTTTTCGGGCATGTGTTTGCTTACTCTTGCATCTTTAAACAGGCTGTGATTTATGGCTATCAGGCGCAGTTCATGAGAAAAGTACCTCATTACGGACGTTCTTAAGTACATGATTATGCACCAGCGAGCTTCTGTAAGCTCTGTAATGTGATTATCTCGTCCAGCCCTGTTCATTTCCTCCTGTTACGTGAGCATGTGTTTGCGTACGCGCTGCTAATTCATGGCTTAACTACCGTGCGCAGTGACTTGTTTGAAGTGATGCCGGTTGTCCCTTAACGCTCATCTCTAAACTTCAAAAAGTTCAGAACAATGCCGCCCGTCTGATCTCCCGCTCCTCTAGATCTGATCACATATCACCAATTCTGTCTTCCTTACACTGGCTCCCAATTCAGTCTCGCATACTTTAAAGTTCTCCTCCTGGTTTTCAAATCACTGAATAATCTGGCTACCTCCTACCTCTCTGACCTCCTCCATCTCTATGTTCCGTCTCGCAACTTACGCTCATCCACCGATTCTCGTCTGCTTCGGCTTCCCTCCGCTCGCCTGAAAACTTCAGGCCAACGATCTTTCTCTTACCAGGCACCTAGTACTGCTCTGTGGAATAGTCTCCCTTCTTATTGCGTAACACGGACTCTTTAGAGACTTTTAAAACCTCCCTAAAGACACATCTTTTCCCTCGGACATGATTAACGATATCCAGCTACCACTGTGCGCGTGTTTGCAGGTGTTGAACGCGCTCCTGTGTCTGTCTGCGTGTGAAAGTCCCCCCCCCCCCCCCCCCCGGCGGTGTGTGTGTGTGTGTGTGTGTGTGTGTGTGTGTGTGTATGCGCGCGCTTTGAATTAGAATTATAATTTTTATTATGTTTTTCTGTAATATGCGCTTTGGGCTCTTGCGAGGTAAAGCGCTCTATAAATATCCTTTTACATTACATTACATTACATGACATGAAGCTGGAAAGTGAACTCGAAAAGGAAATAAAGTTCTCCTTCATTTGCGCTGAAACGGCATAGTGGACGCTTCATCCTATCACTTCGCTGTCGAAACATTATCAAAGATGGTATTTAATTATGTATGTAGGACAGTGCACATATTATCGTTGATATTTGATCTACGGGTTTCCTTTCTGTGTGTGTGTGTGTGTGTGTGTGTGTGTGTGTGTGTGGGGTTTTGTGTGTGTGTGTGTGTGTGACAGCAACAAGGAGATAAAAACCCGCAAATGTCAAAAGTGCTAGATGGCCTGCTTTCAGTTATCATGTATTTGTTTAACTGCAATGAAAACACTGCCGATCCAGCATGAGAAGAACGTCTGTAGTATTTGCTGTGGAATTCCCTTGGTCGATAATTCTACCTCAGGTCGTTCGAGGTATTCTTTCATTCGTACTTCATCCTTCGCTTGATCGTTCTCTCTCTGTCTGTCTGTCTGTCTGTCTGTCTGTCTCTGTCTGTCTGTCTGTCTGTCTGTCTCTCTCTC